>OZ023273.1:23504860-23973802 GCA_964007475.1 Hybos culiciformis | reverse complement strand
TTATGTGTTTTTTTTTATTGATTTTTAATAAATATATTCAAAATTACATAAATGACGAGTGTGTGTTTGTTCATTTTTTTTTGTTTATTTTTATATTTTTTTTTGTTACTTTATTTATTTTAAATTGTGTACTGTTAAGTGTGTTTTATTGTGTTTTCTCTGTTTTTTTATTTATTTTATTCCTCATAAATAATATATAATTAATTTTCTAGATTTTTTTTAATATTTTTTTTTTGAATTTTTTTTGTTTTTTTTTGTTTTTTTTTTAATCATTATAACAACAGTCAGGCAGTATTTTTAAGACGCGTTGCAAACTCTATATAATTTTTTTTTATTTTCTTCATTTTTTAATTATTAAATATGTTTTTATTTTTTAGTATTATTTTTACTTAAAGTATTTACTGCATTTTTTTTTTTTTTTAATTTTTTTAATAATAAATTTTTAAAACGATTTTTTTTATTCTCTTACTTACAATTTATCTTCTTTTTTTTTTAATGTATATATATATATATATATATATATATATATATATATAATTTATATAATAAATTTTAAATTTCTTTTTTTATTATTTATTTTAGTAATTTATAATTCATAACAAAAATAAATTTGTTGTTGTTTACAAAAAATACGATTTACACAGTGGGCGTGCGTGTGTGTCTTGTGTTTTATATTAAATTTTTTTTCTATTTTTTTCAACAATAAAGTTAAAAAAATTAAAAAAAATTTAAATATGAATGAGAAGTGGTGAAAAGTGAGAACAAAAAAAAAGAGATACAAAAATTTGTAAACAAATATAGAAGAGTACTGATGTTAGAGCATTATTTCAAAGTAGATTATACTAAAAAATAATAAAATATTATTAATTCTTGCGATTATTTTTTATTATTTTCAAAATTATTAAAAATAAAAAAAAATGTTTTTAAATTAAAATTATTATTGGCTTCTGGAAATTTAAATTAGTAAAATAACATAAATTAATCTGGCATGGCTAGGTATACAAAATAAAAAAAAAAAACGAAAATTAATTAAATTTTTTATTAACGTTATCATCGTAAATACTTATAATATCATAAATAGAGAAAATTAGGCCCAGTCTATTAAAACTCTAAGTTGTTTAATAATTTTGAACTTTTAAAAATGGGAAAGAATATGTTTTTATGGCGCGAATAAAACAAATTTACGCTAAATATTATAAGTAAAATTATGTAATTTGAAATTTATTCAAATTTTAATTAATTTTCAAAGATTTTGAGTGTTAAGAGATTTTAGAATTAGTCTATCGAATAATAATGACAATTAAAGTTATGTATGTTAATTTTTCGGAGGATTACACACAAAATTTTTGGAAAATTGAAAGTTTTTATTTTAGTTTTTTGTTATAAGTTTTTTTTTTTTTTTTTTTTTGAATTTTATTAATAACTTTACACATGCCTCTTATAATAGTTTCATTTCCATTATATTAACTTCATTCACCTCTTTTCCAGTTTTTTTGCATTTTTTTTTTTCTTTATAATTCATTAATATTTTGTTAGAAAACAAACTAGTTTTTTTTTTTCACATAATTGCAAGAATTAATGGAAATTGAGCGATTGTATGTTAAAAAAAAAAGTGATAATATATAAACAAGAAAAAAAATAAATGTTTTAACAACACAATTATATTTTTTAACAGCAACAAATGTTCATTGAAGAAACATTAATGAACATTCCACTCTTTTAATAGAGAGTAATATATCCTCGAAGAATAAAAAATTTGCTTAAATATTCTTCTATTTAATGTATATATATTGAAATTATTTATTTAAAAGCCCACTTAGAATAATATCGAAAAAAAAAATTTATGTCTAATAATATATTTTAAGACTTGAATTTGATATCTCATTGAGAAATTTTCATATACATTACTAAAAATCGTTGAACACAATCATTTTAAAAAAATTCTATAATTTTACTGTCTATATAAAATGATTTAAAGTAAAACAATACTGTAAATTTGGATCGTTAAGTTTTTTTTTTTTTTTCAAGACGTAAGATTTCAAGTAATTATATCCAAATTGTAGAATTTATGTATATCAATTATTGCATAACTGAGCATATGTCTGTCTATAAATATTATGTAATTTTTGAATTTTATGCTCTAATCTAATTAATAAATTAATTTTTTTAATTTAAAAAGAGCTGTAACATTACTGACAAACATATGAGAGAAAAAAAAATTTTTTTTTTTTTTTGTATCCCTCATCTATTTTAAGCAAATAAAATTACATACAATCGCTTCTTTTTTTTTGTGTTAAAAATTCAACAAAGATATAATTTTTGAATTTAATATATTTTACTACCGTAATACAAATTGTGATTTCTTTTCAAACATAATAAAATTTTTATAATTATTACTTTTTATTTATTTTTTTTTATATAATCAAATAACAAAAATACTTACAACATTCTATACTGTTTTAACTATTCATTTAATTTAAATATAATTTTATCGAATTTTATTTTTATTATTTATTTTTTTTTATTTATTTTTTTTTTTTTCAAGAATAACTTATGTAAAATAAATGTAATAATATTCACACCAATAACAATATTTGATTTTTACTTCAATGACAGTTGTATAAGTTCGTTAATTAACTTAATAAATATTATATGTTTATGAACAAAGTTCATACTAAAGAAAAATACAACTTTTTGAATATCCTACAAGTAAAAAAAAATTAATTAAAGAAAGTTAAATTGATGAAAAATAATAACAAAATTTCTAGGTACATATTTATGTGGGTATCATCTTTCTATGTTAAATTTATATTATTTTAAAATTATACCTTTATAGGAGAAAATCTGCAAGAAACTAACTCTAATGAAATATATTACTTGTAGGCTTATTAACAAACAGAGAAAAACAAGTCCTTGCTGAGAGTCGATGCACATTTTAACAACTTTGTCTCAATTTTCACAAATAAAATTGAAAAAATTATGATATCAAAAAATCTAAAAGAACTTGATTTATAGCTTTCAATAATCAATATACAAACTAATTTCAATGATCGATTTATGATTTACGATTTACGAACCTAATTTTCAAAATTATATAAATACTCAAATGGCGGTCTTTGATTAATTTTAAAACAAAATGGATTTTTGGTTTTAAAAAAAAAAAAGAAAATTTCTTATTCTTTTTCTACGGATTTAAAAGAGGGACTCTTGCGGAATTGTGAATTAACAGAGAGAAAAAATAAAACTGAAATAATTTCAATTAATTTATTAATTAATTTATATTTATATTCAAGGAAAAACTGACTGTTAAGAATATTTTTGTTTTCTTGTTTCGTTTTCCAAAGCAGAAGATGTTAGCGTAATATTAATGCAAAAATAAAGTTTAGAAGCGTAAGTAATGTCTTTTTTTTTTTTTTTTTAATTTACAAAAAAATTGCTTCAAGTTTAGAAAATAAACTTTTTTTTTTTATGTTTGTGTTATCTTACAAGGATAATAATCTAAATTAAAAAAAAAAACGATTTTTCTTTTCTGTTTTTTTTTTTTTTTTTTTTTTAAAGTTTTCTTAATCTTTATTTATTTTTTTTTCAATTATTATTTTTTTATTTTATTTTTTTTTTTAATTCTACAATACATATACTGCGAAGGGCGAAAGAAACAAAAAACTTATTTTTTTTATGTAATAATAACATAATTTAAATTACTTAATTAAAAAAAAAAAAAAAAACGAATGAATGAGTTTTTTTTAACATTTTACTTTTTGTGTTTTATATTTTTAAAAATAAAAAAAAAATATGTACCAAAAAATGAAAAAAATTAATTTTTTCTAATATTTGAAGAAAAACAATCTTTTTTGTTGTTTTGCTTTTTTCTGTTTGTTTGTAATGAAATTTAATAAAAAATTATCGTATTATCGTACAAAAAGTAAAATGATAAAAAAAAATACTTGATACAATTAATTTTTATAACTTATCGCAGTATTTACTTTCGTTAGCAACAAAAAATTGAAGTAATAATATTACAAAAAAAATTAATTAATTTATGAACACTTTAGAGATTTTTTTTTTTGTTTTCAATATGACAAACAAAAAAACATGAATATTTTCAAAATAAATATAAAATTATATATTATTTTGTTTTTATTGTGATGGTGATATATAATATATTTTTTTTTAATCTTTTTGATGTCTCGTGTTATCAATATTACGGCAATGTGTAGTCAGAATTATCAAAAAAAAAAAAAAATAATATTTAATATGGCAATGACAAAATTTATTCACATTGAATAATACTACAAAAAAAAAATATATATATATATATATATATATTTTTTTTTTATTCTGAATTTTTAATTAGAAAATTTGTGTCCTTTGACATTGGAGAACAATATTCTTGTTTTCTTCAACAAAATTAAATTAACATTAATTTAGTATGTATCTTTATGGTTTGTTTTGTTTTTTTTTTTATATAGATTTTTTTTTAATAATTTATATAAATTTGTGAAAGTAAACACTGCACACAAATTGTAATAAAAAATTTTAATTTCAATTACATAATTTTTTTTTATTATTTCATTTATAATCTACAACAAGCAGAATTTATTTTTTTTTTTCTTTTATTATTATTTAAATTTACAACTATATTTATAATTAAAAAGTATTTCATTATTATTATTATTATTATTTTTTTTTTTAAATTTTTAAACAAAATAAAATATATATTTATTTACTTATAATTTTTTCATTTTTTTTTTTTACAAAAATTCTACGCTCAACTAAAAAAAACATAATTAATAAAATTATGAGAGAAAAAAATAAAGAGAAATGTTTATTTATTTTTTTTTTTTTTGAGGAAATGTTTAATAAATTTTTTTTTTGTTTTTTTTATAGAACTGTTACAATAAAAAAATTTATTTTCTTTTCTAGTGTAAATTTATTTTTACTGACTTGATTTATTTTTTTTTTTTACATATTATTTTTTTTTTGCAGATTGTTTCTGTTTTTTGTTTTTTTTTTTTTTTTTTTTTAGAAAAATGAAATTTTATATCTTAATTTAATTAAAAAAAAATTATTTTGCACTCTTTAAGCTTGCATTTTCACACTTGTTTCTATTTTTTGTATTTTTTTTTTTTTTACTTTAAATCTTATTTAAATTTTTTTTTTATTAAATTAAATTTTATTCTTTTTTTCCATTTGTTTTTAATTCAAAAATTTTCTTATTTAAATAATAATATTTAAATCTTCTTTTACTTTCTCTGAAAATTTGTTTTTTTTTTTTTTGTTTTTTAAATATAATTTAATTTAATATTATTATTATAAATTATTAAAACAAATTTAATAATATGTTTCCTGTTCGAGCCATCCACCTGGGTTGCGACGCAAATAGAAACGGCGCGTTTCATCATAAATAAAGATGGATAACATGAATGGAAGGGCTGGTAACCACCATACGAATCTAAAAAAAATTAAAATCAAATTAAAACTCAAATCAAATTAAAACTCAAATGTCAGACTACTATGTATATTGGGATCTGGCTTGTTTTGATGAAAAAAGAAATTAAAATGTAAAGAACTAAATAAAATGGTATATGTGTACTTACTTAAGTGGGTACATTCGAAGACCCTTGTCCATTCCAGGACAATATGATAGGAATGCAGCTAATATTGTTTCAAATATTAATCCGAAATTGAGTGCCCAATTCCTCATACCTTGATGAAAGATTGAATTACGACGGGTCTTGCAAATGATCAAATCGGCCCATTGCACTACTACAATTGACACAAAGAATGCTGTATGGCAGGTGTATTCGAGTGTTTTACGATCGCGGTATGTCTGTGAAAAGAAAAAAAAATACCATAATTAATAATAAATTACTCGAAAATAATCTCAATTTTAAATAGAATAATTACCCATTCTTGGCCATATGAATCAGTTAAATCGTTAACAGCTTTTGAATCCCACATTTTACGAATTCCGAAAAGATGTGTCGGTAAAAATCCATTTTCTGCCATAATAACAAAATATACAAAGAATCCTGCTGCAGCTTGAATCATACCAATTTGTCCATAGGCCATTGAAATCAATCTTAATTGATTGAAAAAAAAAAAATAAAATAAAAATAAATAAAAATATTAATTATTATTTTAATAACAAAAAAAAATTTTTTTTAAAAAGTATTATAATTTATTTGAAATTAAAAATATTATATATTTCTGGTTTTTTTAGTGAAGTTAAACGAAAGAAATCAAAAGGTAGGACTTATGAAAAATTTTGAGAGATTAATACTGGGTAAAAGGTATGAAGAGAAAATTATAAAATTTTTCAAATTAAATTTTTAAAGTACTTCTAATATTAAATAAGAATTTTGTAATATTTTTATATATAGAGAAAACTACGAAAGTAAGAGAAATGATTTCTTTTAATTTTAAAGAAAATTATTATTAAAATTAAATGAAAATCTTATTATTACTTTTTTTTAAATTTCATTAAGGAGTTTCATAAACAATGTGACATTAAAATCTTCTAATTGTAATGATGTAAGAAGAAGTAAAACCAAAACAGTTTTTTAATTTCAAAATTTTATTAAAAATAAAAAATAAATAATTTTTTTTTTTTTTAGGAAGGTTAGTATGTATTGATCATTCTTTTTTTTACACATTATTATATACAAAATTAGAAAAAATTATTAAAAAAATATATCCTGTACAATATTAATTTCGCATTTTGTTAGTCGTAGAAATCACTGTTAGATAAAAAAAATAAAAATAAAAAAAAATAATAAACTTGGGCATAAATAATTACAAGAAAAAGCAAAGCACTTTAGTACAATATTATTGCTAAATTAATAATAATTTTTTATTATTTTCTTCTTTTTTTTTTATTTATTTTAAAGGGTGATTTATACACATATATATTAAATATTCAATATTAAAAAAAAAAATACATTTACTATTTTTGCATATAATACGAAATTTAAGTGAGTCGCATATTGTAGTTTTTCTAAGCTTTAAGCATATACATTCCCTTTAAAGCGATATTAAGTTAGTTGCTGCTTGCAAGTAATTTATATACAAAAATTTTACATACATAACCACAAAAAAAATAAATCATGCATTAAATTCAAAAACAATGAAGAATAAATATTTAGTTTTTTAAAAATATTAGTGATACTTACATTTTTTTAATTAAACTTACTTCTTATTTATTTCTTAAATTAAAATTTCAAATAATAATTGTATAGAAAATCAATACCAAAAACAAAAACAAAAAAAAAAACAACTCGCAAGATACATTTATTTAATTCCTAAGTTGTAAAGGAAAAATACAATTAGACAAAAAATGATTTGAAATGATTACCGATAAAAGTTTTAAAGGAAATAAAGAAGGATATATTCCTTAAAATTTTATAAAAGAAATATTAAAAAAAAAAATAAGTTGAAATTTTTCAAGAGAGAAAATAATATAAAAAAAAAAAATAATTTTCCGAATTAAAAAGTGAAATTTGAATTTTTAATTTATCCTACTAAATTTTCTCTTTCGGTTTTCTTACTTCTATAATCATGTTTACTTTTGGATTTTATTTGAATTGCAAATGATGGATTAGGTACTAATTAACATGTCTTGGAGATTCAAAATATAAAACAAAGTGTTGGCATTGGAAACAAGTGGATAAGAAAATATAAGCATATATTTTTAATGCGAAGTGAATTGGCGATAAAAGTTTTTTTTAACTTTTAATTTCTACATAATTTATAGTTACTACTATATTTATTTTTTAAATCATTCTAACTGGTTCTCAATATAAATTTTAAAAGGTATAAAATGAAGTACAGAGATCTCTGTTTTTTTTTTTTTTGGGGAATGCTAATATTAAGTAGTACTTCTAATATTATTTTTGTTATACAGACTTTTTAAACGAATTTATATAAATTAATGTATAATAATTAAAATATTCTGTAAAATCATTAAAAAATGAAAAATTAAAAACAATTATTTCGAATATCTTTATAAGAAATTTAAAACATAATATTAAGCAAAAAAAAATTTTTGGTGCTTCAATGAAAAAAAAAAACATATTTTATATATATAAGAAAAATTTAACACATAATAACAAATAAATAAAATAGTTTGTATTATCTTTTGGTTTTTATTTTATAAACGTTTTTTTTCGTTTCAAATTCAGTAATTTATTATTTTTACCTCGCTGCGTGTGACATTTTTCATAACTTCTATGTAAATATAATAGTCTTTAAAATCAATTTTAATAATATTTTAATTTTGTTTTTATATTTTTAATTTTTATTTATTGTTTAAAATCTATGTACCATTATAAAGCATTGTTATATAAATAGAATTTCTATTAAATCTCTTTTTCAACTTGAACTAAAAACAATAAAAACTAATGTTTAATAAACATCTAAAGCAAAATTAATAATGTTTTTTTGTAATCTTTGTAATTATTGGAATATTATTTATAATTTTTTTTCAACATCTTTTCTTATCATATTACATCAGATTGTAAGTAAGATAGATTGGCTCATTACAATTTTTTGTTTGTTTGTGAAAATTTCCAAAAAATTTTATATAATTGAATAAAAATTCAGAGAAATAATTGTAAAAAAATTTCCTTATTACAAATTTAGTAAAAATTTTTGAATTATATTTCAAATGTGTCTTTAAGTGTAAATTTTTAACGCGATTATTCCAAGCAACATAGAAACTACATTGAAAAAAAATTTTTAAAAGCAATTTTAATTTCTTTTAAGCCATGTGTTTATTTATTATTTTGATTTAAATGTCAATTTTATTATGTTTTGTGTATATGATTACGTGTTATTGTTTCTAGTTCTTCTATTCCTAATGTTAAAATTTAAATAAAACAAACAGCTAATTTCTAAAACTATGTTTGTATATTAAATATTTTAATCTAAAATTTAAACTTTATAAATTGAGTACTGTTGTGACAGAAAATCATATAGACATTAATTCCTATACGAATAATCCATAAATTTCGAAGTTTATATGATATATCTCATAAATATTGAATGTGGAGCATATATAGTATTATAAATTATAATAATATCGTAAAATGTTGAACCTTCAAAAAGTTTAAAACGTTAATTAGCATATTGTAATTTTTGTATTAATTGAATTTATATTCATTTATAATAAGTTTTCTATAATTTGTTAATTTACTAATATATTATATAAACTACAAATTGTATTCAAAGATTAAATATAAATATAATAAATACATAATACAATATGAAAAAAGAAACTGTCCACATACAATATTTTGAACACTTCAACTAATTTTATTTTATTTTTATAAATTTAATGCAAATTATAAAATGAATAAGTGTATATTATCCTCAGTCTAAAACATCGAAAATCTAAATTTTGATATTTTTGAATAAGAATTATTTGAATTAAAAACAATAATAAATCTGTTACTAACATAAAATAAAATTAGTGAACATGTATATCAAATCATCATAAAACGAATTCGAACTATTTTTTTTTAATTTCAAGAATGTTATTGTAAGAATAAGGGCTCCTAAATACTTTAGAATGCTCTTAAATTGATTCATTCATTCTGATTGTAGAGGTTACTTATTCGTTTCGTACCTAAGTAAAAAAGTGAAACAATCATCAATCCAATTGCATATTTTTTTTGGAAGGAAACACAAATAAGTTTTTTAAACGGATTTGCAAAAAACTTGTATTAAATTTTTAAATAACAAAATAAATTTATGAAAACATTTAAATATTTTTTTTTGTAACCAACAGCAATTAATAAAAGTAAATAGAAAAAAAAAAACAAATAATAACTGTCAATAAGTAACAAACGTGTGAAACAATTATTATACTTTGGTTTTTTTTTATGAAGGATTTAGAGAAAAAATTTCAGGAACTGTTTTTCGATTCATTTATGTATTTATGTACAAGTACATATATCAGTTATACATATATAATTTTTTTTTTCGCAATATGCTTGAAATATATAACAAAATATAATATATTACAATTACGAAAATATTGAAACACTATATAAATGTAAAAATTACTACAATATAAATAAAATAAAATGATGTTAAATCGAAATCGTTAATGTTTACTTAAAATTATAAGTAAATCAAAAATTAAGAGTAATTGTTTAAAATCTACTACGGTAAAAAGAAATTTTATCGAAATCTGTAACAATGGCAACAATTTTTAAATTCTTAAACGGAAGAGTGTATTCGAAGGTAAAAATTTATAAATATATTGTGTCTTTTAGAATAAATTTGAATATTATATCGAAAAATCAGTTCGTTTTTCCTGTGTGAAAATGACTTGAGTAAATTGTTTTATCATTATTTAAATTATTAATCTAAAAAAAAATTTTTTAGATTAATAAATTTTTTTTTTTTTTCTGTTTTAATTCAAATAATAACAAAATTCTAAAAATATTTGCATTATCTAAATTTAAATAAGCCTCTTGAAAATTATTCTAAGAAATAAATTTTTGAACTATCATTAAATGCTCTAATTTAAGCTTGAAATAGCAAAAAAAAAAAAAAATTTTTTATTTTCATTTCTGAATCGATCTCAGTCATTTTCAGTCATTTCAAAATGTTTAAATAAATTTATCACAAAAAAACATAACATTTAATGATTTTTGATTACACATTGCAATTATTAAGGATAACTTTATTCCTGTTTTTGATACAGACAGAGAGAGAGAGAGAGTACAGAAAAAATTTCCAACTTTTTGTATTTTATTTTTTTTAAGTTTAATATTATAAACATTTTTATAAAATAGTATTCCTTATAATTGCAGTGTAAGCAGGCATATAATTTAAATAAAATTTAACATTATTATTTTTTTTTAATTTGCGGTCGCAAAATCAAATAAATTTATCTAGATGGTAAAATTAAAAAAAAAAAAATATAAATAAATTATACATAATGTATTATAATATACATATATATATAGAAGTAAAAATATAAGACCGAATTTAATGAGACACACATAACTACTTTGATATAAACAGTGATGAAACCGCGGTACATTATTTTTTAACTGTTGACATTTTTATAAGGAAAAAAAAAATTTGTGTAATTATTATTTTTTTTTTTCAAATGGAACTAAAAAACGTATACAGTAAATTCTTGTCAACTAAAATATAAAAAAAATATAACATTTAGAGTTTTTTCTGACATTTATTTTTTGTAAATTTCTCAAAAGGATTTGATTTTTTTTTCTACGTTTCCTAACCTGCGATTCACCAAGTTGTCGCGATATGGATCTCTAGGTTGACGTTTCATAATATCACTCTCTGGGGCTTCATAAGCTAACGAAATGGCCGGTACCTTTGTATGATAGTATAAAATTTGGTAAAATGATTTTTTTTTTTGCTGTATTTTTATTTAATAATAATCTAACATATTTTTTTTTTAATTAAAATATTGTTATATGATGTCAATAAAAATTTTTGAATATTATAAAAATTTTGTTTTCAATATAGTATTAATAACATAGATTTTAAGTGTTTTTTTTTTTTCTCAAAATAATTTCCATAATAAAATTTCTACAATGAAAAAAAAAATCGAACGATTGAGATCTAAATTTATAGCTTAAAAATTTAAAACAAAACCATGTTTTAAGAAAAATAATTCATATAAAAATTCAAATTCCTTCAAATATTTTACTTTGGAACCAAAATTCATTATTAAATTCTGGTTTGTAGCCCATTAGCAATAAGTAAGTAGTTCCGGGATAAAAATTTTGAATATTTTTCCATTGGTCGTACAGAATTTCTCATATGAAAATTAACGAGTCGGAATTTAAGCTTATAAAATAACAAAAAAAAATCTATTATTTACCGTCAACAGTATAAGAATATTAAAAATAATAGTAAACTATCTCAATTTCTACTGCTATAGTTAATAAAATTATAATTATAGTTTATATTAAATGAACAAAACTTGCATTTTTTTAGCCTAATTGATTTTATATTATCTATTAAAGATTTATTCAATACTTCATTTACATAATAATATTTATATGCTTATAATTATGTATATAATAAAATATGAACAAAGTATTAATAAAATCCAACTAAACTCAAAACAAAAAAATTTGTTTTATATAGGTAATATTTTTTTTTTTAGAATAGAAGTTTTTATAACAAATTTGTATATTTTCATATTACATTTATTTTTTTTTTTTTCATTAAACACAGAATGTAAAATTTTTATATATTGTTGTAAATTTATTTTTATTTTCTAAAAAATATATTGGTAGATTAATTTTTATTTTATTTTTTTAACTTTTATGAACCAAAGGCATAAAATATTTTCACACATAAAAAATTATTGAAAACTTAAAAATTGTATTTAATAATAAAAATGACAAAACAAAAATTAAATAATGGTAAATTCAAAATAAAAGAAATGATAATTTTATTTAAAAATAGTGAACAAGGAAATTATTCGAGAAATTGATGATAAATGAATCCTTTTTTACTATGTAATATGTTTACAAAAGTAATAATATATTTTACATAATAAAAACAAATGTATTTCAATATTTATATAGAAGTTAATTAATTAAACTATTCTATGCAAAAAGTTTTAGATTTTCTTAGGTTTAATAAACAATAATATTGATTAAAATATTATAGTAGGTAAACAGAATTTTAATTTATATAGGTATGTACATATATAATAATAGTTGTAAAAAATATAATAATAATACATAATTATTTTCATTCATGAAATGCATAAAAAAAAATGTACTTTGATAAAAGACATTTTTTTGTAGAAAATCAGTTTATTGATGCATGAAAATTAATCTGAAAGGTAGATGAAGGAATAAAAACAAGCATTTGAAGTTATTCTCTGTTTATATCGGATTCACATAAAAATACAAAAATATTCATTAAAAAGTTTTAGCCAACTTATAAGTGGTACAGGAAAATATTTTGAAATGTTGAGTACCTTTCCTTTGTGTATGTAAAAACAAAAAAGCGATATTTTTTTATGCAATTCATAGAAAAGATAGCTTATAACTAAATTTTGTAGTAGTGTATTATTCAACAAATTTATTATTAGAACGTTAACATAAAAAAGCATATATTATATAGTTTGAAGGTAAAGTTGAGTTGAAGCCAATTTTTGTCAAAACATTGAATAGCACTGAGAAATAGGGAAATGAAAAATATATAGTAATTGAATAGCACTGCAAAACAAGACAACGTTGCATCTCATGAAAGACACAAAGTATTCCAATTTTGAAATACCATTTAATTCAACTAATGGAAAATTTTAGTTATGAAAAATTAGGTTGGAATTTTCATTAACGAACTTGATCGTATTTTAACCACAATTACTTTAATTTATTTATTTTAAAATGATGGCAGTTCTATAATAGAAATTAAGTTAATGAGACACAATTTTTTCTTTAACATTTTTGTTATGAAATTATATGTTATTTGTTAATTAAAGAAAAGACAGACTAAATTTATTAGTTTCGAATTTTTTTTGCTTAATTAATTTGTTTAAACAATTAATTTATATATAAAAATAAATTGTAGTTTTTGTTGAATATTACACAATACATACAACAAATGTTATGAGGCGCCTGTTTCCAAATTGAACCTTATCCGTCCACTATAATTAATTTAACAATAATATAGGAAGAACTTTTTTCTTATATTTTTCGTTTTCACCATCTTGTTCTTTAGATTTAGTAGTTATTGAAGACATAAATTTTTAGTATAAATTCACATTTTCATCAGTAGTGGATAAGTCGTGTTTTACAAACCGGATGCCTCATTTGAATATAATACTAAAAAATATTTATCGCAAAGTCACTAGCAGCATTCGAAGTAATTAACTAATATTTTTAAAAAGGTAGTAGATATAGAAGTGTCTTAGAGGACAATAAACCGAGGTTCTATAATAAAAAAAAAAATGTTCGAAAAATTCTATTTAATTTTTGTAATTTCATAGTTTCACACAATGATTAAAGAATTTCAGGGTATAGAGAATACAAAATGAAATGAAAAAAAAATATATCATACGACTTACCTTAAATACAACAAAAAATAAATTTAAAAAATTTTTTTATGTTGTACATTAAAATTTTTTTTATACAAGATTATGTTAATATATATTAGGTGAAAACAATGGAAAATAAACTTTTTAAACTTCCTCTTTCTTATTTAATATGAAAGAAAAGAGTTAGATAAGAGATAAAATAGTAAAAAAAAAAGTTTAAAATATATATTAAATATTAAACTTAATACAAAAAATATATAAAGAGAAAAATTTCATATATTGGCTACTTAAAATTAAAATTAATTAAAAAAAATAAAAGCAAACATATAAGAAAAAGGTTAGTTATTCAAGAAAAGTAAAAAAAAAAACTTTTAATAAAGGATTCCTCAAACCATTATTATATTATATATCAAAAAGGAAACTATACGTGTATAAGTTTTAAATATATGTAAACTGATTATGATTATTTTACAAATAAAATTTCTATCTTATAAAAACAGTCAAAAGAGATTTTCATTTTAAAATCCCTTATACTTTTAATTATATGCGACTAAAAATTGATTCACTTAAATTTAACAATCTTTATTTAAAACCATTTTTAATTAAAAATATTGAAACTTGAGAATTTTTTTTATTTATTAGTCCTAAAGTCAATTTTTACAAGACAGTGTGTATATCATGATGAAAAATTAAAAGAATTAATAAAATTTAAAGTTTAAAGTTATAAAATTTAAAGTTATAGGTATTTTGAAAATGAAGATTTTACTGGAACCATATCCAAGCATTTGTTGATACAATTTTAATTATAAAATTTATTTTCGAAAACTGGATAAAAATATTTGTTTTAAAGTTTATAAATATTTTATGAACCTATTAACAGAATCATATTTATATTTGCAATATCATTTGGGTTGTGAAAAAATTCCTGATATTTACACACATAAGTAAGTGATTTTAAAAATTGCATTCAATTTAGAAAACAAGGAATTTGATATGTACACATAAATACTTCAATGCCAGTGTAAAAAATTTCAATATTTTTAACATTTTTTTTATATCCAAAACGAGCCAATTTAAAAACAAAATATATTTAAACAAAATTCCGAGCTACAAATAAAAAAATTAAATAATCAAAAATTCTATAAAAGACCTAATAACTTATTTAAATATTAAAATTCAATACTTTTAAACTAATTTAATGCGTAAATATTTAAATTTATAAAGATTTATAAAACAACTCTGAATCTCATAAATTTAAAGAAGTAAAACACACCCGGAGTAATTAAAAAAAACATACAACTTTTTACGACACATTTTATTTTAATTTTTTTTTTTAATTTCTGGCAATACGTAAGGAAAGAAACATATTTTAGCAATTATATAAAATAAATTTCTGCACGCGATATGTATATCCCATATCCTTTCAAAAATATATAATAGTTAAATAGATAAATATAACATAATTAGATACGAAATACAGAAATATTCGAAAACAAAAATATATCATTAAAATATTGCCACACATTTATATAATAATATAGCTTTTATTAATAGTTGAAGATTTATAAATTTCTTCCTGAAATTATTTTTTTAAACTTGCAAAGTACTAATAAAATTAATTAAAAAAAAATTAAAAAATTTCATAATTTTATATGTAAAATTTCAAATAGGACTGAATGTGCAGTCAAAATAAAGCGCAGATTTTAAAAAGACGCAAGCTGCAAATATTTCTGACATTTCTATCAACTGCTGTTTAATAAGGGTTTTTAAAATTAAGTTAACAATTTTGTTAATAAGGTTTTTTTTAATAATAATCTACAAGAAAATGTTTTTTAAAACCTATCAGTTTTATAAATATATTATGAAAATTTAATATCAACCGGAAAATTGTTTCTTTAGTTGTAGGTACGTGTAATCAAAATATTTTTATTGATTTAAAAAACAGTGTAATTGTAACAGCAGTAGATTTTTGTCAGCGTTACTTGAATATTGCTTGAAGAAAATCAATGAAAGCGCGTTGCATTATAAATGTATAATATACATTACGTGTAATCATTGATTAATAATTGTATAAGATTAGTTTTTTCATATAATGTGTTAGTTAAATTTGTCCATCGCAACATCTCATGGTATAAGCCTGATCGGTGAATTGGTTCAAAAGTTATACATTTTTTTGTGAAAATTTGTGTATGGAAAATTTGTACGGAAAACTCATTTTTTTCATTTTCTCATTAACTTTTCACAAAAACTTCTTCTTTTTCGTTTTATTTTTTTTTTTTAATTCTATTTTTATTTGACGGTTTTAGTTAAACAAAACAAAATTAATAATATGCATAGTATATTTTTGCATCTAACGCTATCAAATAAAAATAAAATTTTTCAAAACACTCAAAAAAAAAAAAGGAAGTAGAAAAAAATTTATGAAAAAACTAACCTTATACTATTAATTATTAATCAATGGAATAATGTATTTAACTTTTTTTTTAAATATGATAAACATTATATTTTTCCAATTTATTTTGTATATTCTGATCTGAATTCTACTGGTAAAATTAACAGAATAATTAAATTTTATTAAATTAAGTTATTTTTATGTTATGGATTATAACAATAAAATATATATTTTTTTTTTTCAAAATTTGATGGTTACACCACAAAACTAATGTTAAATGATTATATTATTGGAATTCGATTATTGGAAATATATATGCGCTGCTTCATATTTTGTTGTTAAAAACTTGATTAGTTTGCTTAAATAGTATTTTGATAACATTCAGACGGGCCTTTAAAATCTAAAACTTGAAATAAAATTCGAGAAAAAATTATTTTTTAAAAATGGCCTAAGAATGTACTAGTTCATAATTTCATTTGAAAGGCAATTAAATGTTGATAAGAATGAATGTTGATTGAATGTTAAACACTTTGAATTAAAAAAAAAAAACTTTGTCTTTATTTCAAGGATTTCGGCATTAATTGAAAATTAATTGAATTTTGTGTACAGCAGGAAACCAGGAAATCAGTTCAGATATATAAAAAAAATTATTGTTTTATCTTTTATGAAATTTTGAATAATATAATATAAAAAAAAATGATATTTCTTTATTTATAATTAGAATTTTAAATTATGTACTTTGCTTTTTATACCAAAAATAAAATATTTAAAAATTGTAAAATTAATAATATGAGAGATATTACACTCGAAAAAAATAAAGATAAATATTTGTAATATTAATTATTTATAAAATATTTTGAGTGCATATCAATAAAAAAAATTTAGCAAAATGGTTGAATATAAGAAAATTGGATATATTTGTAATAAAATTAAAAATAAATTTTTTTATTTTTATTTGTGGATATATTTTTGTATTTTTTTTTTTTTTTTGTAAATAAATAAGCTTTTTTTTTTTATTGGAAGAAAATTGTTTCAAAACTTTTGTAGGTTTTTTCTTTCTTTTGAAATTATTTGACAAACACATTACCTTTCGTTTACAAGTTTATCACAAAATGGATTCCTTGGTTGACGTTTCATAATATCGGATTCGGCTTCTTCATAGGCTAACGAAATAGCGGGGACCTAAATTTTAAGTATATATACAGATGGCATTTAGATATTGTTCGTTTGTTTCTTTTTTTTTTTTTTTGTTTTTGGTTAATGTTTTACAAATTTTTGTTTTTTTCTTACTTTTTAATTCTATAAAATTATTTTTTCGTTTTATTTTTATACCTAATAGATATTTAAAATAAATTCTAACGATGATAAAATTCAAAAAAAAAAAAAAAAAAATTGTAAATATATAATTTATATAGATTTTAAAAATGTGAAATATTTATTATTGAATGAAACACATTATGTAGGTGTTACATATTTACAACAGTTTGTACATAAATTACATTATTTTGTTTTTCGATAATCATCATTTCACCTTTTGACCACAATTGAAGCATATTGAACAACATTCAATATTTTAAGCAATTTTATACAGTTAGGTATCTTATTTCAATGATGAACATTTTTATATTAACTATATTTTAAGACCTAATTTTGCATAAAACAAAAAGATCTTAAACATTATAATTTTATATTGTAGGTATATTTTATTTATTTTGAAGTTTGATTTAAAATTCCAGTGAGAAATAAGAACAATAATATTGCTATAATAGTGTATACAATTCAAAAAAAAAAAAAGTTCTTATTTGAAAATATATATATACATATGTAATTATATTTATATATTTTGAAATTTCATTGATTTTGATGTGAGATGAGAGAACTTAAAGAAGAACAAAATATAAAATAAAAAGAATGTCAATTAAATATTATTTTAAAAGAAAAATGTACAGAAATTAAAACTTACGACATATAAAAACACATTTTATATATTATTGATTTTACGGTGTATGTACAATGTACACATAATTTATTTAAAAATAAAAAAAATTAATATTTTCCTGGATACAAGTTTGTAGTAAATTATTATTTTTTTCTTAAGTTTGGATTTATTATCGATCTTCTTTTAGGTGAATTATAATAAAATTAAAAGAAAATGTAATGTGAATTTGTTTGTACAATTGGAAAAGCTTATGCAAGAAATATCATTAATTTCAAAATATTAATAATAATATCGAAAAGTAAAAACAAAAGTTAACCATTTGGTGAAATTGTTGTTTTTACTATATAACTTATTAAATTCTGATGATTACAATTAAGAAATTTGTCTAAAAAATAATTCTTTAAATATGGTTTGGCTTAAAACCTAGTTCAACCTACCTATTTAAAAATGGGATTTTCATAACGAAATTTCTAAGCTCAAAAAAACTTCATCATTGTCTTATTCTTCTTAAAAACCTACTATTCTATTCTTAATATTTAAAAACCGAAGTAAGCATTTCTCTCCCCTATATTGTTATATAAAAGCTGTATATCTTTTATTTTCATTTATAAGATTGTTTTTAGGAACAGATCAACAGGCATATTATTATGTAAGCAAGGAATGAAAGAAATAAATCTTATACAATATGTGAATAATAATAAATTTATACATTAATGACTTAAATTGTAAAAAGTTTAACCTCTTTACCAATAATGATTTTAAATTATTTTCGTTATATTATTTATGATATTTATTGCATAAATGAATGATGAATGTTTACAAATAAGAAAAATTAGTAAAAAAAAACAAAACAAAATGAATCATTTAAATGATTTTTTTTATATTAGGTCCACCATTTTTAGTAAAAATAATAATTTTTTAATTTGCTTGCATTGGTTTTTTTTTTTTCATTAATATTAAATGATTCCCATATTAAACTGAACGAAACAAAATGATGAAACAAAACAAAAACTTAACGATTTACAAAACAATTATTTTAATATTATGTATAATTATAAAATTAATAATTGATTAAAAGGGGTTAGTTAAAATTTTTATATTTGTTCAATTTTTTTTTAAACTTGCTTTTGTTATAATAATTATTAAAATAATAAATTAAAAAATAATAATAAATTGTTTTATATTAGCACCTGGAGTTCACTAATTTATCATTGAAAGGATCTCTGGGTGGTCGTTTCATAATATCAGCTTCAGCAGCTTCATAGGCCAAAGAAATAGCTGGTACCTAAATATTTCATTTCCAAAAAAAAAATTGTTTTTTATGTTTTATTTTTTTTTTTTTTTTAAATATGAAACTTTTTTGTTCTTTTAGTATCATGTATCCTTAATAACTTATTTATTGTATATTATTTTATTTATTGCAAGTTATTGTTTTCTGATAATATACTAAATTTTAATTAAATTAGCATTAAACTACTTTGTGATTTTAGTTATTCTTATAAAATTATATATTTTGAATTAACTATAATATTGTATATTGAATAAAATGTTAAAAGCCCGAAAGTTTGTAATACATTTAAAAAAATAAAATAATTTTAGTTAAAATTAAAATATGATTTTTATTTTATCTGAATTGATACTAAAATAAATATAATATTTATATAATGTTCAAATGGATAAAAAAAATTGAATTTTTCCAAATAAAATAGTAAACTTAGATTTATTGATCATTGAAGATTAATTTAATTTGCACTTCAGACAATTAAATTCAAAAATGGATTTGACCAGCAGTTATTTCAATAAAATAACGTCGTAGCTAAATATTTTTGTTATTGATTGTTAGTTTTTAAGTAGTTAAATAAAACATATATAGGAAATGCCCGAAATGATTTTTTTTTTCGCATAAAATAAATCAGGAAGTCTGAATTGAATATTTTAACTAGAAAATCAAAATTAAAAATTATATTAACTATCGGGCCCACATGTTTAAATAATAAAATAAAGCAAATATAAATTATAAATTTTGAATGACTATAGAAAAAAAAAAATTATATTTTGATTTCAAATTAGAAATATTGAATAAAATTAAATATAAATGCATGGAAGCATTTAAAATTTATGCATTAAATTCTGGCTTAAGCTAGTAAAATAAGTTTTTGATGTAAAATCATAACTAATTATATCTTTCTTTTTTTTTTACTTTAGCATAAATAGTGCAAACGAAATTTTGATATTTCACATTTAACACCACAATATTAAAATTTTATTTTAAAGAATCAAATTGTAGTTTTATAATGCAAATTTAGAACTTTCAACTAAATCAAGATAACTATTAATTTTTGATACAAAAATTATCAAAATTTTCAAATGCACTAGATATACAAATATATATTTTTTCAAAATTTATTTTTTATATCTAATTTTTATTCCTGCAATTTTCTATTAATATAATAATATATCAGAAATAGCTCCTTTATTCTGTTGTTTTCTAGCTAGTGGATAATACAAAATATCTTTTTTTTGTATAAACCTAGCGCTTTCTGGCATTACGTAATATTTTTTTGAAAGTTTACTTGTTACCTCTCGTTTACAAGATGATCATGATTAGGATTTCGTGGTTTCCTTTTCATAATATCTGACTCTGGACCTTCATAAGCTATAGATATTGCTGGTATCTTTATAATGTGAGGATTATTATATTACGTTTTATGTTGAATTTTTTTTTTTTTTTTTGTTATTCATATTTTTTTTTTCTTCAATAAAAATACCTAACTTATCCTAAGTTTTTTTTTTTCAATATTTATTCGTATTTCAAATACACATTGATAATATTTCAATAAACAAAATATAACAAATATCAATGTGCATTTTTAATTATATTAATATTATATTATTATAAATAGATAAATAAAATTTTGTAAAAAAAAATTCCAAAATTTTAAATTATACCAAATTGGATTTAGCTCAGTCCTAATGTAGGATTAACAGAATTATTGCCATTATGTAGGCTACATAAAATAACTTTCTACAGAAGTTAACAAAACTTAGGAAAACATATTTTCTGTTTAAGTAGCTTACAAATCCAGTAAATTGAATATTCAATGCGTGTTAATTTATTTAAACATTGTTTTTTTAGCTGGGAACTTATTTCAAGAGAATACTCTGAACATTTGTTTGATTAATTTCAATATGATTTTAGTTTCATAACTATTTAACCTTCTATTATTTTGAATGAAGTTTTCTGAAGAAAGAAATATATGTTTTTAATTTGTATTCGATTTTTAATACATACATAAATAACATGATTGTTAGTAAGTTAGTATCAATTTAAATGAAATAATTTTATTATGTACGTTTTTGTAGGCATATAATACTTGTCTAAAAAGAATTCCACAAAATGTCTTCTCCAAAAAGTCTCGGATTATTCATAAGTACGTTTTGTTATTTTTATTTTATTTTTTCGAAATACAAGATAAATTTGATGATATTTAAATTTTGGATCTAACTAATAAATTTTAAAGACGTAGTGGTGGCAATAATTGATATTAGAGTACAATCATACTTATTTTGAATCCAAATTGGTACAATTTTTGAATAATTTTTTTTATTAAAATAGAAATAACAGAATAATCTTACCATATCAGTTCCCAAATCAATACATAAAATTGTTACTGTTCCTAATGGTAATGGAATATCACACAAAATGAAAGCCAAGAATGGTGAGATTTCTGGGATGTTTGATGTTAAAGTATATGCAATAGATTTCTTTAAATTATCAAAAATTAAACGACCTTCTTCGACACCAGTTACAATTGAAGCAAAATTATCGTCTAACAAAATCATGTCAGCAGCCTAATAAAGAAGAAATAAACACGAGTTTAAATAATAATTCAAATAAAAAATAAAATTAGTTAATATGTTTAAAATTTGTCACGGGATCATCAAGTCACAGATATGATTAATGTTGTTACAAAGGTGAACATTATGTTTTCATCAGGAAGATTAAAAACAACCTTTATGTAATACATATTTAAATTAATAAACCAATTTAAAGAACAATTGAATTGAATCTATATTCCATATATACACATGTGTACATATAAAAAAAAAGTGATTCTTTATCCTAAACGCTTACTTGTTTAGATACGTCAGAACCAGCAATTCCCATAGCAACTCCAATATCAGCTTTCTTCAAAGCAGGAGAATCGTTTACACCATCACCAGTTACAGCTACAATAGCACCCATACGTTGACAACCTTCTACAATAATCAATTTTTGTTGAGGTGATGTTCGGGCAAATACAATTTCAGTGTGATAGCGTAAGATTTCGTCCAATTGATCTTGTGTTATGTCACGCAATTCACCACCATGTACCACAGCGGCTTTAGCTTCACGTGGATTTACTTCGCCTACTGGGATGTTCAAACGTTGTGCGATATCTTCAACAGTTTCATTACCTTCAGAAATAATACCGACAGATTTTGCAATAGCTTTAGCAGTGATAGGATGATCACCAGTTACCATAATAACTTTAATACCAGCTGATCGACATTTAGCGACTGCGTCCGGTACAGCAGCCCTTGGAGGATCAATCATTGACATTAAACCAACGAATCGTAAATTGTCAATGGGGAAATTGATTTCATCTGTATTGAATTTAAAACCAGGAGGATATTTGTCGGATGGCAATATAAAATCGCAGAAACCCAAGACCCGCTCTCCCAAACCACCAAGTTCTAAGTAAGCATTATTGAAAGCTTCCTTCATTTCTTCGTCTAAGATTTTTTCTTTACCATTGATGAAAATTGATCCACATCGTTCTAATATTCTTTCTGGAGCACCCTTCATTACTAACAAATAGCGGTTGTCATTTGGATCTTCAGTGTCATGAATGGAAACTTGATATTTATTGGTTGAATTGAATGGAACTTCAGCAATTTTTTTGTTACGTTTACGAATTTCCATGATATTTCCCAAAGCTAATTCCATACATTTTAATAAAGCAGCTTCTGAAGCATCACCACTGACTTCTTTTTTCAAAATAGATACACCTTCTTGGCCACCCTTGAATTCAGCACGATTACATAATGACGCAATACGAGAGAGAGCTTTAAATCCTGGGCTAGTACGATCATATTGAACACCTGATTGATCCTCAGTTGTATCAGCTTCAATGATTTGATTATCAAACCACATATGTGCAACTGTCATACGATTTTGAGTAAGAGTACCAGTTTTATCTGAACAAATTGTTGAAGTGGATCCCAAAGTTTCAACAGCTTCCAAATTTTTTACTAAGCAATTCTTTGACGCCATACGTTTTGCAGTTAATGTTAAACACACTGTTACAGTAGCAAGTAAACCTTCAGGTACATTAGCTACAATTATACCAATCAAGAAAATAACTGCATCTAACCAATGATAACCCAAAATGAAAGCAATTACGAAAAATGTTACACCCAAAAATACGGCGACACCGGTAATTAAATGAATGAAATGATGAATTTCTTTGGCTATTGGTGTTTCACCGGTATCTAAACCTGAAGCTAAGCCGGCAATACGTCCCATCACAGTCATGTCTCCGCAGCAAATAACAACACCTTTACCAGTACCTTCGACAGCGTTTGTTGAGAAGAAAGCCAAATTTTTAGTTTCTAGTGGATTTTCGTGTGTGAAATCCGGTCCTCGTGATTGTGGCTCAGATTCACCTGTCAGTGAAGAGTTATCAACCTAAAAAATAAATTAAGGCGTTTTCATCATGTGTTAGAAAATAAATTTTATGATGCAATGTATATTTATGAAATAGTTTGAAACAAATAAATGATAATAAGACATAAAACCAAGACGTCAGAAAGAAGGCGAAAAATATAAAAAGAGAGAAAATAAATACATAATTATTATTCATTTAAGATTGTGAAATAAAAATATTCGATTGAGAATTAAAAATCCACTTAACATTATTTGCTTGTAACATTCAAAATATTAAATAAATATCTTGTAATATCTGTCTGGACGGAAAAAAAAATTTAGTATATATTTTTAAAATCCGAAGAACGATTTTTTAATTTCATAAGTTAAACAAAATCAAAATTTCTCGAAAACACAAAAAAAATTGATGTTGAATAGATACATAATATTCACACTAAATCAATTGTGTCTTTTTTAGTTTTCGAGGTATTAGGTTCTATTTAGCCTACGAGAAAATAGATGCTCGAAAAGTCGTCTGTAATAATTCGTGCATCTAAGTTGAACATATTTCATTTTCTTAGTACATTTTTGGGCCAAAACAGAATTTTCAACAAAAATTTTATTTTTAATTCTCAATCAGGAAAGATAATATTTGTAGACAACATACTTTGAAATTTCTAGCTTCGATAATACGAACATCAGCTGGAATTCTATCTCCAAATTTAACCTCAACAACATCTCCAACTACTAAATCTTCAGCACGTAATGTTAATTTTTCCCCTTCACGAATCACAGTAGCAAATTGGGGTACCATATTTTTAAACGACTCCATAATCTTCGAACTTTTTGATTCCTAAAAATAAAAAAAAAAAATAATAATTTGTAAAACAAATGTTAATAATTTAGTGTTATTTACCTGATAATATGAGAATACACCAGTAACTATAACTACAGCTGAAAGTACAATACCCAAATATAAATTATCATCGGATGGTTCTTCACTTGTACTTGCTTGAATTGAATAGGCAATAAAACATAAAACTGCACCAATCCACAGTAATAGGGCGAAACCACCAAATAAATTTTTACAAAACTTAACCCATTCTGGAGTTGTTTTTGGTGGTGTTAATGCGTTTGGTCCATCGCGTTCTAAATTTTCTTTCGCTTTTGCGTGACTTAGACCCTGAAAGCAAAAAAATTAACTGTTAAATTAAATGTACAATCAGATTAAAGGGCTATTTCATTAACATGTAGATATGCCGTATTTAGTTCTTTGACTTTATTTAATTAAATTACATCCAATTTATGATAATAAAATGATTTTACAGAGAAACTATGAGCTAATCAATTAAATATAATAATTTTTTTTTTTTACTTATACTTACATTTTCTGGATGTGTTTGAAATCTCTGATATAGCTCCTCTGGCGTTATTTTGTGATAATCGATATCTAATTCTTGTTTAAGATCATCCAAATTTTCTTTCCCTTTTAATTTTTTGGGTGGCATTTTGCGTCGTGACTAATAATTTTATTGAAATGAACGAAAAAATATAAAATATTTAATGTTAGTTTAATATAGTAGTAATATATATGTCATTAAAAACACGTTAATATTAATTGCATAATTTTTGCTAGTAGTAAGAGCGATTATATTTTGTAATAGAGCCTATATATGTATTGTCTGGCTGAAATCAGACCTACATTCATCACACAAGATTAAACTAAAATTTGTAAATTTAAGATTTTATTATACTATTTAATTATTATCATATTACGTTAAATCACACAGACCGCATAATTTTCTAAGAAAAACTGAATATAAAAAAAAGTGATTTCAAAAGTTTACGTCGATTTCGTATACTAGACAACACAATAAAAAAAATTATTCTATTCAAGATAAGGCAGATAAGATAGAAATAATTAAAAAAAAAAAAAAGTTAATTTGAATTATAACTTAATTGTTAGACCAAATTTAATAAATGAAATTGTAAACAAAAAAAAAAAAAAAACTAAATACAAGAAATTTAATCCGACATAAAATACTTAATAACTTACAAAATTATGATAATAAAATTTTTAGTTTCCATTGGTAATTAGAAGAAAAGAAATTTTGTTTCTTTTTGTTAAAAGAAATTATTTAAAAAAGCATCCCTTGAGAGATATTTGAATTAGATTTTTGATGTTTTAATACATATGTAATTTAATGCTTCTAGAGATTTCACAAATTAGTTTATACAAAGTGAATATCAAATAGCATTATGCGACAGTTTACAGACAGTGTAATCTCTCCTTCGAGAAAAACAAAATAAATTTTTATAAACTTATTTTCACATTTCTTATTGTTCATACGGCAGAAATTTCTGTGTAAATAAATTATTATAATTTGATAAAGTATAATTTAAAATTATGCAATTAATATTATAAATACTAATTAAAAGTATAAACTAAGTTATCTTATAAATATAATAAATATATATATATATATATATATATATATACATATATATATATATATATATAATATACATATACAATATATATTTAATTTATATAGTTTAGTTTTGAATATTGCAATAATAAATTAATAAGGTTTTAGTATATTAAGTTCATAAATTTATATTATTATTTTTTTTTTTTTATTATATTTTATTTTACCTCCCATTTTATCTTTATTTATTTATTTATTTAAATTTTTATAATACATACATTCCCTTTTTTATGCATATTCCTTATAACAAAATGTGTAGATAATAAGCTTTTAATTTTAATCAGCCATAGTTTTTTTTACTTAGTAAGTTTTTAAATAAATTATATTAGTGAGTTATTTATATTAATTATTATACTTGTTTGTTTCTTAAAATAATAATCATAATAATAACCATAAATAATGTTGTTACAAGAGAGTGAAACAAAATTGAAACAAAAAACATGTTATCGAATATTAAGAATTTTCTGATTAATTCAACAATAACTTTTACGTTTACCTATAAAATATTCGAAATATATCAAAAAAAAGCATATTAAATTCGTTAATTGATTGCAAAGTAATTGATAACATATTTTTGATTTCCAAAATTTGTTCACTATTATTATAGCTTTGAAGTAGAATATAGTGCAATAAGAAATTAGTTTTTTTTACATTCTGATTCTTATTCAATAGACTCTTCAAAATAATAATATTTATAGAAATAAAGGACCCAGTAATATACCTCGATTAAGTGATTGAAAATATTATTTGTTTTCTTTTTTCAACTTACATTTTCATTATAAATTCAAAAATTTTCCACGATCACACTTACCTCAAGTTTTCAATGATACAATCATGCTTATTTGGGTATATAACAAAAAAAAAAAGAACCACAACCAATTTCTTAATTTTTGTCGTAAACAAAATACATATAAAGCAAAAACAAAAAAAAAATCGGCAAAGATAAAACATATTAGGTATAATAGTAAAATAATGGAATTATTCAAAATTTCGTGAATTAATTTTTTTTCAAGCCCTGCAACACATTTAGTTTACGTAATGAAAGTTCGCAAAGTAAAATGAACATGAAAGGGGAAAACAATTAATTATTATGATAATTTCAATCTTTTAACTTCTAAAACTATATTTTATGGAAAATAAGTAAGCAAAAATTTCGAAAAATAAGATCTTTTTTAACATCATCAACAGATTATTATTTTTATCGTTGAAATCATAACTTTATATTCTACAATTTTTTTTTTTTATTACAAAAAAAAAATCCATTTCAATTTGTCATTAAATTAATTTCTTTTGGTTTTAATTTTGCAAAATAAGATTTTTTTTTTTTTTCTTTTACGTCAATAATTTAATTTCATATGCTTTGCGACAACAAAATTAAATTAAGGCCACATTAACGGAAAAAATATCACATTTTTATAATTTACGTCATTAATTTTATTTATAAAATAATTTTCACCGTCGTCGTCGTGCCTTTTATATAACTAGATATAATTATATTCAATATAAAATTATGAACACATAAAGAGGATTATAATATAATAAAAGAAAAATGAAAAAAAAAAAAAATTAATGAAAATTTCATAGAATTTAAGTATAACAAGATACATATATAATTGTGATATATTTTGTGATATTTATTAGAACATAAAAACGTTATGAAACTAAAATTTAGAGATTTTCATAATCCAATGAATATTATAATAAATTTTTTTTTAGAATAATATTGAAAAAAAAAAAAAAATTGTTGGTATGCGAAAAGGTTTTTTTTTTTTATATATTTTTGTACTGTAGATAGAGAAAATTCAAATCATCATTTATTGAAGTCGCGATTATCACTAACTCTTTCAGACTATACTTAAATTACTTAGCCTTGATATATAAAGTTTGGTTTAATTAATTTTTATGATGAATAAAGAACAAAAACTTTATTTTGTTGTTTAAAAAAAAAAATATTATAAATTTTAATGATGAATATTAAATTATAATTATTTTTCTGCAGTACGATTAATTTTTTCCTCTCTGTGATAATTTATTAATAAAGCAAAGGAATTAATAACTTAACGCTTTGTTTTTTTTTTTTCTTTAATGAATATTTATAGAAAAAAATTAATAAGAAAATCATATCTACTTAATGTATTTTATTTTGATCACAAATATATGGTATTTATTTCAAACGTGCATAATAATGATTTCTCGAAAATTGAAACTAGTTTACTGAGCAATAAAAAATCACTAAATAAAAAAGAAAACAAAAAATTTGAATTTGAATAATTAGTTAAAAAAAAAAAATCCATAGAAAATAAATAAGTACATAGGTAATTGTTATTTTTTATTATAAAAATCTTAATTTCTTTTTCAAAATTCAAAAAAAAAATGATCTCAACAAAAGTTAAATAAGAATATAAAAAAAAAAAAAAAATTTACATCGTCAGAGCAATAAAGATTTCGATCATATTAATTAATAGAGTTCCAAATAACTTAAGTTCTGTTACCCTGACAACGTAAAATAATTATAAAACATTTTTTTTTTTGTAAAGTCCAATTTTGGCGAAACTATTTTTATAGGTTCATAATTTATACGGAGTATTTAAGGATTATTAGAAAACAAAAACAGATTACAAATTCAGGTTCAAAATATACGAGGAGACATTGTTAATTTAATTATGTTGCTAAAAATAAAGACCATTCTACAATTTAAAAAAAAATTAAAAATTAAATTTTAATTAAAAACATAATGTTCTAAAATAAAAATTGGCGCGAAAAAACATTTATGTATATTTAAGATTCAAAAATTATAAATAGGAAATATTATTATTCAAATGTTAAGAAAAAAAAAAAACATTTTAAAGCTTTTTTTGATCATCCGATTCTTCATTTTTCATCGAAAGAATAATTATGCACGTGCTTAATTTCGTCAATAAACATTCATAATACTGATGAATTTATTAAATTTTATTTGACTACACTACATACATTTTTTTAGGTACATAATATTTAATATACTAGAAACTAGAGTTTGAATAATATAATCCAAATTCGATCTACTTTAGTTTATACCTTTGACAGTTCTGGAAAATAAATATAGGAGCGAACAAGATATAAGTTAAATAAAGGCATGTAGATGCCTAACTAAACTTTGTACGTATTAAAATAAATGTTTCAGCGCTTTAAAATTTTTTCATCTTCTCAAGTTCTAATTACAGTAAAAATTATTCTGTGTGGGTCGTCCTCATAAATTTATTACAAATAATAACTTGTTAATTCATAATGCTAATTGCACAAGTTTAGTTCGAAATTATTTAGGCAAAAATAATTTTGTTCGAGGTCAAAATTTCTAATTACGCGATATTTAAAAAAAAAAATCATTTTAAGAGGGGTACCTACATGTTTGAGCTTTTTTTTTGTTTTATTTTGATTTTGCAATTTTTTCTATTTTTTTTTGCGCTTATTTATAAAACTTGTGTAGGTAAATGATGTCTGACTTTTTACTTTTTTTTTTTTTTTTTTTCAAAAATGTAAACACAAATTAATTTTTTTGAAATTCAAATAAAAAAAAATTTGTCATGCCTTATATTTAAATTATCTTGATTATTTACTTATAAGAATTGAATAGAAAATAACAAAAGTATAGCAAAACAAAACAAAATTTAATTTACAGTGAGGCGAAAATGAAGTAAAAAAAAAAGATAGTTTTTTTCCCAGTTAGATTCAAAAAATTTGTGTTCATCATTCACGGTTCCCGCGCACTGCTAGTTTTTTTTTAATATAGGCAACTAAATAGTTGACCAATTAAAAAATTGCCTCAAATTTTATTCACCGCGGCGTACTAGAAAGTAAATTGTGTCTAGTAAAATAAAAAAAAAAATTAATTTTTTAGTTACTTCATTTAAAATATCGCCCAGTGCGCAAAGTTACATAAATAAACTAATATGTTTTTTATTTCTAAGTAACAATTTAATCACTTTGTTTAAAAAAGAACATATCTTAATTTCATAGTTGCTTCATTTAAAAAATCTCTAGTGGACGGGGTTACATTCCTTAGATTAAAATTTAAAATTTATAGAAGAATGATGAATGTGTATACTTTAATCGAATTATGTAGTTTTCAAAATGTAGCAAAAAATTACGTTTTCTGACAATTTCTACATTGAAATAACTCATACATATCGCGCAATATATATGTACCCCATACTGTTATAGAATTCACTGTAAATTTAAAAATTTCTTTTATTTTATTCACAATTTTTGTGTCAAAAATTGTTCACAATAAGTTAATTAAAAAAAATAGTAAAATTTTTTTTGAATCATGCAAATTAATAAATATAAATAGTGTTAATTAAAAAAATTAATGCATCTAATAAATCTAAAAAATCAGGGCTTGAAATCGATAGTCAAAAAAAAAAAAAATCAGTACTTTAAATTTAATTTTTTTTACCTGTCGAATTTTTTCTTATTCATTACAATTGAACGAATCCAAATTTTCCGCATTTTTGACTATAACTATACTTTAAAAAAAATAACTTTAGTTAACTATAACTAATTGAAAAATAAAAAATTAGTTATACCTAAGTACTACTTGACTAGGTATTTAAAAAAAAGTACCTAGATATATTTGACTAAAAGAAAAACTAGTCAAATAAAATTAAGTTATTTTCAATCACTCGGTTTTAGTTTTGACTATCAAATTCAACCCCTGTACCAAAATAAATTTAATATAAAAAAAAAAAAAATAGTAAACAAAAAACAATTAATATAAATTTTTTTATTTACCTTAGCATTGCCATCAGCTAAATAATTGTCATCATCGGTTGGTATAACTGTAGCGACTCGGTATGAGTCCCTTCGTTCGAGCTAAAAATGTTTTGTGTTAAATGATATTATTTTACATAAAAACAAAAATTAAATTAGGAAAAAAAAAAAACAAAAGAAAAAAATAAGTAATTGTTAGCAAACCAAACAAAATGTTAAGAAATCAAAACATTTGATGTTTGCTTAGAAATGAAAAAAATAACTACATTTAACTATATCTAACTATTTAATCTAAATAAAAACAATGAAGTTGTTGACAAGCAAAAATAATGAAAACATCATAAATCAAAAACAGGAAGGGTTAATGGAAGCAAAAAAAAAAAAAAAAATCAAAATCAAAATTAAAATTTTTTTTATTTCTTTTTTGAAAACAAAATAAATTCTAGAAATAAAAAAAAAAACATTGTATCTAAATTTTATAAATTTTTGAACCCTGCGGATTGTGTGTGTATCATGTTGATAACTTCTTTAACAGAAAACATTAAATAAACAAAATTTAAAAAAATGACCATGAGTGTGATACATAGTAGTGTATTATGTGAGTGTTTTTAACGAAGAATAAAAATCTTTTACCTAAAACATTATTGTCAACATATTTTGTTCGTATAAGCTACAATTTTCTCGAAAAAATGAAATATTTTTCAAGGAAACTATTTTTTTCTTTTAATTGTCCTTTTATTTGGAATAATAGTAAACAATAGATGTCAAGCCAGTGCTTTTTGTTTTTGGAACTTAGAATTAGAAGACTTACATATATATTTTTTTATAGTTAGAAATTCTTAAATAAATGTTTATCGTCGACAATGTAATAAAAAATTTCCAGCTTTAATTGTTCGCCATTATTTTATGCCAGTGGCTTATTTATTGGGTATCAGACAAAACCACTAGCTTATTACTTAATTTAACAGAAAGTATAGGATTAAAATCATTAACTAAGTGTTCCAAATTGTTCGGATCTCAATACGATATTTTGTTTGTCTTGAATTTAAAAAAATAAAATTTGTCCTAGTTATTCGTCATATAAGAGTTTTTTAATGTATTTTCATGTTTGAATTGGAATTTCTAATCTAAACAGCCATATAATGAAACTGAATTATGCATTAATGAATAATTTGTCTTTTTTACTTACTTTTTTTTTAACTTCAGTAAACACAATTAAAAATATATATAATTCTTTTCTTTTTCATTCATCTTCAAGCACACAATTAATTCATATCTCTATGCAATTAAAAAAAATCATTAAGATATCAAGTTCAAACAAAAATAAAATGCTTTCCAACCTCGTTTCCAACAAAAAATATTCTCTAATTATTTTTCCCCCATATCTACTTAATTTTCTAGTTCGAATAGTGTCGAATAGTAGAATAGAATATCACATTTCAGTTTATTTGACTAAACCTAATACAGGGCAAATTCAAATAAACTTTCATCTAGATTAAAAACAGAAATTTCTAGATTCTTAATACTTTGTATAAATTTTCTCCCAACAAGTTTGAAATTAAAATTTTAAGCATTTTCTTTACATCATTGAGAAGAAAATTAGCCACTCTTTTCGAACGATTACCCACTTATGAAAAATTAAATTCCATTATTCAAAAAAATATATGTAGAGGCATAATATGTATATAAAATAAAATTCAGACAAAGTTGAAATTAAATTTTATAATAAGTTTGGGCAGCAGCAAAAAAAAATACTTATGGTATAATGACTCATTTGTCAATAAAATTAAAAAGGTATATACATATACAAAATACCATGTTAAGTTAAATAATATGAATTGTGACAAGTAGTGTTTCCAACTATTAATAATATATGTATATGATATAATGAAAAACAAAAAATATGTATACATATATGTATTTAAAAAAAAAAAACAATCAAACCATCTTTCATTCCATAATAATTATACATATGTATGCTTGTAAAGTATATATAAGCAGTATACTTATAAAAAATAATAAAGTTCCTAAGATTGACAAGAAAAAAAAAAAAAAATATAACAAAAATCGATAAGTTTTCCGGCGACACACTTTCAATTTCCACTTTTTTGATTTCTATAAAAAATTTATGTACATATCTAATACATATACGATTTGTAATGAATATACATATGCATATACTTAAATATACATACATATTCATGTTTATGATAAAATTACTATGTAGTATCTTCATAATCCTTAAATACAGAAATATTATCTAGGCTACACTAAGTATTCTAGCAAGCTACTATAATATATGTGTATATGTATATACATATTTATTGTTCAACTATAAAGCTTTAATGAAATATAGTTTTTTTTAGAGCGCAATACCATAATAAGAAATCAAAATTCAATATATAGGAACTTAATTATGGAAATGTCTAAAATTAGTCAATTTCCAATTTTCCGACCATAAACCGTACACAACACTTTATAATAATTAATCCTCAGTGGTTTCAAAAAGATTTTTAGGTTTAACGAATACAATAACTAAGTAAAATTTTAAATTATTTTCTGTAGTGATTTTGGTTTTTTTTTTTTAATTAAATAAAAAAATAAAAAATAAAACTCCAATAAAAATGGCAATAAAAAAATTTTCAAGTATATTTATTATTTGATGCGCATGATCTATAATTTCAAGGAAATTTATTATGTGTGTTATTAAATTCATTTTATTATGTATTAAAAAATTACATAAGTAAAATGCAGAAAAAAAAATTTATATAATTTTCATTTTTTCAGAAAGTCGGAAATACGTACATTACATGTATATATATATATTTTTTTTCTGGACAGAAATTTTTGAAATGTATACAAAAATTTAAATCAGATTTTCAATTGTTCATTGAAGAGAAAGGTAATGTTTCCTTTCGACCAGGAAAGTAATGTTGAATAATTTATATTATTATAACTAATGATATTTACATAAAATTTTATATACTACATTAGAAAGTATAATACAGTATAATACCATAATTTTATTTCTTAACATTCAAAAGCACATTAAATATTATTTGAATAGGCTTTAATTCAAAATTCTAAAAACAAATTTTGAGAATTATTTTCAAAAGAATTTGGGAATAAATTGTAAAAATCGATGGCATTTCATCTGCGAGATATAAGGAAGATTGTAACACTTCCTTTAATATTTTATATATAAAAATGTTTGGGATTGCAAATGTGTATTCAGAGATGAATTCAAATAAACACAGAATCGTTTATTTCAAATTCTAAATTTTTATTCAGAAAATGAATTATTATTGTTTTATTTAAAAAAAATTTTACTAAAACAAAATAATATCACATGCAGAGGTACATAAATATAATATAATAAATGTACATATATGTATTTCTATTTTTTAAGCGCCAAACTTAACCTACTTTATTATTATAAACGCATTTTTTATCATTATAATTGGGTTTATATTTATAGCTGATTAAAGTTTGATTGATTTTAAATCGAATACAAATGGTGTTTATAATTTAAATTCAACAACAGCTTTAGATGAACTGCAATAATGCGAGTTTTTTTAAGTTATACATAAAAATTTTCGACTACCTGAATTCAAAAATTTCCATAGATTTTATATCAATTTTGATAATATCAGAAATTTTAGATTTTTAAGTGAAATTTGAGCACGTGATAAATTAAATATATTGTAATTTTATTAAATTGTTACGCTACCTACACTTCAATATTCTTGCTTTATTATGTTTAAAAAATATTATTATCTTAGGTTGGTATTTATATTTTTGGAACTCAAAATAAAATAATTAAATTACTGATAAGGCCAAGGTTAAAAAAAAAGAAAAAAAAAACTAATTGCGAATTAATTTGTAAGCAAATATATTATGTTTTAATGTTTTTAATAAGCGCAAGAATTGTTTAGTAATATATGTAGGCGACATTTTATCAGGAGTGGCTGTAACAATATTTTTATGATAATTTATGTATTTGAAAAAAAAAAAAAAATACTATATATATAAAAAGTTAGGGGAATAATTCAGTTGCATGAACATAAATATGATAATGAATTTTTAAAAATAGAATTTTAGGGGAATAATTCAGTAGCTTGAATTAAAAAACCATGAATCTAATTTAAAATAATAATAATTAGGGGAAGGTTAATCAAAAATAAATCACAATAATATAATATATAAACTAAACAGAAATTAATTTTCATATTGAAAACTTTAAAGCAAGTATGGGATTTTTTATTTTTTTTTTAAATAAGTATTTTATTAAACAATTTGAATATAAAATCCAATGAATATGAGTTGACCTAGAAATGTTTTGTCGTCTTTTTACACCAAATAAAAGTTACTAATTATTAATTGATAATTAATATGACAATTTCAAAACAAATTGTCAAAGGAAATAGCAAAAAACTAATAAACTTAAAATAATAATTTTGAAAAGATCACAAACATTTAATTTATTTTTCTTAAAACGGTTTTAGACTCTGTTCCAAAATGAAATATTCTTTTTCTGCCAAAGAAAATTTCCAGATTTTTGTTGAAAAATTTAATTTTACTTGACCATTTTTTTGCCAACATTTTATTTTCTCATACGATTTTAAAATTAAAGCTACTTAAAAATAGTCCTACAAATTGGGATTCCTGTGGGAAGTTAAAAATTTCTCTTTGGAAAGTTTGAAAAAACAAAATTTAATTTCAGGACGGTTTTAACTTAAAAAAAAAATTATTTTCAAAATCGGAGCTGTCAAATTGTGCCATTCCGGAACTAGAACAGACTCTTTAAAATTATAAATTAATATAGTTTTAAGTGAATAATTAAAATAATTAATTCCATAGATAACTAACACCAATAATTAAGTTAATAATTTCAAATTCGTTCTGCCTCTGCATTTCTAGTTCTTTATACTTGAATTTTTTTATATTCAACAATATAAAGTTTACTTTATGTATAATTATTATTATATCACTGAAAAACTTAAAATATTAATGATGTTTATCAAAAGAACAATAAAATAAAACTAAGAAAGAAATGTTCGTAGATCAATAAACTTATTTTTGAAGAAAATTTTTTTATATTATTATAATAATTCATACATAAAATATTTTTTGAAACTGGATTGCTTGTTACCCAGGAAACATTATATATTTATAATAATTGATAAGAAAATAAATATTCATAATAACATAGTAAAATCTGACGTAAATTTAATAAAAAAAAAATTAAACACCAACAAAATTAAACACATTCTGGCTGATTCTTAGTTATTACTTGTGATGATGATGATGGTGATGGTGAGTAAAAATAAAGTTTAATACTCAACATGTAAAAATAATGATATACTCATTATTTCACTCTTTAATATTGCTGTCGATGCAATCAACAAAATACTGCGAAATAAATGTTAATAGCAATATTTATCAGAAGCAAAAATCTTAGCTTATTTTATCACATTAAATTTAACTTAATTTTCATTCAACTTTTATAGTTCAAAAAATAATTGGTCAACAAAATTTAACACCAGCGGTTTACCAATCAAATTCGTATATTAAATTCAAAACTAAACTTTCATTATATTTATAAAATGTAAAACAAAAAAAAAAAAATTAATTAATTAAATTGACGTACACTTTAAAGATTAATTCGATTGAAATATGCTGCAACTTTGTAAATTTGAATGAAACACTTTATACTGTGTGTTTAACTATTCAAATTTTGTTGTTTTTTTTTGTAATCGGGAAAAACTCTACTAAGTATTACACACTCACACTCCTTTTATTTCCTACTATATATATATTTAAAATATATATAGCTTTGGAGAATTTAAATTTATTTTTCCAGAAAAAACAATTTTTACGCAACCTGAATTTTATTTTATTAAAGAAAGAACAAAATAAAAAGAAAAAGAAAAGAAAAGGGAAATTTTTTTTTTCAATATAATTATTCAATATAAATTGTATCTACTTAGATATAATAAGAAATATAAATGATAAAAAAAACAAGAAATTCAATAAAATAATAATAAATAAATATTTTTGTATAAAATAATTGTATTCTGAAGATTTTCAAGTATATCAATATATCATCATCATGTCTATATATCAATATATCTACAAATTTCATTGTAAGTACATAAAATTCAAAATTGTAATATTCAATGTAAGTAAATATATTACAATTATTATGTTTATTTCGATTTTGTATTTATTTACAATATACATATAAGTATTTCAAAAATATTTCAAAAATGTTTATATTTAATTTATAAAAATAATAAAATTTTCTTCATAAATGACATTAATACTAAACATGTTTAAAAATTATTGCAAATATTTATATTTTATGTACTGAATTGGAATTGTCTTAAAAAAAATTCATTTATTTTCTATACTCAACAAAAAAATATTTAACTCTAATCATCAGAGATAATAAAGTATGAGATATCGCATTGGATACTAAAAGTTGTTTTAAATAATCAATATCGAAATGACATCTTCATTTTGTGTATATTTATAAAACCATTTCGTGTATGTGTTATTGAAAATATTTTTATTGAAAATGAAATATACTTAAAAGGATTCAAAAATATTTTTGATTAATGTTTAACATATTGATGGAATAATTAAAAAACATTTTTTTTGTATCTAATCTGACATCTCTCCTTTTATTATCACTGGTTGTAAGTAGGTAGTCAACATTGTTCTATCAACAGTGTGGACCGAATTGGAAGTGTTGTCAAAATTTTATAATTTATAGTATCTATATATTTTTCTTACTAAAATCTTCATAATAAATTATTTAAAAAAAAAAAATTACAAAAAATTATAAAGAAAATTATAAAACAAAAAATAAAAATACGTTTTTTTTAAATATATATATATTTTTTTTTAATTAATTTCAATGTTATCAAAAAATTATTTTTTTGTATCACAGTTTTGTTTAATTAAATGTGTCCGTTTTAATTTTCTCTCAATTTGCAAACAAAAACATTAAAAAAAAAAACTATAATGTATGTATAACAAATCAAATTGAATCTAATTCATCAATTTTGATTTTTATCAAAAGAAATAATTTGCAACTTTAAGGAAATCTGTTGAAATGAGTGTCTTAGATAAAAAAAAATACTATTTAAAGAAAATTAGTTGAAATTTATTCTTCTTAGATATCATAGAAAGTCAGTGGATAAGTAGATCTGACTGAAAAAAAAACCAAATTACAGAAAGGCTCGCTATCAGAACTCAATTGCCGGGTTAAATTTTTCCGGTTATGCTTTAAATATTTTCAAAATATTAGCAATTTGGAAATCTTCTTCGCTTCTTGCCCGAACAAACTAAATTACACTTTATTCAATACCTCCTTGTCCTAATAATTATCAGAACTAAATTTGCATGTATGGAGACGTATTTTATTCCGATTTGGACTCAGAAAATTTTAGAAAATTGCAATTGGCTTTTAATTCTACGATCCGATTTATTTATAATCTACGAAAATTTGAACGTATGATGTTATCTCAAGATATTCGGCTGATATATTCGGTTGTGATTTGGCGACTTTTTTCAGTATACGACGTTGTACTTTCTTATATAAAATTATCTCAAACATTTAAAATGCAATTCATGCAGAATTTGGATCTTATACATCCAGTTTATCAGTATGAATTTAGTCACAGATTTTTCTTTTTGTAATTCATAACTTTGTGGCACAAGCTCAATTAAATCATGTCATAATTTAATGCTATGTTGTAAAAAAGATAACTGCTGATCTAATTTTAAATTTGCATAATATATACACATATTTCAGACTCTTTCTCACAAATTTTTTTTTTATTTTTATTCATTTTTACACAGTTTTCTTTTCTTTCATAACCCATTTATCAAATTTCAACTTCTATTTTTCTTTTTCATTTAGTTTTAGAAAACTTTTATATTAACCATATTTAAAAGATAAATATTTTATAATGTATAAAATTATAAAAAATAAATAAAATAATAATAATATATTGTTTTTAGACAAAAATGTTTACTTTAACTTCAGAATGGTTTGAAAAAAAAAAAAGAAGTTCTACACTCTTTTGAACTTTTTATCACCAGAAAGATCTTTGCCGTAATTTATTTAATTTTGCATAATTTAAATTTCAATTATTGAGAACTTTTTTTAAAAATTTACTTATGATATTTTCAGCAGAATTAATTGGGATTCAAAAAAAGTAAAATAAAAATGATTTAGATGATTTCAATTGAATCTCGTGTGTTACTAATAAGTCGTTATATTACTAAAATAAAAATGTTTTTTTTTAATGTAAATTCTTTTCAATGCTAGTGAAAAAAAAAAATAAGTGCTACTAAAGGGGTTTGTATCAGCACTTTAAAAATATTTTTTTATGTATTAAATACATATATTTAAATTTTAAATCAAAAAGGGGTTAAATTTTTCATTCAGTTTGAATAAAAAATAATTAAAAAGCTTTTTCTTGCAAAATAGAGGATGTGTATTTAGTTCTATATTGTTTTGATTTTATTTATTACGTAATTATGAAAACAAATTTAAAGAATAAATCAATGAATATTTTTTTCCCAGACTATTTATACTATGACGCAAAAAGTCTATCATCTATTTGTATACTTTTGAATGCTTAATGTTGCTTTAATAATTGTTTTTTTGTCTCAATTTTAGAAGCTTTTTTTTTTTTTTTGGCAACCAAAGTTCAAAATATTCGAGAATAACAAAAAAAAAAAAATTTTTGATTAGCATAAATAATAAATTATTCTGATTATAGTGTAAATTAAAATTCGACTATCTATAAAATTTATAACAAAATAAGAAGCCATTAGAAAATATTCGCATGTAAGAATCAAAAACTTCAATAAAAGCAATTAATAATAATTTGTAATAATATTTGATTAGCTTGCTTTTTTTTTTTTACATTTTAATGACCTCGATAAAATTACATTTCGATGTTTTCAGGATAAAACAAAACTCCCAACAACATTAGTTTGTTCTAAAAATATCAGAAATTCTAAATATTTTAGAATGGAATTTAAGAATACGTATTAAATCTTTAATACTCTCTAAGAAAATTATGATTTGTAGGTAGTTGCGATCTAAAGTTATTACTTGTAATAATAAACTTGACCTTTGATCAAAGTGGTTGTAAAAAATTTTCTGAATAATAAAAACATAAATAATGTAAGTGTGCATATAATATAATGATATTTTAAACCGAATCGCGGAAACATTCATGCCGGAAAAATGTTCGAAAAGAGATTAAATTAATTTTTTATTAATAAACAAAATATTGTATTTTTTATAGTCACCACCGATATACTATTTCCTTCAGATTTTTAAACAAAGATGTATAGTTTATTTATTTATAAGCGTACACTTTTATTTTATTTTCTTTATAAATACACAACTAATAAAAAAAAACCTAAAGTAAACATTTTTTATATAAACAAACATTTTGTTTATTAAAAAAATTGAACTATACCTATTTGCTAAGTTAATGAATTTTGATTATCTTTAAAAAAAAAAATTGCTATAAACTTTATTTTCATTTTCTCTTGTATGATCAATTCAGATTTTTCTCAATATCTCTTGAATATTTAGATTTTTATTCTTTTTTTAATGACATATTTTTTTATTATACAAATATTTATACTCAATAAAATATTATTCTTTTTTATTTTATTCTCTTCAGTAAACAAAATAAAATTATTTTGGGCTTTTTTTTTTTTTCATTTTCAAAAATATCAATGGAAATTTTTTGTATTTATTCACAAAATTTTATAGTTATTAAAAAATATTTAAAGAATTATTTTTTTTTGCTCCAAACTTAAAGCCTTTATATTTTTGACTTTTTCTGTAATCGTGTCGGAACCTTATTTCTTCAAACGATTCAAAGATCATCTGAAAGGAACAAATTGAAACCAGGGAATATTACAAACAGCCCAAGAGTATTTTTAATTTTGTAGTATTGCAAGACACAAGATCGGGGAAAAAATATTATCTGTATGGTAAAGTGATAAAAATCATTTCAGGTTTTTAAAATCTTTTCAAGTTCAATATGAAGTTAATCGAACTGAAATTTTTTGTTTTTTCATTTATATATGTAAATTCAGTAAATAACAACAAAAAATTAAGCTGATGTAGACATATTCAGACATTACGATACTTTAATACAAATATACCTAATATAATTAATTTTAAATGTGTATCTGTAAACAATAACTCAAAATTTTGTATACCTACATACATTATATTAAAGTGTAATATTTGAAAATCACTTTTTCTATAAGTGATTTATATATTATTTTTAAAAATTGAATCACTTTAGGTTATTATAATAAATTTAATTAAAAAAAAAAAAAATAAATAAATATTGGCTACACATGACTGAATTAAATTCATGGTCTCAGTATTATATTTTGTTGAAAAAAAAAAAACATTGTTAATAGTTTTATTAATCTTGATTCAAAGTAGGTTTTATGCCTTGCTGAATGACAAGGAAACTTCGCGTTAATTTCTTTAAATGAAAACGTCACAATAAATTTTTTTTTACAAAGATGATTTCTTGTTTAAGTCACTGGTCATGAAATAAATTTAAACAATTTTATTTCATTTTATGGTCACTTATCAGGGACTGAATTTTAAACTTAATGCTTAGTATTGAAATAAGAAATTAAATTCCATTATCGGTGCGTGTGTCCTTATTTTAGTGCTGTCAGAGTTATTAATGAATCTATTAGACGACTATCGTAATATAGAATTTTTTTAAGTCTTTATTTCCAATATCTGTATTGAGTTCATTAAAAAAATTAAAAAAGATACCGATCAATTTTTTTCAAGCAAAAACAAAATATTTATGTATATTCAAAACCAGTATTTTTTTTTCAATAAATTTACGCTCATCACAAATTTAGGTTTCGACCGCGTCATAAAAAAATTATCGTTATATGTACATGTGTGCATAGATTATGTAAATAAACTATTCACTCCATTTAAAAAAAAATTAAACATAAAATACGATTTAATTTTAATTTTGATAAAAAAAAAATTTTGATTTTCAATTTTTTGTATTTAATTTCTAAGAAAGATTTATTTAATGAAATTTTCTTCTGTAGCTGGCAATTAATAATTTTTTTAACAAGAAAATCAAAACGAGTTTAATTAGATATTCTTTATAATTCAATTGTTCAGGTTGATAAATTAATAAAAAAAAAACACTGCGTTTGAAGATAATTTTTTATTTCATTTCAGAGAAATAAAGATACTACGTACTATCAATAGTTAGTTAAAAAAAATCAAATGAAATGTTTAAGCAGCAGAATCATACTCAGAGCATATTATGTTGCTTCTAATTTTTAACAATTATATAATGCTAAATTTCTTCCACAAATCTTAAATATTCAAATATGCGTCAGACATTTAGTGAATTAATTTTTCATTCGAAAATATTAATATCGAATATCGGAAAATTTAAAGAAAAACTAATATTTGTGTTTTATTTTTGTACACTTAATAAAAAATAGATTGAGTCATTATGAGAATAATCAAACAAAAACAGATTTTTTAAAGAAATAAAAACAGTAACACAAAATCGATATTATATGATTATATAATTTATGTACGTAAGGAAACATATAATTTTCTGTTAATTAGTGTACTACGAATAAATATTTCGAATAATAAATCTATCGTTTTATGTTTTTAGGTATTTATTTTTCCTGATAGTAAAATAAATAGGACTAGTATGTACAATTGTACTAGATTTAAATGAAAACAGAAAACCTAAGTTATTGAATACCTAAATAAAACAATTTTTTATTTTCATTTAGTAATTTTTTATTTTCATTTAGTGCTCACACTTTACCAAAAAGATACACTTATGTGTATTATATACAGTGATCAATACTTTTTTAATTAATTGAGTTGAATTTTTATTTAACAAATTTTTTTTCTTCATAAAGTGTATGTTTATTTATATTTAGTGTATACATTATGTATTTAATTGATGAAAAAGAAAATATTTTTTTTTTAAAACCTACCTCCAACCTACATAATTTTCAATGTGAAATTATTGAACGACAATAAAATAAAAAACAAGAAATAAATTTTAGCCGGCAAAGTTAAAAAAAAAAAAATTGTATTTTTCTTTTTGTGGAATAAAAATATTAAATAATAATCGGGTTAAATCTAGATTGAATTGATAGATTGAATTTTTACCTGGTGTTAACTGGTTTTAATTAGTGGAATCCCCTTTAATTTTATATGAACATTATATGTTTAGTGTAAAAATAAAATGAAATTTTCATAAGGTTTACAGAAATCAATATTTAGGTTTTACAGAAATCACTATTATTATTATTATTATTCGTTTCATTAAAATCCAATTAAGGAAAGAAAATAAATGACAATAGAATAAAGGTTAATTCATTACCAAGAATAATTATATTTATTTCAATTTTAATTAATTTATAATAATAAATGCTTTCTTATTCTAATTACACAGAAGCCGTATAATTCATTTTTGTTCTAATTTTATGGCTAAGTACTTTTGTTAGGTACAAAATGATTTTAAATATTTCATCTCCTCGATTAGCAGTAGAAATGAAAAAAAAGATGAATGAAGTTAATTTTTTTGTGTGGGAAATCATGGATAATTATCATAAATTCTATATGTATGTACACATAAAGGGGTGTTAGAATATTATTTATTTTATTTTCTCTTCTTGTATAACATAGTATTCTGTTTGGTAATTAAAAGTTAAAAATTAAGGTTGAAATGAAAGTAGACTTTCTTCAATACTATTTTGAATATTTTCTTTTCTAATTTACTCAAAATTCATTATAATGCAGAAAGTTGCTTCTGATACTGCATCCGTCAAATAAAAGTATTTTAATAATTAATTGGCGGCATTGCAGTGATAATAATAATATTTGTAATGTAATAAATTTATATTTTTATTTTGATTTGTGAAGGTAGTTAAAAACTCTCATTTTTTATTTATTCAATGTTTGTACCGGTTTTTACTTTTATGTTAAATAATTTAATTTAATGCATTTAGTTAATTTAGTTAAAACACAATAACTTCAATAAAATTCAAGGTACAACTAATGTCGGTATCAATAAGAAAATAAATCTAAATATTTTTATTTTTACATTGTTACAGTGCTGAGGAAGTTTCTAAAAAGAAACGAAATGCATAGACAGATGATTTAAAGGAAAACACTAATTTGTTATATTAGTCTAGCCGTCACAATTAAAAAGACCATCTACGAGTATCGATTTCCTTTACTGTCCTACCACTTTTGAGTGACATATCATCAATTGCGAGATAAAATAATTATACAATAATTATAAGGATCCTACATTGGTATCAGATTGTATGAAATTTTATTGTGGTTTGGTATTTGATATTTACCCATTTACGCTCTCATTTATTCTATGTATTTTAAATTTATGATATTTTTTTTACCGAAAACAACTTTTTAATTAAAATAAATAAAATTAAAACTTATTAATACATACAATTTTTTCTTTAATTAAACCAACAAAATTTTCTAACAATTCCCAAAAAAAAAATTTAGAACAGCTGAATAAATAATATATGCTTTAATGGAAAAATAATTGGAAAAGACCGATTTAGATAAAAATATGAAGTACTTAATTATGACAGTTGGGAAAAAGTTTATACTAAATATTCTATTTATTCTATTCTATTTATTTATTTTATACAAACTTTTAACTTTATAATTATTTTATAAAAAATAATTATTAGGAATTTAAGTTCAGTATTTTCAAGGTCGAAAATCAAAATAAATTTCTTTTATTGATAGCCGCACTACAACTACACATTCGTAAACATAACTATATAGGTATAGGAATTCGAGATGAAAATTTTTACAAGATAATAATCTAACTTTCTTATCGTAAATTACATGGTTGACTAATTTTTAATAATGCAAAAAAAAAAAAAAAAAACTTGCTCAGTCAACATCAATAAGTAGAAAAAACGCATGAATTAAACATATTTCATTGATTTTATTTCAATTGTATAGACTAAATTTCATTCAAAATTTATAACATAGTAATAAAATTTCCATTGAAATTTTTTTTTTTATTGACTGCAGAAAAAAAAAAAATTACTTTTCAATCATGTGCTTTTTCAATTAAAAAATAAAAAAAAAGCATTTAATTAATGTTTTAGTTATGCAATTTGATTACAATTTGCATAAACAAGCGGATTTTTTCATTGATTATATTCATAAGCGGGCTTAAAACATCAACGAATCATTATTTTTATCTATAGCAAGGATAAATTTATTTTCCCGAATGCATAAAAAATTTAAAGGAATTTAAAAATTCATTGTAAAACAATATTGATAAATTTTGTTCCCAAAATTTTTCTAACAAGCTTCTAAGTCTATCTATGCTAAATATTCTTGCAATAAAAATGATAAAACTTAAATTGATTTCAATTTTATATTTACGTTACAAATTTCAAAGGTATTTTAAAATACAAATTTTGATTTATTTTATTGTTTTAATTTTACTTAATACGATTTTTTGTTTTTATTTTACATATAATAATATTCTTAAAATATTATCATTGTAAAAACAGTTGTGAATAAATTTTGAATCACTAACGCGTCATCATAACTGGATAAGAAAGCACAAATCTGGTTTTATTTTATATGTACAACATTTGCAGACAACAATTTAATGCATTTTTAATACACTAAAAGGAATTCGAAATAACAAGTGTTAATTTATTTTTTATGCATGATTAGATTTTAATAAAGTATAATATATTTTATTTGCTTATAATATTAAGTTAAATAAAAATTTATCACATCATCGCTTAACTTAATAAAATACGAAAAAAAAAAAATTAGTAAATTAAAAGATAAATATCGTAATTAATCAATATATTATATATAATTTGATATAATAAACGTAAATTAAATATCAAACATAAACGAATTCAAATTATTCACCAAATTAAAATAAAATTTTAATCTTGAAATTATTTAATTTGCAATACTTAAATCTACATGATAACATAATATTATGTAAATATACATACACATACGACATACTTAATAATGTTATTGCTGTAGGCTATTATATATATATTTGATTCAATTTCAAATATAGATAGATATACCTTTATTATCATATAACGTAATTGTTTTTGTCTGTTGTACATAAATTTTTACAAATTGAATTATATTAATTTTTAAGGGACACGAGCGACACGTTATCATTCACGCAATTTAGAAAAAAAAAAAAAAAAACAAACGACAATTTAGTTAATTGATTAATTTTGTTTTAATATCCATAGAACATTAAAGCTTAAAAATGTATTTTCATGGTTTTGATTTTGTAATCGTACTTAAATTATTAAAATGTAAAAAAATTGATTGAACAAAACAAAACATATATTTAAATTGAAGTTATACAAATACACGATATGAACACAGAAGCGAATTTTAAAAATATTTTTGCTGTTTGCAAAAATTTTATACTACACAACCCCAAGGCGAATTTAAATAAAAAGATAATATTTATATATATAATATTAAGTAATAATAATATTATTAAAGTGTTGACTGTTTAACAATTATGCGAAAATTGGACACAGAAGAAGATAAAATCTTATCGATTTAAGAATACACACACAACAAGCACACTATAGATACATATTGATTTAAAACTAAATACTAAATATTTTGTTTTGATTTTTTTTTCTTTTTTTAGATTATATCAGAGGGAGAACTATTCTACATACAATCATTTCATCTAATTACTATAACGTTCAATTGTAGACAAATTGACATTTAAAATTAGTTTCTTCAACTTATAATCTTGAATTGATGAAAAAAAATGAATTAAAACTATATTTTATATCAAATTAATGTATATACAAGTAAAAATAAAACATACCTCCAAGCTGCTCATTGTTTTACAAAAAAAATAATACTCCTTGTTCGAAATTAACAAAATAATATAATAATAATAATATAAATAATAATAATCCTTAGTAACAACAAAAATCAAAAATAAATTTTTATCGTTATAATTTCAATTTTTGAACGAACTACTTCTCTTGTCGAATAAAAAAAAAGTTATTTTAAACAACTATAACTAAATCAGTGAAGAAATAGAAACTTAAATTAAATTAAATGAAAAAAAAAAAAAATTGAAATAATATATATGTATATACATACTTAAATAATAAATAAAATTTATGGCAATTTCTTTGGCATTGAAATAATTTTCAGAACTTAGACAAAGTCGATTATAAAGCAATGACGAAATTAATGATGATATTAATTTTCCGAAACTTGGAATTAATCAAATAATCACTAATTTAAATAATTTGAACTAAATTTCATGTATTTTGTGAAACTAATTAGGCGAAAAATATACGGTTTATATTAAGTAATACAACATGTATGTATGTACGTATGAATAATGTATAAATTTATGCGCTTGAAAAAAATTTTTTTTTTTTTATTGTATGACGTTATTGAATGTTATGCAATTTTATCCTCTTCTATTTTCTTTTACTTTCATATAAAATCGCAAGGTAATATTTTGTTTTTGGACGCGGCAACAATTTATTAATAATCATAATTATTCATTATATTGTTTATTTGGCTAAAACAAAATATACAAAATATTGTTCTAAAATAATATACAAAATTTTTAAAAAGAATTATTAAATAATAAAAAAAAAATTAAATTAAAAATATCTTTTCTTTTTTAAATGTTCTCTCTATAATTTAAAAAATTTTGGGTTTTTTTTTTTTTATAACAGCTGAAAATTTTTCCAAAAAGGAAATTGTTTCGAAGAGCAAATTTTCAAAAATAAAGAAAAAAAAAAACAGCTGAGTTGGAGAATAATAATACTCTCATAAATTATAATGAACTTTATAGGAGAATATAAAATTTTAATATTGGCAGAAAGAAAATTATTAATTTTCGAAACTCCGTTTTTTTTTTTAATAAAAGCAAGGCAAAAAAAAAAGTCCTCTAAGAGAAAAACACTACTAAAGCTAAAAAAAAAAAACTTTTCTCTCTATATATCTCTTTCGATTTTAAATGAAAATTATTTGGGGGCAACATGAAATTATTAATTTTTATAAGGGATGTTACGCAATCAAATAAAAAAGATATTATTATCTATATTTATTTATTTTTTTTTATTTTTCATTTTTTTAAATCGAAAAGAGTAAAATTATAATGATTTGAAAAAAAAAATTGTTCATAATTATTTTAAAAGAGGAACATCAATTTAAATAAATTTAAAATATATATATAAGTTTTTTTTAACTTTAGATTTAATAATAATAAATAATATATAAACATTATTATTATTATTATTTTTGTATAAATAATAAGAAAATATATAGGCGTGCAAATTTTTATATTTTCATCTATTTTAGTTTTGATGAAATAAAAAAAAAACGAATATTTTTATAAACAATAATATTCAAAGACTGTTTCAAAAACTAAATGAAAAATTTTGGTTTTTCGAAAATATTTCTGAAAATTCAATTGCCAAATCTACGATTAACATACTATGAATGAGAGCCCATAAATTAGTGAAAATCTAAAATTTGATGATTTTATTTTACAATCAAATAGATTACAATTCAACCTATATTTATTCTGACTTCCAGAAATATTGAATAATCAATTTTTGCCAAATGATTGTATAACATTGAAATCGCATTTTATTTTTATTTAAATTCTTCAAATCAAACTCATAATTTAAATTTTTTTTTTATTTTCTGATTTTGTTCAAGTTCTAAAATTATTTAAAGAAAAAAAAACTTCAAGCTTAGAATTTGCAAATTTTAATAAATTATCGATTATTGTATAACAGTATAAGTATTAAAAATTCTGGTTAAGAACGTAAAAAAAAATAAAAGTACTTAATTAAGAATGAGCTAAAAATATAAATTATCATTTGATTTACGGCTAGCGGCATTAATTAGAAGAGTTTTTAAAAAATTTCGAATAAAATTTTAATATACTAAGTTAGTTAGTGTTTTTTTTTTTTTTTGTTCAAGTCATAAAATTCTAAATATTTGTTGTTTGATAATTATTATTTTCTACCTGCTAATGAGTAAGAAAATAATTAGAAGTTATATTTTATTTAATGTTAGTTATTATTAATTTTCTAACATTACTTGAATTTAATTGTAGGTAAGTCATCCAATCAATTTTAATATTTGTGAAACTTAGAATTTTATTGGGTATATTTAATTTTCATGATTTTTCGCAATCAAGAAATTTATATACTGGAAAACCAAAAAGATTTTTATTTGAAGTTCTGTTCTATATACAGAATATAATGGAGTTGAGCGAAAGAAAGTGACTCGAACTTTTTATCACAATATTGGAAAAAATTGGAAGAATTAATAATATGTTTACTGAATTAATATGGAAATTACTCAAAAAAACTGAAATAATAAAATTTAAGATTTTTAAAGTTTGACTTTCTGCGACTTTTGTTTGTTTTTATGAATTCTAAAATCGATACCGTTGAAGTTACTGTATATATAGAAAGATCTTTCGGAGTTGCATCAGTTCGATTTTGAAACTGAATTTTGACGTTCCGGTAAACAAGAATAATTATCATCAAAATGAGTTTTTATTTAAGGCAAACAAATTCTGAATATTTTTTGATTTTCTAATTTCTTTTGGCTTTAATTTTTCTTTCTTTAGGAGGAAAACTTAAAAAAAAAAAAAAAATCCTGTATATTAAAAATGGTTTTTTTTTTTAATTTTAGAATCGGCGCACAATAAATTTTCATTTAGGAACTTTTTTTTTTTTTCATTTTCTTTTTTTTTGCATAAAATTTAGCAAAAAAAAATTTTATGTAATAATTTTTAATAATATGTTTCGGGGTTTTTATGTTTTAAAATTTAATTTTGTAAAAGTTTGTCGAATTTTAGTTTTTTGTTTGTTTTGTTTTTTTATACTATTTTTTAATTTTAAAAATAAAATCAATTATTTGTTAATTTTTTTTTAATTTTTCTTATTTTATTAATTTTTCTTATTTTATTAATTTTTTATTGCAATATTTTGATTTTTAAAATCCAAAAAAAAAAAATGTTTAATATGAAAAAATCTAACAAAAAAAAATTTTCTTTTTTTTTTTTCTTTTTATTGATTTTTCCATAAAATGTTTTTTTTTTTGTTAACCCAATTTTTTTTTTTTTTTTTTTTTTTTCGTTATGAAATAATTTCTCTACCTTTTTTCCTAAATTATATTAAAAAAAAAAATTGAAAATTTCTTTTTTAACTTAATAAATTTTTTTTCCTTTTAATTTAATTTTTTCTTTTTAACTATACTATTATATCACTGAAATTTCGATCAAAGTGGTTAAAAATTAATTAATAATAAAAATAAAAAAAAGAAACCAAAATTTAATTTTCTTTTTTTTTTTTTTGACTTTTTTAGCCTTTTAGAAACGACAATAAAAAGGCAAAAAAGATTTTATTTCTTGAAATTTTGAATTTTTATTTTATTTTTTTTTAAATATTCTTTGAAGAAGGATTTTTCTTATTTTTTTTTAATTAATTAAAATTTAGCAAAAAAAAAAGAAATCCTTTTTTTTTTTTTTTTAATATAGGAAAAAAAATATTAAAATTTTTTTTCTTTGTGAAATTTTTTTTTTTAATTTTACTTCTATTTTATTTTAAATCTGAATTTAATTTTTTTTTTATTTTTTAATTCTGTAACGGATAATAAAATATTTGACTACTTGTCAGTCCCGCTGCCAAGACACGACACACGGACTAAACTTTTTGTCTCACAAGAAAATTGTATATTTGGAGGAAAAAAATATACAAAATACAAAAAAATTGAAAACTTTCTGTTGTTTTTATAATAATTTGCACACAGAGTTATAATGTGAGCTTTTTTTTTTTTTTAGAAAGCCGTAAGTAGCTTTTTAGTTTTTTTTAAATTTCCGAAAAAAAGTTTAATAAATTAATATTTTTTTTTTTTTTTTTCAATATTATGTTGGTACCTCAGATATGAATAATTTTTATGTAGCTATTTGAATAAAGAAAATAATAATAAAAATAAAAATAAATAAAAAAATTATTATTGAATGAAATTTTTTTTTAAATAGAGGCTTTTTGAATTTTATTATTTAGATGTCAGGCAAAATTGTATTGTTTTATTTTTCAACAATTTAGGGTAGGGGAAAAAAAATTAATTCCGAAAATTTTAATTCAATGCAAAAAAAAAAAAAAGTAAAAATATCTTTTTTTTGCTTTGCTTTGCGAGTATAATATATGGAAAAGAAAAAAAAACACAATCACAAATGAGTGGAGAGTATATGAAAAAGCTTAAAAGTTTAGGTATATGTGAGAATTACGTTCAGCAGAAGTAGTTTTTATCGATATTAAAAACGAAAGAATAAATTACAAAAAAAAAAAATAATTGATTTTATTTTAAATTGAAAAAAAAATAAATATATAATATATTTATTTTTTTTTTTTTTAAATTGATTTTTTGAATATTATAATTCTATTGTAGAAATGAAAATATTGTAAGATTACATACAATTTTTTATTTTTTTGATAAAAATGACAATTTATCTTAAAAATTCATTCAGAAAGAAAATAAGATAAAAATGTACATATTTTAATAATTTAAACAGAAAATAAAGAGGAAATTTGAAAGTCACACTGTTTTTTACTATTTACCTAACATATATACATATATATTATTTTATAAGGGATTCGAATTTTTCGTTAATTTTTAATATTTATAAGCTGTATGCTCTTTTAACTCTTAAATTAATACTGATATTGTGTAATAGAATTTTTTTTTCCAATATGAATCATAAAAATTATTTGGCCCTAATCAAACCGTCGTTTCTTTTATTCCCTCTACTAATCCTATAAATATAAGTGAACAGACAAAATCTTTAATAATAAAATAACTTTTAGAAAATCTTAAAAAATAAAAAATAACGATTGTAATTATTAAAATTTTCTAAATAATTTGAGTTTTTATTAAAAATCGTTTTAGCACCTACAGTTACACTCCTCTCACACTATAAATTTTTAATCAGCCGACGAAATTTAAATTGTTTTCCTACTACTCACTCATCATTATATAATTATCCACATAAACCTTCGTAGTAATTAAGCAAATAGTTTATTCGGTTGCTAAATGAAAACTTTCGTGATTAATTAGCTTGGCCTGCCTACATTACAATAGTCTGTAAATTGTGTAATAAGTGTTCATAAACTATAATTTTATTCTTCTATCAATATAAAATCTTAGATACTATAAAGTCAATATATAGCAATCTAAGATTTTTTTTTTAAAGAAGACTGTTGGAATAATTTCCAGTTTTAGACAAAAATAAAAATATTATTTGTAATTTTAATTAAAGGAAAGGTTTTAATTACATACTTATTTTTATTTTAATTTATTTGCATAAAAAATTTCAGTAAAAGCACATAGATACATTTTATAGAAATCAACTGAAAAATTATAAAATTACAAGTTATAAAATAAATTTCTTATAATTGAAAGCTTTTTTTATTTTTATTATTATTTTTTTTGTTAATAAAATTATGAAGGCTTTATTTATGGAAATATATATTGCAAAAATATTAAGAGGCAAAATTTATTTTCACGTTTTATATGTGTGCTAGTTTGGCTTCAATTTTTAATGTCTCATTTTTTTTTTTTTTTTTGTAGTTTAAATGTGTCAGTAGTGACGTATTCAATTTTCTTGGGAATAAAATACATCTTATCATTTGGGATATGTTATGCTGAGTATAATATGTATACGGTGACCAAATGAGTCATTAGGAAGCAATATTCTCATTATTCTTTATTTCATCAATTTTTTAAATTATATTTTAACACGAAAATAAAATAAATGTTAACTGGAAATTATTTATAACTTATTTAGTATTATGCTTATGCTTATTTATATTTCATATCATATGATGAATAAACTTTGGTTTTAATTTGCACTCTTCTTCTGAGTTTGTGTTCAGTTCAGACATCAAAAAGAGTATTATTCACAATTTCACAAATATATAACACTTGTCATTAAGAAAATAATAAATGTTTCGAAGATAATAATAATAATAATTTTCAGTTTTGCCAACGAACGTTCTGCAGAACGCATTGTTACAGACAGGTTTGGTTTGCTATTTTTACTTCACTGAAATATCGATCTTATAAATATGTTTAACTTGAAAAAAACTGAGAGTATTTACAATATTTATTACTTCAGATAATTCTAGCAAATTTTTATTTTAACATCATCTGCATCTTAAATTTTGGTTTAAGATCGGCTGGGTAATAATTTCGGAAATTTTTAGCCTGATTGTTTATGAATCCAACTTTTTCTAAATTTTTAGTAAAAAATTTTCCTAAATACTTAGTATAATTTTTTCAAATTTTTTGTAAAATCCAACTTGCGCCCTGAGCATCTGCTTACTTCGATTACCATATAAATATAGCTGTTTTAGTCCAGAAAATTTTTAATTTAGATTTAAACAATTCATTGAATAACGGAATGGAATTAGATTCATATACACCACATAACCAACCAATGATTAAGCACAAAGTTAGCATGGTTAACATTCAAAGCATTTTTTTCACTAAGTGGAACAATCTATATGTAAATTAATATATTCTTAATCAAAGATGAAACACAAAAATTGTCATTGCAGATTTTATTATAAGAATAATAGTTTTACAATGATAGTATAAGAATAATAGTTTATACAATCAAGAACTGATGATATTTATGAGCACTTTATATAAACTTTAAATTCATTACTATCATATTAGCAGAGTCGACATTGTCGATCAATTGTGTTAATTTTCCATTTGTTTTCCATATAAAAATATTTAAATAATTAATTTCGGCGTTTATGCTACTGAATGTCGATAAAGAATATTAATCTGGAAAAAAAAAATTATTTTTAAAATAGTTTCTGTTTTTTTTACAACTTCATAAAAAGGTCTTAAACGTAATAAAAATAGATATATATTTTTACATATTAACTGATTCAAAAACAAAATTTTAACTATCATTTGGAGCATTAAACATTATCGTTTACTTTATCTTTTAACAAAATGTAACAATTATTTGCAGTTAAACAAAATTTACATCATCCTCGTAAAAATCACAATATCAAATAAAAATACTATAATCTATAAAAAAAAAAAAGAAAAAATAATAATTATGCAATGATGTATATAACATTTTTTGAAAACTCAGAGACTATAAAAAACATTTTTATTTAGAAAATTCTTTTAATAGTAGGTACTGAAAATAAAAAATATTTATGAATTATGTATTTTAATACATTTACAATAGCAGCAATAATAATAATAATACTATATATACACAATACACATTACAAAATCCTTTTAATAACTATCGGAAAATTTATAACACCTTCTTCCACACTATAACGTTGCATAACAATTTTATATCAAAATATGTATGTATGTAAAAAATAATTTTCATTTTTGTATAAACTATGGTATTTTGAATAATAATTTTGTCCATTTCTGGGAATACAGGAAATAATTCTTTAGTTCAATAAATTTTGTAGAAAAGAGGTCAAACGTATAAAGGATATAATAAGCATCGAAAATAAGGAAAACTAGTTACATTGTAAAATATGCAACAAAAAATGTTTTTCTTCGTAAAATATTATATGTTATTTATTTTTGCTCGATATTATTTATTGTAAAAAATTTAGCATTATATTTACAAAAATACATTGAAGCTATTTTACTTAGAATAAAATTATTGTAAGAACTTGCATTCTTACAATTTAAACAAAAATATGTTGGATGGGAATTAGTATTTTTTAGAAAAACATTTTCCAACATCACAAAACTGTTTACAGCTTTTAAATTTTGTTATACTAATATTACAAAGAGAAAAGTTCTGATAGACTCATCAAAGCAGAGCCGAAACTAACGAAGTTAGAAACAGGAAATTTGAACATTAGGGTTCTTTTTTGACGTATGCACGCCCCTAGGTTGTAAACTCGTATTCCTAATTAGAATTATAAAATAATTTTGGAATTTTATTTTGATGTTGTTCAAAGGAATGTTTCAAACAATTTTTAAATAATATGACCGATCAACCATAGTGTATGGTGGTATTGCCATTTTACTATGCTGTGTTCGGTCGTGAGTTCGATTCCAACATCGAACTGGAATTTGTAAATTTTTCGGTTTGTTTCATTTGAATTAAGTGTTTATGTTGTTGTTATTTTCTTTTTTAAACTTCTTTACTTTAGATCAAAGTTAATGAAATTTGAATGACTCGTCATCTATGACAACTTTACAAATATAAAATCTAGCAAATCCAATAAATAAATAAGAATAGTAACAATTTTTCTATATGGAAATATGTTAAAATCTTAAAATAACTTTTATTTATTATTTTTTTGTTTTGATATTGATAGGATATTGTTTGTCATTTGGTAGTTTTATTGGATCAAAAAAGTAAAAAAAAAAGTGACAACAAAGAGCAAATAAAAATATACTAAGTTTAATTTTACCATAACAAGATTATTTTTTAAGATAAATGTCTTTTAAGAAAAACAAAGAACAATGAAAAGCCCAAATCGTATCAATTATTTTTTTTAAAGATAAAATGTACATTAAGGAAAATGTAAATAAAATACAACTTTTATAATTTTTTTAATAAACTTTAAATTTTTTGGTTTGTTTAATAGTTTCTGATAAGCCGATGTTGCAAAACAAAAATTATTTTCCAAAAGTCTGTATTCTCTGGTTTTTACTGAAGCGCGGATCGCAGAAATTTACCTACCTTGAAACATATCATGGTTTATGAAAGAATTTAAGCATTTTGAATGTTGTTGTCGCTGTGATGGAGAAATTCGGGTCAATAAAATTGATATTTGGATTTTTGTGGCAAAAAATTTGTACTAAGATGATACCTCTAAATGAGAATAATATAAAACTAATGAGAAAACTGTAAAACGCTACATTAATTTTCTCAGCAATAAATCATATTTTTTAATGAATGAATCTCAAATTAATTTAAAGTAATTTTTTGAATTTCATAAATGAACCGCGTCGTCGTTGGTTATGTATTCTATTGTTTTAAATCATTATATTGTAATGTCATTCCTTTTTTAAGTAAAATATCAATTTAAGAGTTTTTCTTTTTTGTTATTTAAATGTATAGATACTATTTATGTTAAAAATAAATAATATATATTTTAAATATTATATAAAAATTTTATATATACTATACATAATGTAAATATTGTACATATCTGATTTACATTAAAAAAAAAAAAAAAAAAAATCAAAACTCCAGAGTATAGTGCAAATTTTATTATGTTATGTATGAAGATACAAGCATATTATACAAGAAAATTTAAGTGTAATATCGCCAACTGGAATAAGGTTAAAAGAAAAGCTTTTTGGTATTTTCATTAAATAATATTTCCAAATATTGCTTTCTTTAACATTTTATCACTATGCAATACTTTTTTTATTTTATTTTTATATTTTACCTTAAAATTTTATTATATGTTCTACTTTTTCCTGTGTACACATTATGTATACTATGTTGTACATATTTATTGTATTATTATATGGTCATATGTACGTTTAGATGAAAAAATTCCTTTTTATATGAAAAAAAAAAAAAAGTAAACCCTTAAAAAAAATACAACCCCCTACCAAAACAAATCGTGGAATACAGCGATTGCGCCTAAAGTGACGTCACACTGCGTCACGATAATAAACGAAAATAACGATGTCTATTCGGGTTTTTACTTCTTCCAAATAGCAAAAATTAAATATTTTTATATTAAAGAGATAAAAAAAAAAAAATAAATTTTCTTTATTTTTTTCTGAACTTTTCTTTTTTTCTTTTTTTTTTTTTAAAGAGAGGAAAAATTTTCAATTTTTAAAATTGAAAAAAAAAAAAAATAAATAATCAATATTTTTTTATAAATATACACATAAGTATATAATACATTATTACATGAAAAAAAAAATGTAATTTATGATTCTATTCTGCCAACGAAAAAAGAAAAAACAAAAAAAAAATTGCACAACATTATTTTTGATATTTGTATTTTAAATATATGTACCTATATATACAGGAAAATATATAAAAAGGAAATTAAATTAAAAAATTTTGTCAATAAAGTTTTCATTTATAAAAATTATATGAGAAAAAATCTGCATCTAGATTTAGAATAAAAATAAAAAGCTTTTGGGATATATACAACATGTATATAATGTTCACAGTGCATAGATATATGAAAAAAATTTCTCTGTGAACAAAGAATAATATTTTCAGTTAAAAAAATTAGAATTTAAATTCTCATAGATATAAGAAAATAATTTTTTACATTTTTTCACTTCAAAATTTATGTTTTTTAATTCCAAATATATTTTTCACATAACTTTCTTAAGTTCACAAAAAAAAAAAATATATCCAAATTAGAAAAAGGCTATTACACTATAATAGATAGATAGTACATAATGAAAAAGAAAAATTTATTTTAAATATATAATTTTTATAGAAAAAGTTTTTCCAAAAAAAAAAAATACTTAAGTAAATGAAAAAGATAGAGAGAAAATTATATACATATATATTATATTTTTTGTAAATTAAATAATAGTAAAAAAAATAAAATAAAAGCTACACTCATCTCTTTCTAAGATTTAGCTTGTTTAGTTTTCACAATTTTTATATAACCATGATAAGACAGTGAATGTATGTAATTTCTCTTTTTCTTTTTTAATTTATTTATTTAATTTTTCTTTATTTTTTTTTTTTTTTTGAAGGTACGGTACAACAAAAAGAATGAATAACAGGAAGATAATGATAAATAATAAAAGCTTTTTCATTTGGCCTGGAATTTAGCTTGAAGCATTTTCCTTATAATATATATATATTAATATAAATGTTGAAATGAGAACTGAAATATGCACATGCTTTCTTTTAATTTGAAATGAAAAAAAAAAAAAAAGATTTATAAGAAAAAAAAAATTTTAATAATTATTCTAGGAGCACTACCTTGTAGAGAAGAAAATAGAATACAGAAAAATCGGTCATAATTGGAAAAATGCAAAAATAAAAAATGAATAAAATTTTTTATTTTCCATACGTAATTAAGGAATATATTATTTTTGTAAAAAATTCTTTGTTTAAAATTTAAAAAGAAAATTTAGAAAAAATATTTTGTTGAATTTTGATTAATTTTATAGATAATCCTTAATTACTTGTGTGTTATGTTATATCGCCAAAGATAATTATGACTTGTTTAGAACACTATTCACAAAACTTACTAAGATTTTTGCTTAGCTGCCGTATTATGTTAGGATTTAAATTAAAAAAAATGGAGTAAAGATTTATCGAAATAATACGTTTAAAAATTACATTTATCATCAGCCATGAACCCTTTTCTTGTTTCTCACTTTCTTACTATTAATTAATAAAATCAAATTTTTGTTGGGAGAATTTTAGTAAGGTAAGAGGTCAGATATTTTGAAATTTTTATTAGTATGTATAGTAATGAAATGTGAAATCACTTATTTTATAATAAATTCATAATATTTATTCTAATAAATTTCCTTATAATACTTTCAGGGTTCGTTACATACTAATTATACTAACTACCAATTAAATATTATTGTTTATGTTTAGTGTGTCAATTGAAATAGATACCCACAAGTAATAATATAGTCACGATACAATTTAAAAGCCTCTTTTTATTTCACCTTTACGAAAGGTGTTTACAATGAAAGTTTTTGACATTAAAAGGAAAATCAAAAATAAAAACAAACAAAAGTTTAAAAATAATAATTTAAATGTTTGTTCCAATTTTTTGAAGTGATATTTCTTTCTTATATGTATAGCTATTATTTTCTTTTACACTTTCTTTGTTGGACGAAAAGGAAGTGTGAAAATATAAATTTTTTAACTTCATTTTTTTCATCAATCAGAATTTCTTATTTTATATGTAATTTTGAAAGTGTCTTTCCCAAAGTCAGCCGATTTTCTCCTTTTTCTTGTGGATAAAAAAGAAGTCTAAAGTGACAACAAAGAAAGACTTCGCACTAAAGTTTGAATATTTTATAATATTATAGGAAATACGAATGTAATTCTAAATTTCGCAAAATTAATTATCAAATCATTTTTTTTTTATCTTTTTTGATATGACTGTAACATCACAACATTAATTTTAAATTTCTGGCAAACATATTTTCTAATAATAAGTTTTTTTTTTTTTTTAAGTGGAAGTATTACATAATTGCATTTTATAACCGGGTCTGTGCCAGTTTCTGGAAAATACAAATAATATATTGTATAGTATACTTGTAAAAGTATATTATATGTATGATAGTAGTACACGGAAAACTTTGTTGATATTTTATTTTACATTTATTTTTTATTCATATATTTACAATGTACATATTATTGAGTCCATATACACATTGAAATTATGTATTAGAAAAAAACAAACTAAAAGACCTAAATTTTCCGTTTGGCTTTGTCAGAATTTTTTTTTTTACTTTTTTTGTAAGTTTTTATGTGAAAAATTGTTTAAATATTGTATACATAAACCTAACCTTATTGTGTATTTGAAATATTCTAAGATATGAACATGTTGTTAGAAAATAATGTCCGAACAAGAAAATGAAACTATAGAAAAATATCTAAAATTTTGAAAAACGATAATATTTTTTGATTAATGGTGAACAAATAACTACAAAAATAGAAGAATAAGATTGTTCGAGATTGATAAATTTTTCGTAGTTTTACTTTAAAGAAAATAAATAAAAAACATAAAATTAATTGTTGATTTAATTTATTTATTCTAATAATATCGAAAATAATCAGCTTATCTGAATCATCACTGTAGATAGATAATAGAAAATATCGGCAACATAAGTAAATTTACATTTGCAAAGAAAAGGGTTTGTATACATTTTTTTCGACTTTAGTTATTTCGAGGTTATTTGTTTTTCGAAATCTTATTTAGCAATTGTTTAATACTCTTTCAATTTGAATAAAAACTATATTTAATTTATCAACTGATTGAAATTAAAAATAACTAATGTTTATTTTTAAAAATGTATTTAGATTGTAATTTAAGAAAAGAATATAAATATTTATTTTTACTTATAGATAGATACATAATATACCTGTGCATATAATAATATGCAAATCGAAGCACGTTTTTCATTTTATACAGGAATTTTTGTATAAAATTTTAATTATTCGTGTGGAAAATTATTAAAAAAATTTGATTTGACTTCATACATGATAATTTTAATATATGAGGAAAGGTATAACAAAATTATTATTTTCTTTTTCTTTCTTTTTTGTTTTCTGGTTTTTTATTTATTTATTTATTTTTTTTTAAGCATTATATGTAGACTTGAAGACATAATAATTATTAATCAACAGCCTATTTTATTATGAAACTCAAAGGATTTTAATGCATTTATTATGTAGGTACACCAATTGTATAAAACTTCCGTTCATTTTTTTATTTTATTTTAAATTAAACAAAAAAAATTATGAACTAGACAATAATTATATTTTGTAGACTTAGCATAAAAACATATATAAATTTATGTAAGTATATATGTTATGTTAAATATTAAGTATAATAATGTATAATATTTCTTTTAAACTGTTACTAACTCCTGAATAAGATGAGAAAAATTAAAATAAATTCATATTTAAATATTTTTTTTTAATACATATATTCATTATTATTATTATTTTTATTTTTTTTTCTTAAAGATAATAATCTTTTTTTTAAATGAAGACGATTTACTTATATTATCTTTATGTTATTTAAGTGTAATTTTTTTAAATAAATTTCTTGATGACATTCGTAGGAGGACAATCTCTATTTAGACTACTATAATATGTATCTCTAGAATGAGGAAAAAAAAAAAAAAAAAAAAGATATGAAATTTAAAATTTTAAATAATAATAAACACTAATAAATTAGCCAGCAAAAAGACAAGATTACAAGAAAATAATAATATTTTATATATATTTTTATTTAGATACTTGAGAAATAAAGTTTTCTACTGTTTTATATTTTTTTAAAGACAAAATTCAAAATTGCCCGACATACCAATAATGTTATTTGAAAGGCATTTGAATAATAATTTAATTTTACTACTTTAAATTTTGGCGCTGTGATGAATAGATTTTCCTAAAATTTTTGTTGATAGTGAAAAGGGCAAATTGGAATTTTTTTTTTTTAGCAAAATTATCTATGTAAATTCAATTATCTTTCAAATGGTATTGCAAATTTTTGTGGGGCGTTATTAAAGAACTGAATTTTTTAACAAATTGTAGAAAATTGTAGAATTTAGAAAATATTTTTTCTCAAAAAGAAAGGTCTGTCGGAATGAGAAAAATATATTTAAGTTTTTGGGGCAAAAAAAAGATATGAAAATTTAATGCACTGTGCACATACAATCAAATTACTAGTATATTATTGTTAATCAGAAAAATTTTAGAAAATTTCAAGAGATTATATAAAAAATTTAACAATTTTGGAAGATTGTTTTTTTTTTTTTTATTCATTGCATATTATAAAAAATTTACTATTTTGTGAAGATGACACTATATAAATTTTGTTATGTCTTTATGACTAACGAAACCGAATAGAGAAAAAAAAAAAAGGCCCGGAAAAAACCAATTGTTCAGTGCGTTTAATTTGCTCCATCATTAAAATAAAAAAAATGAAAAATATCTATATGATAAGAGTATATTGAGGTATATTTATATATACACCTTATGTTTATGTATACTCATTTATACAATATTTTTTGTTCTATATGACAATTTTTTTTTTTTTATATCTATGCTTAAATTCATTCATAATAGAAAAAAAAAATTATTTGTCTCATTCATTTTCATTACATTTAGCAAAAAGACCATCAAAAAGTTATTTAATGAAATGATAAAGCTTCATTTCAAAAACTGAATTTCTAAAAGAGAATTAATATCATAAATTTTTTTTTTTTTTTTTGATAGTGTAACTTAAAAAGCGTTTTAAAAATCGCACATTATCACGATTTTACATTGTGCTCAGAAATTTTTATTTTGAATTAAATGAAAATGAAAATAAATAAAATAAAAAAAAAGATATATTTTTTTTTTTTTTGCATAATTTGCAAAAACAAATTAAAGTACTTAGTTTCTGCTTTTATTCAATTTAATGTTATTCGTTGAATTATTTTATACTATTTGCATAGGAAGCCAATTTTATGATGAAACTATTTCTATTCTAAAATATTTATGATTTGTAGGAGTATTCCCGAACTCATTGTGAATTGATACTTGTTCGAAAATATTATTAAAATCTGACTTCGTAGTGAGTTTAAAATCCGGAATTCTAAGCATAAATACTTTCCAACTACTCTAATACTTATTTTCATCGAAATCCCTGATTCGACAGTCGAGACTTCATATTTATTTTAAAATAATTTTCATATAATTACATTTTCAGTTCACAGCTCGAAACCGCATTAAATTTTTTTTTAATATGTGTACAAGGCTTTTGTATAAAAATGATTAGGATGACTGATAGTTTCTAACTCCGGTACTGAGAATGAAATAATTTCATCCTTTAGCTTGAATGAAGAAAACAAATAGAAGCAAATTTCGGTGAAGCAAATAATTATTTCTAAAGCTATTTAAATTTTTTTTAAATTTTGAATTAAATAAGTTAGTCCGAATCTCTTTTCGACTCGAATCATTTGCCATCTTATTGTAATGCATTTTTTTTTTTTTTTCAAATTTAAACATTTCCAAGCATTGTTATTAAAAACAAGTTAAAATACATTGAGATTTATATAAACAAAGTAAAAATTAAAAATTCATTTGAGAAATAAATCCAACAACCAAAATAAAAGGAAGGAATTTAAATAAATTCATAAATTTGTGAAAGAATACAATAAATAAATGTATTTATGTATATTAAAACATATAAATTCTATAAAAAATAATCATTTTTATTAAGAATTTTTTAATAGCAAGATGTATAACAAAAAAAAAAACGTCATTGACGTAAATTGTTTTTTGTATAGCAATTTCATGTAAGAGACAATATTCATTTTGGACATTACGAAAATATAAAATATTAAATGCAAAGCACAGCAAAAGTAACACAAAAATAGCCTATAAAATAGTAATATATAGGAAAAAATTTTCAACAGTATATATATATAATATATTTTTTTTAAGGATTAATTATAAAACTATTATCATATACAAAAATATATATGAACATTATATCAATTAATGCTTTTCAGGCATTTTATTTATATGCTGGGTTAAGATAAATTTCAATGTAAACAAATTTTTTTTTTTTTATTATTTTTGCTCGATTACATGGAAAAATTGATAAAAAGGGTTTTTTTTACACAAGTAATAAACAAAAAATCTACACATATTCAAAATCATTAGCCTAAACAAAAATGTAATCGAAGTAATACATATTTTCAATAATTTATCTACCTAATTGCTTTTCTGGAATTTTATAATTATAACAAAGTAAACTATGTGACTATGTATGTAACTAAGTGAATCATCGTGACACCAATATGAATAGAAATCTGAATAATATAGCCCAGAAATGCTGTCTCGTGCATTGTACACAAAATGAAATTGGGGAATGATTAATTTCAATTAGGAAGCAAATAGTTAAATTAAACGAACAGAAAGCTAATAGACCGAGCCGCTGCTTTTAATTTTCAAAATTTAAAATTCTCAGATAAAATTGAATTCCTTTTTTTAAGTACTAAGTTTACACTTTTTTATCGCCGATCTGAAAAATCGAGAAAAATTAATTTATTTTATTTAATAAATAAATTACTAAAGCAACGTTATGGCAGAGACCGAAATCGACGCCGGCACCGTAAACTGAAACTGAAAAACGATAAGTTGTCCAGCGCCAATTCTTTTCCTGAGCATTTTTAGGTCTTTATACTTGAAATAACGAATTAAATTATAATAAGCAATTTGTTACAAATGATAACTCTGAATTTATGAAATATTTTGCATACAAACAAAAATTATCATTTATATTGAAAAAGTCTTACAGGAAAATAAATAAAAAAAAATTTTACCTTCGAAAGGAAGACTGAAAAAAAATTTTGTGTTTCCGTGTCCCGTGAGAGCTTTAAAGCTATATTTCCCTTTTCACCAATATAATCTTTTTATTTTAAATTTTAGAATAGGGGATAAGCCTATCATAAATTTTACATTTTAATGTTAATAACAATGAAATTTTACAATAAATTCACAATGGTGTGTAGGTAAAATAATAAAAGTGCTTTGGATATTTTTATTTTTTTTTTATTATTGTCTGAAAGAAACCTTACATTTTTATTTCATAAATCTAGAACATAATAAGAAATAAATAAAATGTAATTTAAATTGATATAAATTGCTTTAAAAATGGCACGTTAGTTATACTTTGCGAATGGAAAAAATAAAAATTGAGAACAAAAACTTACATTATCAATGTGAATTGCTGATTTTATATTTAATATAGGAAGTTTAAGCTTTGTTGGGTTCGTCAAGATAATATCTTTGATGAAAGGTTTATTAGATAAATCGAAAAAGTTAATTGTTCAGATAGGACAGCAAAACAAACTATAAGTCCACTTTTTCGTTCAAATCGCTGCTTTTATATAAACTGATCTCATTTGGACCACCATATATTAATCTCGTTTTCGATAAAAAAAAAGAAGGGTTTTTTTCATTAAGACCCATCAAAGAATTTTCCTACAGCACAAAAAAAAGCATAACGACACCTTTATAACTTTGTTTCCAAGCAATTTATAGCTTTTAGTTCGAAATGGATACACGAAAATTTCATATAAAAATTTTGCTACTTCCAAAAGGATGAAAATGGTTTGATTTATGAGAAACTTTATATTAGTAAAACTCAAACTAGTTTCTTAGATTAATGATGTATTTAATTAAGTAGTTTTGGAATCAAAAATCATAGTTTGAGAAATAAAACAATTTACTCTTCAATCTTGTTGAGAACCCATAGAAAATATATATTTTAAACCGTGTACTACTATCTGAGTAAAAAAAAAATTTAAGACTTAAGTTATGGAGAATTTGGTATTTTTAGGACTCGCAAATACTTACTATTAAACAATAATGCAATAAAGTTAAACACCTTGTTTAAAAAGAAAAAGCTTTCGCCATGTTTCTATATAAAAAAAAAAATTACTAACAATGTCACTATTAATATATACGTACGTATTCTTTAAATTAACCTTAATATTATGTATTTATTAAATATAACATAAATATAAATATTAACTTTTTGAATAGAAATATTTTACTTATTTCAAAAGTAGAAATTTATACATATTTACATTGAATATATTATCATTGATCTAAATGAAAACAATAATTATAATATACGTATACACTTTATGTAATAAGGAAAATTTTTTATTCATTTCTATATTATTATTATTATATTCTATTTTTTCAACATAGTTAAAATGACAGTGGAACATATTTTTCCATCACTATTTTTCTATTTATATGTTTCAAATGCATCCTTTTTTTTTACTCTTTTGTTAAGGATTACATAAAAGATTTTCTAAATGAGATATGATGCATAAATGTGTTTCATAGTTCGTCCAGTTTTTTTTTGTTAAAAATAAAACTGTGGCGATTAAGGAGGTTGTATTGTGCTTAATTAATAATTTAATTCTTTTAGGGCACATGGCACATACATATATTTAATTTTAAATAATTTTTATTCTATAAAAACATCAACAATAGACAACATACAAATAATTAAAAAAATTTCTTCAAACAGCTAAATTATCGAAATTAATTCAACGCAATCTTATCTAATATAGTTAAAATAGAAAAATAATATTAATTGTATTATGTAAATTTAATCGAAAATTGTAACAGCTAAGTAGCCTTAAAACCTATTGAAAATAATACGAACCGAAGACGTAAAATAGTTTAGTGTTCTATCTAAATAAAAGTTTACACGCATCATTGAATTGCTAATATATAATTTGTTTTTAAACCTAGCATCATTTGCAAATAAAAACTTGTTCTAGAAATGGAAAATTTGATTTATCATCGACGGGACTTATTTTGCAAAATCTAAATAATTTACCTAAAGCAGCATTAAGCTATTAAATTAATTTAGTAATAAAAAAAAAATAAATAAATAAAGTATAATAATAAATTTTTCTTATATATATTTTCCATGTTATACTTAATAAAAAATAAACAAAATAATAAATAAAAAAAAATCACGGAATTATTTCAATATTTTTTTTTTTTTTTCAAATATATATTATTTTTATTTCGAAGTGAACCAATTTGACTGAAAGTCACTGTTAAACTATTATTAAAATTGTCTGATACTGACAGTGCATTAATTTTGATTGACCCTGGAGGAAGTAAACAAAAAAGAAATTAACAAAATAAACAAAATCTGGCATATCATTGTCATAACTGGCACAACATTAATTTCTTTTTCAAACCAAATTTTCCATCTTTTACACTAAATCTAAAACGTTATAAATATATGTACATATTTTATAATAATGATAATAATAAAATAACAATAATAATAAAAATCATGTGTATATCTGGCACATATATTTATCGTCTTGCAAATTGACTGCTTCCGATTAATAGTAATCATATTATTAATTTAAAACATTTTAACAAATTTATATTCTTGAGAAAAAAAAATTAAAAAAAAAAAAAAACTTTTACGTACATCTACATTATATTTTACATAATATTTATATCATATGCATAAATATATCTTTCCTTTAAAAAATAAAAATATCTAAATAAATAAATAAAATTTTGTGCAATATTAAAAGCTCGTTGTATTTGGATTAGAAGAAAAGAAAGCGCGGGAGGCAACAACAGGCCGCTTAATTTTTCAAGGCAAAAAGAATATGTTTGTAATATGAATACATATACTAAATTATAAATACTTTTTTTTTTTTTTTTTTTTATGGAACGAAAAATAAAATTATTTTTTCGTGACAAATTCTTAATGTTTTGGATTTAATAGACAATTTTATTATTATATTTTTTTATTTAAAAAAAAAATTCCTCTCAGTTATTAAAATACACATATAAAAAACAATCCTCTAACAATTCTATGTTTCTTTGAAAAGAATTTTCAGCAAAAATTTTCCGTTTCCGCTATGACATAATATAAATTTGTAAAAAGTTACGATTTATGTATGTAAAAAAAAAATGTGCGTTTCTAATAAGTAGTAATTTTAAATTAAAATTTCATATAGAGTTAAAAAAGTTTCATATAGAGTTAAAAAAAAAAACAGAAATATAAATTTTTAATTAAATTTTTATCATTTTTATTTTAATTTTCTATAGGTAGTTTTTTTTTTGTTTGTTTATTTATTATTTTTCACTATTTTCTTTATTATTTGACAAATAAATAATTTTACTGTCAATAAGGTGTGAAATATTTATTCTTATTATGATTTCTATATGAGTTTAAAAAAAAATACCCAGCTAAGAACTTATTATTTTATGTTTTTTATAGATATTGAAAATGTTGAATTTCAAAATCGATATATATACCTATATAACATAAAATGTATTAAATTTTTAATGGCCTAAAAAAAAGAAATTTTAGATATTATTTGTGCTATATTTGTCGTATATTCGAATTTTTACTCAGCGTAATTAAATCATAAAAACAAAAACTCGTAAAAATATTTAATTGCTCAAAATGTTATATTTAAAAAAAAAAAAAAATTGATAACAATATATATTATGTTTGATAGTTATTTGCAGATTTTTGATTACAAATCTTAATAGCAATTTTATATTAATTTCTGTTGTGTCTTCAAATCAAAATGAATAATACTTTGATTCTTAAGTTGTCTAAGATTTTCTTTATTTTTCAATTGCGTATTTACACTTTGGTTGTGGAAAATTTTTGTATTCATTATAATAAACTATTATACGTTCCAATTAAATACTATTTATGATTTTCAAATTATATTCTTAAATAAATTTATATACACAATTTTTTTGAATATGCTACAATAATACTGACCTCACCTTTGCTCTCAAAAGGGTTAAACCCAAGTTTTCTTAATGACAACTCCTTTGTGTGTTTAAAAATTTTATATTTATTTTAATTTACATATACTTTTAATTATAGATATACAACACATAAATACATAAAAACTTTTATATCAGGTGTGAACCTGAATATATATTTTTTTAATTAAATTTTCAATATAAAGTTTATGTATAGTGAGTGGTTCTATCTTTCAGAAAATTAATATAATTAGGAAAAATAATTAGTTAAAAAATGTTCAAACAATCTAAATAGTAACCCCAAAAAAAAAGCAAGGTAGTTCAAACTCAAACTACTTTTATAGTCGAATCGAAATAAATCTATTTAATGTCGAATAATATTAATGCAAACTAAGACCATGTAACTTGAATAAAAAAAAGTTGTTAATCTTTAATTTTTTATTAAATTTAATTACAATGAATTGATTATTGTAGATTTAATAATCCTAAGTATTATTTGTAAGATGTAAATTCTAGTAAATGAAATAAATAAATAAATAAATAACATAATATATGTAGGTTTATTTTTTTAATATTATTATAAGATATATAGCTAATTAAAAAAATATTAACAATAATTGTGGTTACGAAAAATAAGTATCTTTCTGTGGTAATTGAAAATTTTAACATTTTCCTATAATTGAGCCGTTTATTCTGAAAGTGGTTTAAGTCCATTTGTTCTTGTATTGAGATATTTAAGGTTTTGTGTTTGAATTGATTTAAAAATAAACATTAATATTTCCATAAGCTAATTTTCAAGTGTCAAAATCAAATCGGTTTTAATGATACTAGACTAAAATTGTTTATAAATAAAAAGAATATATACTATTGTGCTTATTGTTATCATTAACTATTTTTTTTGAAAAATGGATTTAAACCACTTTCAAAATAAACGGTTCAATTAGTGATTTGTGGAGAATAGAATATTGTTTTAGGTATTTATTTATTTTCTTACGTTTTTTTTTTTCAAATTATATTTAAACGTTAAATTTATATAACATGAAACAAACATAATCAGCGAATAATGAAATCCTTTGATAATTATTAATACCTGTTGTTCATTAAATAACAATAAATTAAGTACATAAATAAAATATTAAATAAAATTCCACATACATAAAATTGTACAAATAAATGTATATAATGTGTATATATATAGAGATATGTAAACTAATGTACACTATTTTTCGATTTCAGACACATCCTATATATCCATTTAAAGTATTTATTGTATAGGTTTCACTAAAAGGGGGGCAAGATATTAAATAGCTATTTTTATTTTTTATTTTTATTATTATTATTTCTTTCATAATAATGGTTATAGGTTTTTAACATTTCCCCAAGGAAACATTATAATTTTTTTTTCTTTCTATTTTTTTTTTCCTATACTTTATATTTAATGAGTAATCAAGGACACAGGTCTTTTATAATAAAATTGATCCTTTGACACGATATTTTGCACACACAAAGTTTTTGCGAAATAAAAAAAGGTAAAATGTATAAGTAAGTCAGTATTGTAAATTAATTGGTTTATCAATGAAAATGTTATAGAAAGTTTTATTTTTTTTTTTATAATTAATTTAGTTGTTATAAATAAACTTACTGAAAGGAAATCTAGATAAATGAACATGTACATAATATCTTACAACTTAGAGTGAGGAAAACAAATGTTTGAATTTAAAAAAAAAATCAGTTGTCTAAAACTTTGGATAGTTATTATATTTCCTAATAATTCTTGTATATCGATCGAAATTGGACAAAAAAATTATGCACTCAATCAGTATAGGTACCTTTACTTCTGAAGTGATAAAATTCATATTATATAAGAAACATAATAATAAAACGAATTTCTATTAATGAAATAAATTATATAATTTTGTTATATTGTAAATAATTGAAAGCTTTTCACGTCAATTACTTTAAGTTCTAATTAATTTTACATAATAAATAATTTAATTATTTAATTAGTACCTTTACTAATACAATCTCAAAAATTAATATATCAATGAAGATTTGTAATAAGTAAATTAAAAATTTAGTATGTTTAACTAATTGAATTTTAAAAAAATATAATTATTCAGTAGTTCATAATTATTTTTTTTATTTATAGGATTTAAATAAGAAATAGAAGTAACATGTTATTTAGATAAAACCAAAAAACAATTAATACTAAAATTGAAATTGAAAAATATTACGTAAGCTTTTGAAAAAAAAATAAAATAAAAATTGATAAAAATAAAATTTTTGTTTGTTCAAATTTATATAAAAATTTTATTCATTTTAAGATCCTTTATTCTTTATCCCAAGCAGATATTTTTGTCATCTCCTTGGATATGCTTATAAATTAATTAAAATAATAATTTTTTCTATTTTATATAAGTTTTAAATAATTTCAATTTATTATTTGATGTTCCACACAAGAACTTTACTATGTTTTCAAGAAATCTTAAACAAATTGAAAATCTCTTGAAAAAAATTCCTAGGTTTCTTTGAAAAATTTTTTGATTCAAGTATTTGAACTATACAAAATGATAATAAAGCAAATGATATTTGGGCCTTACCATTTTTCTAAGTTCCTCTAATCTTCATCTATTTAGCCACATACTTATTTTAATCAGAATTCATTTAAGCCTTCAAAAAAATTAAAAAATGTAAAAACCCTTAGATGGTGGCTGAGAACCTCAACTTTGAGACTCGAAATGATAAAACCCACATTTTAATCGAGGTGAAAGTTTAAAGAATAAAAATTAATTCCCTGGTTCATTAGAAGCATTTTTAATGAAAAAGTACAGTCCGTTTTGAAATTTTTTATGGAAAACGGGCTATTTTTTCTCGTTATTAAAATAAATAATCTTACTAAACTCTATCAAATACAAGTCCGATTTGAACTATGTTTTGAAGTATCGGAGAAGGATGTATACAGTTTCTTTTGACTTCAACAAATTTGAGCTTATCAATAACTTATAAAAAATTATATTGATTTAAAAAATAATATAAAAATTTTTTGGTGAATTTTTGAATTTAGGTCCTTGAAATTTGTTAACGCTATCAAATAAATTAAATTTCCAGAAACTCTCTGAACCAACTAATGTTTCGTTTATTTTATTATTATCTCAAACTAAACTTTTTTCTCGTATTAAGCCGAAGGAAAATTTTATAACATCTCACTTTAAATTTTTATATCAATCATTAATAAATAATTAAAAATTTGTATTCTTTTTAGGTATTTCTTTGATGAAAGAGGAAAACGTCAGACATTTATTTTTTTTCTACAGTGAACGTGCTTCATACATAGAAAGAACATTATTTTGATTTTTTGAAGAAAATAAATCCTGAACACGTTTTCGTTATATGAAATTATAATTTCATTAGAATGAAAAATAATGAAATAATAAACATTATATACATATTTTTTTATAGATATTAAGATTTTATGTTCACATATAAAATATGCTCAAATAAACAATAGAAATTCATTTACTATTTATTAAAAATATAAGAATATGAATAAAACAAAATACAAATAAGTACTTTCTTTTATATTTTTTAGAATAAATTTGAAGAAAAGTACATAAAAATTCAACTCTGTTCTGTATTATATAAGATCAAAATATGAATAAAAGTGCCAAATGGAGCCTAATCGTTTTGAAAAAAAAAAAAAAAACCATTTATATTAACTATCTTTGAAAAATGTATTATACAAAGTCTAATCAGTCGAAACGCATTTGAAAAAACAAGTTGGTAATTGAACTTCCGAAAGGTTAATTACTTTGATAGAGATTTAATTTAATTTGTAGAAGTAAAAAATAGAACTTGTTTACCCATTTATATATACCGTGCTATAAATTTAATTTAACATTCGAATCTCGTCGGCTTATTAATCATATTTATTTAGAAATAATTTTTTTAACAATGCAATAAGTGAATTAAATTACAATTAATTTAAAAATACGGACAATCTTTTAAAGCCACAGCCTCTTATTAATCAAAATAAAATAATAAGAATCTATAATAACTAAACTCTCAAACATACTACTGGAATTCAATTAGAAAAACTTAAAAGAAAATTGATAAGCTATTGTGGTCAAGCGTCAGATAAAAAATGTGACATCACAAGTAGAAAAAAATTAATCGAAAATATTATTTTTTATTGCTATATTAGTATCAAATTCTCTATAATTTTTGAAGCGAAAGTAATTAAATATGCTGTATATGAAATGACGTAAAATTTTGTTAATTTGAATTTTCAATAGAAATAAATAATTTATTTATTTATTCATTTAATATATATATAAAAAATAACATTATCAAATCCGAATAAAATATTATTAAGTAAACAAAATTTTAACAATATTTACTTTTTTCAAAATAAATTGAAATCAAAACAAATATAATTTCTAGTTAAAACTAATTTAAGTCAAAATTTGTCAGTAATGATTCATATTTAAATATATGTTTATCTTCAAATACTATATTTTTGAAATTGACCAGTATTTTGAAAGCGAATGTGCTATGAACTATAAATTATCAAAAATTTTACAAAATTTGGACGATAAATGCTGAATATAATCTTGATTTATATAAATTTATAAATGTTTTAGAGAAAAATTTTTCTTTTTATAAACCAGCAAATTTATCACACATTAGATTAAACTATCTCTCATTTGTTGGAAAAAACTCCGCAAAGTAAGAAGCATTCAAATTATCTACACTTGAAATATATATAAATTTGGCCTTTCATATACCGAGAAGTTTATTGGCCCAATGGAAAACTCAAAATTTTTGATTCATTAAATAAAATTTCGAAAATATGTACTTAGTAAGAAAATAATAGTTTTTCTGACTATATTTTATTATGAAGTTATTAGTACTTAGTGGTAAGACGATTTTATTATAAATAAAATAAAATGAAGCAATGTTATAATTGATTTGACTATATTACATCACTATGAAATTTTTAATTGACCTCCATTCTTTACAATAATTCATAATGTAAAACTATCAATATTTAGCACATAAAAAAATCAATAAAAATGGGAGTAATAAATGAGAAAATTATTGGAAAAATATTCAATCAAAATCACATGAAAAAAACATTTACCTACTTATACAATAATTTATTTATTATCTAATTAAAAATTTTATTTAGAAAAAAAAAATACCAATTTGAAAGTTTAATTACTTATTACAACTTCACGAGATTATTAATTTTTTTGTTAATTAAAACTCTCATATTTTAAATAAGTATTATTAAGAAAGTATACCCATTATAATTTGCCTTATATCATTATTTTTATCAGCTAAAACTTAAAACAATATTTATTAATCGTCACACATGCAATTGATTCGCAATGCAGCGCAATTTCGATTTGTTTCAAACTCATATGAATAATAAGTGAGCATTTATTAAATCTCGAAAGTGTCCAACCGACAAAAATACAATAAGCTTATTCTAAAACCTCTTCTTCCAATGAATGCTGTCGTTAGTACATAGAATTCAATTTCAATTAGACAAAAACTTTAATATTACAAAAAAACAAATTTTTTCAATTTAATAAAGAAGGCCACAAATAAGTTAGATAATAATTTTTGTCTGATCTTAGACACTATGTATATTTACCCTAACTAAAAATAATTAGCATAATTTCCATGTAAAATTTTAGTTTATATTATATATATGTAAATTTTTGTCGACAACTTTAATTTTGACGTGATGAAGAAAAGCTTTTTATGTTAATTAGGAAATAGAGATTAAAATTAAAAAGAAAAAAAAATCACCACAATGAGACTTTAATCTTGTATGTTTTATTATGGTATGTATATTTTTTAATTCACACATTCATGAACATACCTATAAACCTATAATATAACATCCATAAATGTTATTGTGCGATAAAAATTTTTATTTTTTAAATTAAAATTTTAATAAACACGTGCACCGTTGTTGTTAATGAAATAATGAGCAAATAAATTTTGATTCTATACACATCATTAATTTTAGTATGTATATCTAGATTTAAGTAGAGTACACATGTGATTGTGATGACAAAAAAAGCTTATCAAAATTAACTACCTATACCTGCTAATAGTAAAAAAAAAAAATGCTTAAATGTTTATTTTAAATTAAAATAAACTTAATTAATATTAATTATTAATAAATTAATGAAGTTTATAATCGAATATCCTTTCAGCTTTTTCGCTAACTTTAAAAAAATGAATTATTAATGAAATGTAATCAAAATTTAATGATATTATGGTTAGTGATTCTTTCAATTAAATTTTTTTTATTTAAGCCCGTTTTGCAAAAACGAAGTATTTGTTTTCATTAAATGTCCATCCATCCGCCACTAAATGCTCATAACTTTTGACCAAGCCAAGCATTTGCAATCAAATTCATTTTCACATCGACTCAAAGTTGAGATTCTATCACTTCGGGTTCCAACCAGCCAAGGGTTTAAATAATTTTTTTTATTAAAGATTAAATAGATTCTAATAAAAATTAGTAGGTGGGTGGATCAGTACAAAATTTAAAAATCAAGAACAACGCATGGTGGTCTTATTTTGGGTACCTATTAGCTTTTCTTGTATTTGATTTAACAGTTTCTTTCGCAATTGACATATTGATTCCAAATTGTATGTGCCACTTTGATTTGTCTATCTGTAATTTTGGTATTCATATTTGCATATATTATTTAATCAAAGAATAGATTTCTAATCTAACAAAGCTATTAATTTTACAGTTTAGTCTAGAAATGACAATATGTTAAAAAAAATGTTTGTCATTAATGAAGTTTAGAAATAAATTTGACCAAAATCAGTTTCTGAGAACCTACATAATATCAGTGTTGTAAAATTTCAATTAAATTTACCTACAAACAAAAATTCTGAACTAAAAATTAAATCATGTATAAAAATGGTATTCATAGATAAGTTTTCATTTTATTTTTTATTTTTTGCAATAACTAAAACCATTAGTTTTGTGTAACCTTGAAAACAAAGGATTTAGCGTTTAGGTATATCTAAAAATAGATAGAATTAAAACAAAATATTGATTACGTCATCAGCAAAAATAATAATGTTTTTATAAGGGTTTATTTATTAGTTATTTTCATTTAGGTATATAAAATTAAAAATTTATTGTTTACCTGCCTACGCAAGAAATATGTTGTACATACATTAAAATTTATACCGACCTATGTATAAAAAATTGTATGCAATGCGCGTATATTTATTTATATACAAAAATATAATTGTATATTCAACCTCATTATAAAATGATAGAAGCAAATTTCATTGTCAGTCAAAATTTTCAAAAAAAAAAAAAAGAAAGAAAGAAAAAAAAATTAAATTTTACAAATTGATAATGTTTTATTTATACCTATAATGTAGATAAATATATCTTATTTTCCAAATCAAAAATGTCAACAAAGTTTTATTAAATATTATTATCGAATTTAGACAGTAGTTAATCATAAGATAAAAAGTTCAAAGATTTATATTAAGTAAAAAAAAAAAAGAAGAGAAACAAAGGAAATCAAACTAAAAATGTATGCATTAAATTAATAAAAATTTATTTTTATTGTCCTTGGCCGAAAGTAAATTAAGTACTTTAACAACATACATATATATATATATATATATTATATGCACATATATATAAGTATTTATATACACTTATATATATACTTATAAGTTTATAAATCAAGTTTATTATTAAAAATTACATAAGCGGGATATATTTATATATGAAACACAATTATTTAAAACATAGATATTTTAATAAATATGTACATTATAGTTTTTTTTTTTGTAAAAAGAATCTAAAAAATAAAAAATTGAGATCTATTTTTTTTTTTCTTTTTTTTTCAAACGTTAGTTCATATTTGATATTATGAAATCTTTTTGCTGTTGATAGATTATAATTTTATGATTTTTCATATTAAATTTGATGTCAAATATCGTGGGACAGACACAAAATATTGAGTGGCTATTCCGGTAATTATCATAAGAACAAGAGAGAACGTTCACGTTATTGTTTTACTTTACTAATTTTTTGTTAAATGTGTTATTTGTACACTGAGAGAAGAGATCTATTACCGTAATAGTAAAATGCAACAATAGAAATTTGACGGTTGCCGAAATCAACTTATGGTTGTGGCAACCTCACGTTAGCGTTTACTGTAATAATATATATTTTTACCAAAATCAATTTATTGATTGTGGCAAACTCATGCTAAACTGTTACCGCAATCATATATATTTTTGCCACAATCAACTTACTGTTGCTTTTTTTTGTTTTTTTGTTTTTTTTTGTTTTTTTTTTGTTTTTTTTTTGTTTTTTTTTTGTTTTTTTTTTCGCTTTTTTTTTATATATTGTTTTTTTTTTTATTTGTTTATGTGCAACCATCTAAGTTCTATCACTACGAGATGTTGCTTAACCTTCCGTGTTCAATGTGATGTAGAGTCTTCCACTGAGCTACGTCAGTAATATACAACAACCCAATAGGAACTTAGAGAAGTAATGACAAAAGTCATCAATGAAATCATCGACTTTCACCCTTTGAAAATTTCATTAGGGACAAATTCATTTGGTAGTAATTAGAAAATAGATACTTGATTCCTTTCTCGATGACAATGTATACGAAGTTGTCATCAACAAAAAAAAGTATTCAGAATTCTATGAAAAAATAACTGTTTTTTTGTTTTTAATTCATTTTAGTTTTTGATTTATTTTCAAAAACCAGAAAAGAAAAAAAAATTTGTGGAAGCGTTCCATTTTGATATATTCCACCTGCTCCTTTTACCGATGACTTTGTGATCAACAAAGTCAACAATGAATTAGGCGGCCATATATATGGGAATGTCATCGAGATTTGGGAGTAAGAAAGCCGTCACCGGCAGCAACTTTGTCTTAAGGACGTCATTTATGTTTTCATGCTTCCAGTTCCTATTGGGAATGTATTAAATAGAAAATATAAATTCGGTATCTATTAAAACTTGTCGGCCGTCATGGTGTAGTGGTATTGCCATTATCCTACGGCGTGTTCGGTCGTGGGTTCGATTCCCACCTCGGACTGGAATTTGTGTCATTTTTCAAATTTGTCTCACTTGAATTAAGTGTGTGTGTTGTTTTTTTTTTTTTTTTTTTTTTTAACTACCACACACTTACCAAAAAATGTTTGTATTAGCACACACAGTGTGAACACAATGTATGTGTTGACACACACAGTGTGTGCACACATCAAATACTTTATTTGAAACCGATCATACTTTTCCTGCAACTAACAGTAGTTTGTTCCAAGAATCTTAAAATAATACTCTTTTAAGGAAAAAGAAATTTTATTAAGAGAAAATAATTTCTTTTAACGCAATGTTATGGAATTAAATTCTTTTGACCCAAAAAATAGATAGTTTTTGTAAAAAAAAATTTATTCCAGTAAATTAAAGTCATCATTTTAATTCTATTTCAGTCAAAGAATCTACAAAAAAAACAAAAAAATTCAGGAAATTATTTACGAAAACATAAATTCTGTTGCAGGAATAAACATAATTTTAAGGCAAGGGAAACTATTTTTTGGCAAAATATTTTTCATTCTCTGAAAAAAAAAACAATGTTGTTGAAACAGTATTATTGTTTCTGCAAAAAAAATATATTGGTCGAAAATGAATTCAAAAAAAAATTTCTGTCAGTATATTGACATTCCGAAAGTTTATTTTGTCTAAATAACGATGCTATGTTTTTCACAGAGTAGTCTAGGAACTTAAGAGTATTTTCTGAGATTAGCTAATTCGAGAAAAATTTAGTATCCAAGAACAACTAACTATCCCGAAACAGTCCTCTAGTGCTGGTCTGTACAAAATATAAGATCTTTGGTAAAACGATAACGAAATGTACGGAATATAATTTTCATGCCAAAATATTTATTATAAAATCAAATTTCTATTGATATGCCAATGCGTTCGAATTAGACATTACATTCTTACTTTTACGATATGATGAATTTAAACTGGAAAACTATACTCAAGAAAAATTTGTCAGCATTTAATTAGGATCTTTGAGACAAGAAAAAATTAAAATGAAAGTATGAATATTTCCTAATTTGAGCCATACATTAATTTTGGTCCTAAGGGATTAATCACTTGAAAAAATTTGTGCCGCAATTATTTAATTGCTGATCTTTCTTTATTAAAGAAAATTAACGGAGTTATTATAATAACATTACAGTGTAATGAATAATGATAATTATATGGCATTAGTTTAAAACTATTAAAAATTAATAGACATTATAATGCATATATTGATAATTATAATTTTATTATTAAATATTATTAAAATAATTATATACCTATAATAAATAATGATAATTATAATGGCATTAGTTTAAAATTAAATAAAATTAGCAGAATCAATAATGCATTTTCAATCTTACTATTTTTATTCTGAACCTCATTAAGTTATTTGTTTCAATTGAGAAGTTATTTTTCATTTTTCTTTCTTGCTTTCGTTAAAAACCAATTTATATTGCATTGGCGGTTTTCCAGATTATTATTTCAACTTTTTATTCGTTACCATCAGAAACATTGTTGGTTTTTTTTTTTTTTTAAGTATACAATTTTTTATTTCCAGAAAAGGAAGAACAATTTTTTAATGTAAAAAAAAAAAAAAATGTACAAATTTTATTGATAAAAAAAGGGTTACAAGGACTTAAATATAATTGCTCTTAGAATGTTTTCGTGATTCGATTTTGGAAATAAAAAGAAGTTCATAATTTAAAATCTCCATGGATTTAAACAAAATTTATTTTAAAACTTAAGACTAATAAATTACTATTAGATTCGATTATTTTTGAATTACTTTGAACATTATTTTATATAAAATATTTTTTAAAAATAGAAATGATTTTTATAGAAAATTTTATCAAAACTTTAATCTACTTTGTACAGTATATATTTGGTGCCAAATACATGTAAGAATCTATCGGTGTTTGTATTTTTTTTTAGTGTTAACGATGTGAAAAATTATAAATTCATTAGCATTGAAGGGTAATAATGTTCATTTTTGCTTATTAATAATGGAACTTCCTTCTTTTTCAAATAAATATTTAATTTTTTTTTTTCACCGGCTAAAATATTCATAGCCTCCAAGACAAAAAAAGGATAAAGTTTTTTTTTTAAATATAATCAACGTTTTTATGCGATTTATTTAAATGAATGAAAAAATAGTCCCCTTTAGAGGTTTGTTTAATACTTTAATTTTGTGAGCAAAAATATATTGAAAATGTACGACGAGTATGTTAAATTTTGATATAGAAAAAGAATTATGTAATTTATATATATTTTAAATTGAATGCATAAATAAAACATATATTTACAAGAGAACTTTATAATTACATTATTTTTCAAATTCTTTAATAAATCTATGTATTATGCTTTCCAATAACATTAGAAAGACAAAAAAATCTAAAATATGAGAAAAAATTTATTACCAATATTTGCCACTAAAATCATTAGATATTTTTCTCATTAAGAGGGAGGAGTCCTTTTAAAATTTATTTAACACAAAAAAAGAATTGTTTGAATCGAACTCACGACCAAACACGCCGTAGGATAATGGTAATACCACTACACCATGACGGTCAGTTTCTAGAAACTTATCAGTAATGCAATTTTAATTTTAATTTTAACTTAACTACTTATATACTTTAAATTTTTTCGTTCTGATGAAGGAAAATATTAAAATTCTTTATTATTCATATTTGCTGGAAATTAAGAATCAGCTGTTTTGTGAAAATTTGATTCATTTATAACACAAAAAAACCACAATTACTTTCTAAATGCTTACTAGAATGAATGACAATGATTTTACAAATTACTTATTACATACATATAAAGTTAGTTGGAATTTTGTAAAAAAAACAACAAATTTTAAATTTATTAAAAAATGTAAACCAAGAATAAAACAAATTCCATATATAGAAGACCCTTAAATAAATATTGAAATATTGCTTATTTTTTTTCTATTATATTATGTTTTAGTTATAAAAATAAGGATTATTACCTGAATCAGACATTAAGACATTAAATAATACCGGATATTATAAGAAAATACAAAGTGAAATAGCAAGATATTTAATACATAAAAATACGAATATGTACTAATGTATAAAAGGTAAAGCAAAATAATAATAAAATATCATCAAAAGTCTGATGTAATCGAAGTTTTAATGTAAATATGTATATAAAAAAATTAAGGTTCAATGAAGGAAACATTATTATTTTCAATATTTTTATAAAATTATAAGTATATGTACTTATAAATAATACATTTTTTTGTGTGATAAGCATAAATTCCGCGTCGCCAATGCTTTTAAGGCTTTCCACTTAAATAAAACACATTTTATTGTTTTTTGTTTTTTTTTTTTTTTAAATAAGACCAACCATTAGAAAACTTAAACTTGACTGCAAATATATAAAGTTTTTAATTATTTTTATTTTTTGGTCCTGGTTGACGAAGTCTAAAAATCATGAACATTGAATATTGAAGCCAATGTTCGTTATATATCAAAAAAGGAAAAAAAAAAAACTATTTAAAATTGATAAAAACTTTCAGAGTGGAAAATTTCAAGGAAATTGCAAAAAAATCTCAGAAAAAAACCAAAATTAAAAAAAAAGTAATATACTGTTTGTAGGTAATAATAATAAAAAAGTTTATATTTCAAAAACGTCAGCCAGTAAATTAAACTTCCCTTCTCATTCTATTTTTTCTCTCTAATAATTTTTTTTTTTTTATGACAAATTGAAAAATTTTATGAAGTCACAAAAAATAAACTAACTTTGTTGAGGGTCCCTCCAAAGGAGAACAATATAAAACAAATGACAAATTTTGCAAAAAACTTTATTTCATATTATGAAATGATTGTCAGAGATAGAGAGCTTAACTAATTGTGGATCAATTTTTTTGCAATAAAAAAAACTTTTAATTTTATTTTTCTTTTTTCTATCATTTTCGCAAAAAAGAAAATCATTAAATCAAAATAAGCAAATCATTTCAATATATGTATGTACCATTTCAGGAAGTACTTCAAAGTTCTCTTAATTAAAAAAGAATTTCTTTTTTTTTATTTTTTATTAGAAAAAAAAATCTTAAATTAGATTACGAGTAAAGGATCTCTTTTAAAGTAGCACACTTTTATATTTTAAAGGTCGATAAGAATTTTAGGCGACTAATAGGAAACTCAAAAAATAGAGAAATTTTTAAAACTTTTCTTTAGTTGATAGAAACATTTTGTTAAAAAAATACAAACTAAATTTGCAAACGAATAAAAACTTAGAACGTTAATATTAGATTAATGTAATCACAATTTAATAATAAGTGATTTATGTATAATTGTTGGGACGTACTTATGTGGTTTAGTTAGCCTAGCGAGATTTTTTTTTTTTTACATTTAAAAATAACACAAAAATTCTTGAGAAATCTTTTCATATTATGTCATGGAATTTTTAAACATCTTATTATTGCTAAAAATAATTATCAGATCTTCTGTCAAATGTCAAAATTCTTTCTCTACTGCCTGAGATTCTCAAGCTTTGCTTTAATAGGTAGTAGCAGTGTGGAAGAGTAACATTAGAAAATCGAAGAAAAGTTGCGAAGATGTAAAATTTAAGCAAAAACGGCTTAAAGAAAAATCTTCATTATATTCTCAGTTCTCAGTTATTAATTTAATCAAATTGAATCAAAAGACTAATTATACATGATAATTACTTTAAGTTATATTGTAATGTTACATTATATTTTATTGAGCTTGAGTTAAGCTATATAAATAAATAAATAAACATTAATACTTCTTACGCCAATTGCATTAAAATAATCAATGAAGATATTTGCATGACTAATGAAGATTAAAATCGATCATTAATATACATTATGTATACCTAAAAACGTTTTTTTTTTAATCAGATACGGACCGAAAAAACTATGTAACAATACAAAAAAATATTGTTGTTGGAACAATTCATTAAAAATTAAAGCAAATTACATTATGTACTGTTGTAATTTATGTGAGTTTGTACAAAAATCAATATGAAAAAGAAACACAATTTTTAATATTTAAATTAAACAAATTTCTTATTAAATTTATACAAGAAAAAACGAAAAAAAAAAAGTTTATTTTTCAATTGAATTACTTTTTAATTGAAAAAGTTTTAAAAATTTAGAGTAATTAATTTTACAACAAAAAAAAAAAAATAATTTTGATTCTTCTTTTTTAAAAGAAATCATTTAAAAATATAAAAAATATGACAGAAGCTAAGTAATTATCTGATAACAAGGAAACGCTAAGAATAATGTATTTTTCATAATAAAATATTAAAATCTTTTTGTTTCTTCTGCCATTTATAATATTATCCAAAATCTTTTATATTGGATTTCATTTTAACTAAAATATTTGGTTATAAAAAACATTAAATAAACATTTCCAAAATATACAGAAAAGTTTTCGTTTAATCTAATTATTAGAAGAGAACATCATAAATACTTAATAAAGGACAAGAATATTAAACAAGAATATAGTTTTTTTTTTTTTTTATAAAGTTTTGGTCATAATGTTACTATGACTCCAACTAAAAGTTTATTCTTTGAAAAAATATTATTTCTTTGTGAAAAAAAAAGTTGTCTGTTTAAAAATGAAATCGATCAGTGAATATAAATTTCATTAATATTTTAAGAGGCCACGAACCTGAAATTTACCACGTTTAGACCTCTGACTAAAGTGAATATTTTAATTGTGACGAACATAGTTGACATAATGAAAATAAATAATTTACAAGAAAAAAAATTGGTTTCTTTTATAAGAGAGGAAGCTAATGAACAGTCATTTCAAAATGGTGCTCTATTAATAAATAGACTTAATAGATCTTAATAGCTTCTATATAAAACTTAGAAAAATATAAAAAAAAATACATTGATTATGTAAAATAATTCGTAAACTAGAAGAAATCGCTTTCTTCCTTTTATTGTTGATTCATTGGTTTCAATTTTACATAGAAAATATATAAAAATCAATAATAAAATATTATAAGTATATTTTTAACTTAGTTTTAATTTTATTGTTTCTTTTATTTTTTTGTAAAAAAAAAAAATTTTATTGAACCTTACATATAAAAAAAAAACTTTGATTTGGAAAGCAATGACATGTTACAATAAAAATATGGATGTATATAAAAATGCACAACAAATCACTACAAACCGTCATTGTTTTCTTGTACATCAAACGAAAATAAAAATAGGCATGTAAATGAAAATTTGTGAAAACAATTATTATTGTTTTTATAGGATGTATGTTCAACATATACGAAATACAATAAGTATATACATTGTGTACATTATATATGTATATTAATTAATCGCATTGTACATCTATGAAAATTCTCAGTGCACAATGCATGTATGTTCTTAATGCCATAATATGTATATGTTTTTTTTAATATTTTTTTTTAAAACATAACAATAACTTAAAAAATGTTTTCAGTGTAAATGTGATAAATTTCGCAAATTTAATATAATAAAACTTGCCTTCAATTATAGGAAAAGAACTGACCGTGTACTATTTTTTGTAATTTTATAATATTTAGCAAGTTCATATTAATTAAAAAAAAAAAAAAAAAAAAAAGAGACACAAAAACAATAACAATTAAATCTTTAGTATTAATAATCTAGAAACTAAGTAAATCCTCAAAACAATATAATACCTCTATTTATCTCATATTATATTCGTTATCTAAAATAAACTAACAAAAAAAAAAATATTGTATGTTGTTTTAATTGAACGCTATATAATTATTTTGTAGTACTTGTCCTCTTTTTTTGATTTCATTTCTTATCTTAAGTAGAAATGAAAAGTTAATTGCATAATTGCTGGTGATTTATTAAAATTTATATAATAAAAAAAAAAAAGAAGAAGCAAAACTATAAAATAATACACAATAATCTTTGAATGTATTCAGGCTAAAAAGAATGGAAGTCGGGATTTTTTTTGCAATAAATATAAATTGCAACTTTATATAACAAAAAAAATCCCAACTTAATAATTAAGAGCTCTAATAAAATGAGTAAACTTAAAATCTAGACCAGCGTTTCTCAACCTTAGGGTCGCGACCCGAATTTGGGTCGCGAAAGATTTTCAATGGGTCGTTTTAATGGAAAAATTCTAATACAAATGCTACATATATTTTTTCAAAAATAATAAAATATTTTGATTACGTAAGAAGAATTAACCTATACCTTATTTTTCAAAAGATTGCTGTTTTAACATTGATAATTGAGTAAATCCTTTGAGCCAGACCTAATAAATTATCAAATAATTGTCAACAACAAATAAGCCATTAAAATAAAAATAAATAAAACATTTTAAAGTTGTCTTTCATTTCTTCTACTTGTCAATGCATACCATTTTCATATTGAGGGTCGCGTTATTTTGTACTCATATTTTATAGGTCGCTATAGCAAAAAGGTTGAGAAACGCTGATCTAGACTACTGCAACGGATATGAAATTTCGTTTTTACAAATTAAGTTCGATTACAATATCTTAATGTTTTCTTACAGGAATTTTATTCATATATGTTGATTAATGTTAGAAATTATTTGTGATTTTCAGACATATATAAGTAAGTATTGGATAACTCACAGTATCAAAAAAAAAAAACAATTTCATATCAAATTTAATACAAAAATTAAATTAAATAATATTTATCAAGAAATTCCACTGATGGGGATCAAGTTAACTATTGAGTCCACTTTTTGATACCCGAACGAGACGATTAAACGATCTTTCAATAATTTCAAGTAAAAAATTAAAATAATAAAAGCATAACTATTCTACGTGAATATAATAATCGCTTTAGGGTCTACTAATAAAACTTTTAATTTAAAGTTCAAAAATTTTTGATATATTTTACTTCTATTCCAATAAGTATTTTTTTGTGTAGCTGTTTTAGATAATTTAATTATTTATAAAATATCAGTATCAAATACGATTCACAAAATACTTCAATAAAAGTAGTCATCACGATCGAGTGATAAAATTTTTGAAATTTTATATAATACCAGATTTTCTAAGTAAACAGAAAATGTCCTCTAAAACCATTAGATTTTTCAAAATATATATATATAATATACGTAACGTATATACCTACTTAAATATTGTCAGAGAAAAATTGAGGAAGAAAAATTTCATTGAAGATGTTAATAAAAACATTATTTTACGAAAACATGTTATTTTGGTCTTTGTTTTTTTAATTAAGGGAAAACTTTACTGAACCATTTCGGAAAATAAACAATTCGAATAACCAATCAGATAAAATTTTATATATATTATAGGTTTATGGGGATATTATTTATAAAGACTGATGTTACAGTAAATATTTATTTCTCAAAGAAATTAATCGTAAAAAAATTAATTCAAGTTTATTAAACCAAAAACTTATTTGAGAAAAATTTGTGTAAATTTGACATTTTAAGAATGTAATATCAATTCTTCTGTTTGAAGAAAAAAGTTCAAACTCCTAGCAAAGTAGGAAATAACAAAATTTTTGACTTCAAATAACTACTATTTTATTCTGTAAATTATTAATATATATTATATATATATTTTTTTTTTTTGAAAAAAAGTAAAAAGTTTGAAACACGTATTGTAAATGAAATTTTATTAGAAATATTATGTATGTAAGAATAAAAAAAAAAGAAAAGATTTTGAAGGACAAATTATATTGTGTAACAGCGTTATGTATGTTTATAAATTTTGATGTATTTTTTTTTTTTTTTGTATATATTTATGTGTGTGTGAATGAATACATTTATGAAAAAGTATGTTTTTTTTTATGCAAAAACAAATTTATTTTTTGTTGAAAATTTTCTTCCAAAACATTTTTTTTTTTTTTTTTTTTCAAATGATTTATGAAGAAAAAGGAGACGACGACGACGATATTTAAAATGTTCTTTATAAATTTTTAATTAAAAATGAGGATAAAGTATCCTGTATAGAGGGTGTTGGTACTACCGAAAAAAAAAAAACACCTATCTATATATATAATACTACAGTTCAACTACAAAAAAAAAAAAAAGTTTTGAAAAATCCATTATCTATGTCGCCTAAGATCCTTATAAAAAGGATATTTTTTTGGTTTTCATGAATTTTTTTTTTTTTTTTTTTTTTTACTTAAAAAATGAGAGCAAATAGCCTTCGAAATTATTTTTAGAATTTTTTTTTTTTTTGTTATTTTGCAATAAAAAGCTGTAATAAATATGTTATGTAATCATCGTATGATAAAAAGCTTTTAAAATAATTTTTACGAAAGGAAAAAAAAAAAATGGTTTTCTTTTTTCGGAATTAAAAAAATGCATGCTATCCTTTTTTCGAATTTATATGCTCTAAATTAATATTTTTAAATAAAATGGAAACTAAATGAAAAGATGTTACAATCTAAAGTTAAAAAAAAAAAAATATAATATACCTATATATTTTGCTCGTTGTCTAGTTTCGAAAAGCTTCAAGAAAAAATTTAAACTTTTCCGGTTTTAATTTCAACCTAATTTTCCTACAAATTTATTTTTTGATAACATTATAAAATTTATTAAATGAATTGTGAATCGATTGTAATTGAATAGAATTTGATTAGAAAAATTCAGCCCTTTAGAATAACAAAAATTAAATTCTTTGGAATAAAATTTTTTTCAAGGATTTAAAAATACCATCCATTAAAATCTTAGAGGACACACAGAATTACACGAATTCGAAATTTAGAAAAAAAAATTAAAAAATTTCTCAAAAAAAATAGAAAATTCTTCATATTTTGAATAAAGTGAGAAAAAACGATTGTTCTTCAAGAAAAAAAAAACAGTTTTGTTAATATTAATCAAAAAAAACATAATGAATTCAACAGGGGATTTTTTTTTACCGAAAATACTCTCCCTCCTTCGAAATAGTAAATTGAATTTTTAAAGTACCTATTCTAAAATTTCAAATTAAAAAAAAAACTCCCCTAATAAATTTTCTCTTACATGTGCTCACAAACCCTTTGCGCCAGCACTAAATACATAGATATTACTTTTTGAAAAATCCAACCATTTTTATTTAATGTATCAATTCTAACTAAACAAAAAAAAAAGAGCCATGTATGTAAATGACAACAAAGAAATAAACTTTCTCAATTTCAAATACATTTAAGTCATACTTCAATTGGGCCAAGTGATATTGCAATAATTTTTTCTCCTTTTTTGAATATAATTTTATAAAACAGAAAAACTTATATAATCTATGAATACATACAATTTCATTTGAAAATCCCTAAAATATTTTTATCTTTATTTGGGTCAGACAATTTTGTACATTTCCATTATATTAATTCGAAATAAGTGATCAGATCCAAACTTAATATGAGATTTCAACTGGATTTGTTTGTAGATTCGAGTAGAATAACTGAACTATGAACTATGTATTAAAAATTTATTTTCATAGTCTTTGATTGACGTTACATCAAAATAATAATAGTAATGGTTAAGAAAACTATAAACATGAAAATTAAGGAAAAAACAGTTGGCTGCTTTTTTAGATGATAGATATAATTTTCATAAAATATATATGACAAGCAATTTTATTATTTGAATTTTCTCAACTCTGGAAATTCTTGTGAATAAACCAAACTAACACATAAAATTTCTTCATTAATTTGAATTTTAGGATTAAGCGAAGTATTGTGTTTTTATAATATCTATAGCTTTTTCATTAATCATTCAACTTTGCAACCAATGAATTTATAAAGCCAATTTAAGTCTTTGGAAACAAAATTACATAAAGAAATGTGTTACGTATTACAATATAACACAACCGTCATACAAATAAATCTCAAAATTATTATGAAATTTAAAAAAAATAGAAATTAAGCAAAAAATATAAAAAAAAAATGTACTTTAAACATATGTAGGTAAGGAACTGATCGATATTTTTAAAATAATACTGATTGATACTTTTGTTTAAGAATAAATATTTATACTACGACAAAATTATTTTATTTAATACTAGCAGTCTGGCCCAGCTTCAACTTGTTTGTTTTCAAGTTTTTATTATTTTGTCGGAATATTTTTATCGCCTGCTAAGACACATTTGTATCTAGATTGTTCGTTTTTCGATCTTTGTTCGATACCAACCAATCCTATTCGGCTCTTGATGAAAAAAAGTGGTCATAAAGCTTTCACTAACCCGATCTATTTAGGTTCGAAATGGCATCAAATTCATCCATAAAAACAAGTATTCGAGTAAACCTCGAATATAAGAAATCGAATTTATTTCATTTTAAAGATTGATGCCTGTATGTACAAGAATTATTTTTATAGTTTCTTACAAATTAAGTATATAACTATCACACTGCATACTGATGAAATGTTAGCCAGGTGCTAAATTTTTTCAAATTAAAAATTGGAATTTATTCACAATAGCAATTCAAATGATCTTTCCGTCTGGTGCTATAAAGCAATACTTTACTTAACAGTCAATTATTACAGAAAAATAAATTGAATGAAAAATTCACAATTTTCATATAATTTTGATTTTGAAACTTAAAACTCGTTTCCACGACAATTGCTCGAATGAATTTGAAGACTATTTATCTATTAGAATAGGTGACAAAAATTTCGGATAAAAGCACAGCATAAAAATTTATTTGTGAAAAATGAGTTTTCATTTAAGTTTAAGCAGTATTTTATGGTTTATGATGGCATCACAAAAATGTACATAAAACAATTATAATCAATTAAACCTAATTTCTTATCACATAGGTGCAAAAAATTTTCGTAAGAATATTTTACAATTTATCATTTTTTAGAAATTCAGTAATTAAATTTTCATGCTAGAATTGCTTCTTCTTGAATATTTGTCATCATTCATTTTGTACATATTATATATAAAGAGCAACTAGGTAGGTATATGGTTTTTCAGACTTCACAATCATTTGCCTAAAAATAAATTCCAATTTAAGAGAACAGTCATGAAAAATAATTGAGCAAAATTTTAAAACAAAAACATCAATTACACTCATTAATAGATTTTGTAAAAGCCAACTTAAAGTTAATATTCAAAAAAAACAAATTTTTTTTTTTTGTGAACTGATGCTTTTGTTGAATTCAACCACCAATAAGTAAATCAATTCCCTGATTTCAAGTAATTCATATTTATCGCTTAAATAGATAGCAGTTTTTTTATTTGTACTTTGATTGAGTTTTTTTAGGGATATCAAATTTAACAAATTTAAGTTCGACGGGAAATGGAAACAAAAGACTGTTTGCGTAACTCTGGGTTGATTTAAATGAATTTTGATTTAAGAAAAGAGTGAACTAACACAGTTTCTTATGACTTTATAAATAAGTTGCCAATCATCAATTCAAACCATAGAATTCAAAAAACACTTAAAAACGATCAGACTCTTTAGCCACTATTAAGTGGATGGAATAAATTAGGGCGTTGTCGAAAAAATAACACTGGGTAATACTGTGTAATTTAATGTTTTGATATTTATGTGGCACAAATATTTCGGATATATAAAATAAACCGGCCAAAATATGGCAACTTTTTTGAAGGCGAAACATGCAATTGTCCAAAAACTGAATTGCTGCTATGCTTATTCTAGGTATATTTTAATGGTTGTCTCTTAATATTAATTTTGAATTTTGACTACAAAAAAAAATTTACAATACAAAAAAAAAATTGTATAGGCAGGTAGGTAGGTACCTACCTATCTGAGAAAATTTAAAATTACATAACAATTTCTCTTTTTTTATTAATAGAAAATTCTAATTTCTTTAGAATTAAAAAATTATTGATTCAAATTATTATAATCGAACTGATTGAATTATTATAATTTAATAAATAAATAAAAATAAAATTCGTCTTATGGGTGTGTCTGTCAAAAAAAAATATCGTGTTAAAATAAAAAAATTTATTCGCAGTTTTTTCGTTGAATCTTTTTCTTTGTTTTTTGTTTTTGATAACATTGAATTTGATTTCATTTAAAAAAAAATATATTATTTAATTTTATATTAATAATTAAAAAATTAAATTAATAAAATAATTAAAAAAAACTTACCTCAGTATCGGATTTTTCCATTTTATTTTCTTCCAACAAAACAACAACAAAATTGAATTTCTTGAAGAGAAAAAATATGTTGGTGTTGCCGTGAGTAAAAAATATTAAATGACAGAGATAAACAGAAAACAAAATGACAATTCCAATATACCGAACTCTTTTCTTTTGATGGAATAATTAGAAAAATTTATGGAAAAAATCTGAAAAAAATGTACTAAATAATTCAAGGCGTAACCTTTATGTAAATTCACAACGGACACAAACACCTGGTGTTCGTAAATCTCAACAAATTGTTGAATCGATCTTTTTATTTTTTTGTATGAAAACAACGAGTTTTTCGTTTTAAATTAAAATATAACTAAGAAATATTAAACAATGTTATAATTTTTTTTTCAAAACTTAATAAACCGTCCATTCAACTGTATAAAATTACTTTTAATAAATATTTGTACGTTTTCGCTACATCCTTGTCCTTGATGATGCTTAGAAAAATTTATCTCTAATTTCTCCTTATACCTTGTTCGCATTTAAATTTAAATTCCACTTATATTCCGGAAAACAAATTGCCGTTCGCATTACAAAATTTGATGATGTATAAAAAAAAAAAATTGAGAAAGAGAAAAAGTTTTTGTTGTTGAAAATTTTGTCTTTTTATCTCGCTTTTTATCCATTTTATTTTGTTTTTTTTTTTCATTTTGACACTTAATTTGACAAAAAAAAATTGTTGCCAACTATAACAAAATTTCATAAAGTAAATGAAAGTAACTATAAATCTAGAATTCCAACCCTGACAAACTGGAATATGAAAGTGGAATATACATATTCCGGAATATTTTTTTATATGAAAAATCCAGTTCAAATTCCTGAAATATTCCGGAAAACAGAAAATTCCACAAATATTCTGCTAATGCGAACACCATATTAGTTTTCGTCAACTTTCGTAGTTTAGTAACTAATCCACGAGAGGCGCCACTTAACACTTTCAATGAACTTTATTTTAGAATAAAATAATGAAATTATTGCCGTTTTAGTTTAAAAAATTAGAACAAAAAAAGAGACCTCTGTTGGAGAATAGCGCAAGACACAATTTAAGATGTTTGGTGCCGCCTCTGTTGGATTAAATTTTCAAAGGATACGCATAGAACCATAATTTGGACCTCTCTTGATGGACCTACGCTAAGTTTCCAAGAAAGTTGGGTTTTCGTTATTTTTTTTATGAAATTTTACCACTCAACGTAAACTCAACCACAGAACTAAATATAATTACTACTATAAGTTAAAAAAATAATTTGATTATTTTAAGGTGGAAAACACCTTAGTAAAAAATCTAAAAAGTTGCCAAACAAAATTATGATACCTTGGTTTAAAAAAAAAATAATCAAAATCGGCCTGTGGAGGTACCGGAATAAGAGTAGAAGATTTATATAAGATTTAAAGAAATGCCTTTCAACTTCATTGTTGTAAAAAATACTAATTTCTATAATTAAAATACTTTTAGTTTCTTGATGATTAATGATAATAATAATTATTATTCTGTAATTAAAGAATAGGAATTTTTTTTAACTATCTAATAAAAAAAAATTAATTTGAAGAGCTCTAACAATAAGTGTTTGTTTTTTATTTTAATTTTGTTTGAAACTGTACCAGCTAATTACTTAATACGCTAAACAATCAAATAGTTTTCTAATATTTTATTTACAAGTATTTGTTGGTTGTATTTATACTTTTTTTTTAAGACGACATTGCAATTTACTATTCTGACGTTATGCAGATAATTACAGCTTATTATTTAAATTGTAAATTAAAACTTAACTTTACCAAATGTGAAGCAATAATATTTAGGAAAATTGAGTATAAAGTTCAAAAATCATTACAAAACGTTATGAAGATAGTTACAAGATAGGTTATTAAAATTGTAAATTAAAAATCAAGCCAATACTATTTAGAAAAATTTACAGTGATGATAAACAAACTAATTCATCTGTGCACATATTTTGTCTATGAATTTACTATGAAAAAAAAGATCCCAAAAGTTAGCTACATTAAAACATAATAATTTAAAAATTAAATTAATTTATGTTAAAGTAAGTAAAAATGTATATCATAAACTAAATCATATAAAGAAACTATAAGATTAAAATTTAAGAAGTCCTTTTTTTAATTATTTTTTTAATAGTATATAATAATTATATAATAATAATTATATTGTGAAAAACAAATTCACAACCTTAAACGTTTATAACAATTTTTTTTCAAGAATTCTGATTTCGTTCAATTTCAATTAATTATTTTAATTTAAGAAATAATCCAAAATTTTGCAATCTCTCACTCCTAAAAGATGTAACCAAGTGCAATTGAATACCTGCCTACATATAATTTTTTTTTAACTTTACTAATGAAAGCTATTATCCTATCCATTCCTTCACTTTGACTCTATTAGTAAGTACCCCTATCTTTCATTCACAAAGAAATACAAATTCATTGATCGTTCTGAACTATATTTTAGTGCTTTTTATTTTGTCATTTATTGCGATTCAACTAATTAATTAAAATTATTATATTATTAAATGAAGGACATTATATATTCCATTAGTTATTAAAAATACAGTAGCTACATTATCTCTAATCGGTTTTTCTCGTAAAATTTGCATTATTCATATAATCGTAATCTAATAACTTTTGATCGTGTGACGTATTTTTGTTAAGGTCAGTTAATCTCTTTTTAAGATGTTTATTGACATTTTTAATATTATTTAAAATTTAGTTAAGAAACCGGTTTCTTTTTTTAATCGTACTTTTTGTATTTAATGCAAAAAAGAAATTTATTATAAACTTCATGTCAGATACAATTTTATCGTCGAACTGATTAAGTCGTATATAATAGTAATATAATATTTTTAAAAATTATTTAACATATAATTTTAGTTGGTGAGTTTTTTTTTATCAAACTTAAATCAATTTAATTTAAATACACTCATAGATAAATTAAATTCACATACTAAATTTAATAATCCATTACTTCATTTCGTTGATTTGATATATATAGATAATTATTTTATAAAGAAAAATAATACAAGCATATTTATGAATGTTATTTAGATATTTATATGTAATTGAGCAAAATTATTGCAAAGAAAAAATACTACTTGTTTTGATAAATTATTTGTAAAAAAAAAAATGTTAAATTAAAAATTTTCGGAAATCAACTAATCGCACCAATAAGTTCAATATAAAAGACGTCCATAAGATTTTTAATTCTATTTTCAGTATCTAATAAATTTTATTGAACCGGAAAACACAATTAGCAAATCAAAAAAGATAGATTAATCTTTTAGGAAATTCATTTCGAAATCATTCTTTGATAATTTAAAGAAATTTTTTTAATTTTTTTTTAATCTGAGCTTTGATCTAGACTTCAGTCGAAAAAAAAAAATGTGAATTTTTTCAAAGAAGAGCTTACTTTTTCCAACCCGTTTGTTTGCGAAAGTCTCAAATTCGGAATAAGGTTTAGTTAATAAAATGTCCTCTGTAACTATTCCGAAATATCTACGAACATTATGTGCGTTTCACTTTTTATATTTATGTACTACTACCTATCCTTGTATCAACATTAAGTATTAATAAATTCATTTTATTTTTAATAAATTAAAAAAGTAATTATGAAATATGTATAAAATTAAAGTACTACTAGTCGACCCCTTTGCAATTTATTCGTCAAAACCTGGTCTCTGTGAATTCGTTTTAAAATTTTTTATTTTATGCTTTTATGTTGTCTGGAATCTGGTTATTTTTTTTCATGGTACCTATCTGGTAATCTTGTTATTTTTGTTTATTATATTATCTAATACTTTTTTTTTACTATCTATATACACGTGTTTGAATTTTTTTAAAATTGTTTATGTAAATATGTTTTTACAGGAAACTTGATTTTTGCACATTAATTCATTCACAAAATTATTTTTAGAAATTTGTATACAATTTTAAGATATTTAAAAAAAAAATTATTTTTTTTAAAATCAATAAAAAATACACAGATCAGTAGTTACTTCGTGAATGAAGTATATGGTTTTCTTCACATTTGTTCTTAGTTTGAATTATTGGTTTAAGTTCCTTCAATCGAAAAAATTCTCATATACTAATTTCATCAAAATTTATTTTCGTCCCCCAGTTCGAATCGGAAATTTATAATATAAAACTTTCGTATGAAAATAATTTCGAAATAAAACTAGGGAAGAAAATGCACAAAATTAAAAATTCAAGATCATTGTATCACATTTTGACCTTTTTTTCGGAGAGTCGTAGAATCTTCAGATTCGATAAAAAATATCAATGTTGCACATATTTTAGTATTCAAGGGGTCGAATCTACTCAGCAGTAGTATAAATGTCTAGTTTTATAGTCATTTTAGTAGCGTAAAGATCGACGGACGGACAGAGGAAAGAGTACAAGTTGTTTTTTCATTTTTGAGCGAAAACAGATTCTTTTTTAAATCCATCCATCTATCATAGAAACTAGGGTTTGCAATCCCGTATTATATTTCCAATCCCGGGATTTCGGGATCACATTATTTAAATCCCGGGATCCCGGGATTGGTACCGGGATTAGAATTGGACTATTTATGAAAAATACTTACACATTATCATAGTTGAAATTACTTATTATTCTATTATGCTCACCAAAGCACTTGTTCACTCGTAAATTTTAATTGTAAACTGAATATTAAATGCGTAAAACTAAAATGCGTCTAGTACTAGTTAATTGAACAAAAAAAATTCTACGTATTCCATAAAAAAAATGTAAATATTCTGAGAATTAAATTCTTGGAACATTTTGTTGAGAAAAAAATAATTGCACTAAAAAAATTCTACGTATGTATTTCAGAAAAAAAAATCTGCGATTAAATTCTTAGAGAATTTTGACGAGAAAAGAATTTCAAAATATAATTCAGACAAAAATTAAATCCCGGGTTTAGTTATTTTAGTCACGGGATTCCGGGATTTAAAGAAACACCGGGATCCCGGGATTTCTGGATCCCGGGATCCCGGGGCTGCAAACCCTAATAGAAACAAAATTTTCCTTTTTAGAATGAATATTAGATTAGATTTTATCCAAAATTTTTTCATTGAATTATAAAATCTGGATTAAAAAAAAACATTATTCGTTTTCATTAGTTATAAACTTTAAATGGCAAGGTAAAATTTTGAACAACTCTATTTTTTTTTACTATAATTAAACTAAATACCACAAAGCATAAATAATATTGCATTTTACTTCAAATTCTAGAGATTTATGCTTATTTTTTTCTTTGTTTTGTTTCCTCTTCCGTTTTTTTTAACATAAGATTTTTAACAATGAAAAATATCGAAAATTAAATTAATATTTTTTTAATAAACCAATGGAACGTATCTAGAATAATAATTAAAAAAATTATAGATATCATAATACATTATGTATCTATATTGGGTTGTTAAGAAAGTTTTTAAAAGTATTTATTTAAAGATTCACTAATAAATCTTTTTAGATTCTTTGATTTTTAATTTGAAATAAATTATTTATATCGAATTGGGTTGCAAAATTCTGTTTCAGAAATGGGTTAATCAGAACTGGTTAAAGGTTCCTGCTATCTTTACTTGAGATTCGTTAACGTTTGATTCAAAAATTATGAACTGTAACCTATCGTTGTTCGTTTCGTTCGAGTACTATAATACAGTAATGGAGTTTGTATTAAAAATAAGGAGATGAAAAATTTTTCGAAAATAAATAATGTTACACGACTGCAAGTATGGTTTCTTGATTTCATATTAAAAAATAATTTACTCACCTAAACAATAAAACAAATCTGTATAGTACCAAATATATAATGATTCTAAATACCTTTATTAATAAAATTTTTATTTATATTATTGCTGAATTTTTATGCATCTTATAATTAAAAATATCATTATAATAAATATTTTAACCTTTTACCCTTTTACACAAACTAGAGTTCAATTACTCTTCTGATATAATATGTAATTAATTAAAAAAGAAGTTTACCTTTATTATTTTCAAGGACTTGAATTTAATTTTTATTAAAAATTAAGAAAAAAAAATACATAGAAAAATTAAAATAAAGAACCTAGTTTAACCTGATTTTTTTATTCCACAGACCTGGAATATAAAGTTCACTGAAATTAAAAAAAGGTCTATTATCATTTCCAATTTATAAAACGAAAAAAAAAAAATATATAAGAAGTGTCATTAACATTAAATTGATATAAAAGATATCTGTATACATTGTATCAAGCAACTGATCGGAACGAAACTAAAAAGAAACAATTTTTATTATTTTGGTGAAACGTGAATCGAATCCGAGGTCTGATAAAATAAATATAGAACTTTTGGGCAACCCAGCTTATTTTAATGTTTCGAAAACAGATCAGTGATGTCACTAAAAAGATATACATTTTTTGTTGATTGTTAAACACCTTGAAAAATGAAGAGTTCATTTAGAGGTACCAGTGAAATTCCATTTGCATTAAAAACTTAAATATGTATGTTAAATAAGTTAAACATAATGAGTTAATGATTTTTAGGGTGCCAAATAATTGTTGGATGGATGGCGAAAAGCTTAAAAAAGTCACCAAAGATATTTCTAAAAAAGTGAACAAAAGATCTGCTTTAAAAAAGAGACATGTTCTGTAAAAAAAGAGATTGTTGGTCATACTGGAGGCCTTTAACATTTCTACTGAAAGCAAGCGATTGATCACTGCTTCCTTATCCAGCGTTTTTTAATTTTTAAACTCATTGTAATAATTAATATTTCCAAACAACGAGAGGAAATTTATATAAGAAAAATATAGAACAGAACCTCATAAATGAAGTATGGACCCATTTTCAACATTTCGATCTAAAATTCTTTGAATTTTAGATACCTAGGTTACAATCAGGCGCTAAACATATTTTTTTAGGTTTTTTCAATACCATTATACCAATAACATTTATTCGTGTATTACAAATATAACAATTTGCATTTAGTTCTAAAAATTCGTTTCAAATGGTATATAATTTTACTAAATAAGTGTATGTTTTTAAACACTTTTCGCGCTTGGCTTTCACGCTATTTAATTCTCAATAAAAAAATAAATACTTTCGATTTTTATAAAAGAAAAATACAAATTAATTTGTAAATATTTTAGTTTTCATATGAAAGTTGTAAATATTTATATTATATATACATAATAGTTTTCTAGAAAAACAAATATTTACATTTAATTTTTTTTATGTTACCTTATGTATATACATATATTATTTTTTTATAATTTTTTTCAATATAAATCACAAATTAATTTATGTATCAAGATTTAAGTGTGTATGGCATGGTAAATAAAAAATAAATTAAATATTTTACGCGAGTTTTTACGGAGCTCGAGTAATTGTATAAATCTTTATTAAATCAAAAACAAATTTATATTGAAACAAACATTTTATAGCATACATAGAGTGCTGTATAGTTTATATTATATACCTAGCAATTGTAATGTTAAATACTGAGGACCAAGATTCCACGAAATTGAATTAATAATTTATTATTGTCATTAAATATTTGCAAGATTTTGTTAGACATTATGATATTTATTTGATTGTGATAATGAGAAATTTCTTTGCATTATATTGATACAAAATTAAATCCTGATTAATTGAAATTTTTTTTCGAACCTACATGAAAAATGCTGAGGTAAAGTATGTTAAAACAAATCAGTAGGAGTACCTAATAATAGATAACTATAACTTATTTAAAAAAAAAATACTTAATTTGATTCCATTCAATAAATTTTTTATAATACCTTTTTATATAGTTAGATACTTAGGTATACATTACATATATATAATTAATGAGACCGGTTTCATTTCTTTTACGTTCTAATTAAGTAATTTAATAAAAAATTTAGATTTGTAACTTGTTATTGTGCTTATAAATAACAAAAAAATACTTTCTTTTTTTTGACATGTTGAGGAAAACTAATTTGGAGTCAGTAAAAGTTAAAATTTCATTTATTTCATTTAAGTTTAAAAACTTCAAATTTATTTGAAAAACTCCGGTAATTCTTAATTTTATGTCATGATGAGTTCCTTAAAAGTTTTTTAAACAATTTTTTATTTTTGTATATTATTTATTTCATATCTTTTTAATACAAACAGTGAACTGAAGTATAAAAATAGAAGAAATAAATTGCAAATCTTCTTTTTTTTTGTGAAGATACATATATAAAGTGGAAACAAAGTGATTAAAATGATTATTGAACTTAAACTGTATCATTTAAAAAAAAACTACATATAAAAAATTGCACACAAATGAAGTACCCTTTTTCACATTTCGACTCAAAATACTTTTGCGCTTAAAATCCTTTTTAGTCCCCGTTTAACAATATACATTCACATTTTTTTCACATTTTTTTACAAAAAGTAGCGTGAAAAACCACAAATTTTTTTTGGAATACTATACTATAACTATAATACTATACTTAACTATAAATTTTTTTTTGTAAAAAAGAATATTATTTTATTCTAAAAATATTTTTTGTACATATTCGATTTGAAAGAATAAAATGCAAAAATGTTGAACTTCAAAAAACAAAATAAACAAGTTAATAAATTCTATTAACGTACTTAATTTAAAATATTTATTCACATTTTTGTCAAATTTATTCCAGCGCCTGATGATCACAATCTTTATAAAATTTATTGCTAAACGATATTTAAAAAAAATATAAAAAATTAAATTAATTACTGTGGAGTTGTTTACTTTCTTAATAGATTTTTAAAAATAATCACAACCATTTTCAATACTCAATTAGTTACTTCAGAATAACTCATTATTTATTTCTTGGCTAACTAAAAGTTACGGTGAAAAATATTTTAGCCGATATTAATTAATCACAAAAATTATTCCATAACATTTCAACTATAAAAATAGTTTGATATTCTAGGCTAGGCGGTGAATTTTTTGGTTAAGTAGTATATTAAGTACTATGTTAAGTAGTATATTATTAAATGACTACACATTGAAGTCCATGAAGTGACGAAATATCGTTTACAGGAGATAAATTTTACAGAATTGACTGACACGAACAGCATTAAGAAATTTTTATCCAAATTTCAAACCTCTTTGTATTATATGACAAACAACATTCGGTTCGTAAAATTTATGTTTGATCTCAAGACAGCCTTAATGGTTTTTATACCAGCATTTCTTTACAGAGAATTATCCTCATCGTCCGTTATACATATACTTAATTTGAAATAAAATATTTTAAGTGGTGCACATTCTTTATTCAATGTAAACTTCAATATAAAAAAAAATGTTTTTCTTCTTAGAACTAATTTGATTAAAATATTATAAAATTAAAAAAAAAACACTCTCTCTGTTAAACCTTTATTTAATATTGATAAATATTATGTATACATAAAGAAAAATAAATAACTCTTCAAAAAAATAATACCAGTTGGATTATAAAATAAACAATGAAAGCATAAAATTTAGTTAGTTCGGTTTTTAATCTGAAGAAGCTAAGAAAGCTTGCGCATTAATATTTTATATTTTAATATTTTTCGTTTTAAAAAATATTTAGCTACTTGCTAAACTTATAAAAAAAAATTTTTTTGAAGGTAAAAATAACAGATCCGTTCAATAGTTAATCAAAAACTCGGCATCTCTATTGTTTTCTGTATATTTAGAAATTTGAAGTGTTTGAAAAACTCAATGTAATTGTAAATAAGTAGTGAGAACAAAAATAACTTATTGAAATGTATTTATAATAAATTTTTTTAAATTTATTAAATATTTTATTAATTAAATTTAAGTGACAAAATAATTAACATAAAACTTTATTTTGAAGTCAACAATAATCTCTTTATATCATTTTTTTAAGAGCAATTTTGCTAGTTCTTCAAAGCGGTTTCAAATGGATTTGAGACGAATTTTTTTACAAAAAAGTAAACAACCAACGAGAATATATGCATTCAAACTTCAATATTTTAGATTTTAGAAACTTAAAATTTCTAGAACTTAATTACGCTTAATGAATAAAAGAACGCTTAATGAATAAAAGAAAATCTTGTTGAGAAAACGATATTAAAAATAAAATTCTTTGATAATAATTTTTAAGTTATAAAATTATAAATAATTAATCAGATGAATTGTAAGAAATTGTTTTTTTTTAATTATAAAAAATATATTTTTGTTTTGAAAATATCTCTATTAGAGTGTAATTTTCTGAATTTATTTTAAAAAGATTAAATACGGCAGAATTTTACATTATATATATTATATAGCTTCTATATCATAGTTAAAGAAAACTTTACGATCTTATTTGTATACCATAATGCTTTCTATTGATTCTTATTTCGGCAATAAAACTGAATAATTTTTACTTTCATCGTATTGTAAATTTTCTTTACAATATTTTTATCATGAACTTTGAGCAAAAAGATAAACTTGTCTTTTGCAGTGTGTTAATTATATTTAATTAAAATAGAAATTTTATTGCAATTGTAAGATACATTTCATTTTTGAAAATCAAGGCCTCGAAATGACATATAAAGAGAGGCTATATGAAATACACCGATCAGCCATCAGCCGATCAGCCGATCAGCCATTATTTAATGTTTAAATATTTTGAATACTTACAAATACTTTCAGTTTTCTTTTCAAAGTTATATAGTAACGCGAACAGATCTGAAATGGAAGATTTTAGGCGAAAAAAATCGAAGCAATAAAATAAGGTTTCCAATTTATAAGAATAACGATAATAGTTCGTGTTATTTAATGCAAATAAAATATTATTATGAAGTTAAATTATTTTACAAATTTATAGCGAACTTTTTTTGACGTAAAACTTCTTAACAGACCAAGTTATCAATTAAATATTAATAATAATTTGTTTTTAATTATTTCTTCTAGATACTCAAATTATCAATTAGGAATGATCGAGATGCATTTTAATAAATATTCGCTAATTGTTGTTATTTTATTAGCGGTTTATGCACAAGCACTACAAGTACAAAAATGTGAAGGTAATAAGTTTCTGTATTTATATACATATAATTATTTTATATTATTGTGTAAATAAATAACATATTATTAACATTAATGTATAGTATTAAATATGTTTACAAGTAACCCCGTTTTACATTTAATATAATTATTTCGTATTAAAAAATATTGTTAATCAATACCAATCTAAAGTTTTAAAACCCGAACATGAAGAGATTTGATACTATTGTGTGAATACATATCGTTGTTTGTTCAAAATATCGAAATTTCGATCGAGGTGTATTGATCACTGATGATTAATAGAATAGAATGAATTAATTATGAACTTTAGTATGTTAATTTTTCCATTTATTCTTATTCATTGAAATAATATCGCTAAGATTTATCGAGAGTGGAGTTCTTGAATACAAAAAAATAGAAGAAATTCATAAAACATTGCTAGTCAAACAAATTCTAAACATTTTTTCTGCTAATTGTTCATAATTTTGTTCCTTGCCCAAAAACAAATTGAGTAGAATTCTCGACGGATATAGAAAATTTTGTGTACCTACTTGGCTGCAGATGATGAGTTTGAATAAGAGAACTGATGAAAAAAACAAAAAACCATAATAAATAAGTATGACAAAGTAAGAATTCAACTTTTTTTGTTTTTAAATTAACATTTTGTTCAATTTTTTTGAATTAGCATAATAATATATGCATAATTTGAATTTCAAATAGAAAAAAAAATAGTATTTTTGAAGCATAATTTGTTTAGTTTGAGTTGAAGGTTATTTCTTATAATTGGTGTGAAAAATTACGCTTAAGTGATAAATAAAATTCTGAATGTAAATTTGAGATTTTAGGGTCAATCGATAAAAAATTTCCACAAAATGCACATTGTGAAAAATATGGAAGACTTTATTTATCATTCGAAATTGAAAAAAGACGAAAAGGCAACAAATGAAAAACAATAGTCTCTACTCCATTTGTTTTTCTATTACTACTATTCGAATTCAAAATATGAAAATTGTTGTTATGTAGTCAGTACACTAAAAAATAGTTATTGCATTTAATATTCTAGACCGGAAAAACTATACATAAAATAATTTTGTTTTCTAGGCAAAGTAGATAAACCAACAACCGAGAATATAAAAATAACAAAATGCGTAAAACCTCCATGTATATTGAAGCGGAAATCAAGTACTAACATTGAAATGAAATTTACTCCAAATCGAGATTTCGAAACATTAAGACAGGATATTCAAGGAATAATATTGGGTGTTCCATTGCCATTTCCAGGTAAAATTTATTTTAAAATTTTTGTAAAGGAAAAATTATGATAATAAAATATTTAGTTACTCAGAAGGATAAGTAATAGTATGTACCTATATGTAGGCGAAATAATAATAATTATTTTTTTATGATTCTTAGGAGTTTACGATACTGATGCCTGTCCCTTTATATATGATGAAGAGGGAAACAATAAAGTTGGCTGCCCCCTGAAAGCTGATACAACATATACTTATAAAAATGGATTTAAAGTGTTACCAATATATCCACCGGTTGATGTTGTTGTACATTGGGGTTTAGCTGAAAAAATTGGTGGTGAAGATGCCATTTGCTTTAGAGTTCCAGCAAAAATCAAATGAAGTGGCTTGTGTTAATAAACTAAATATATATATTTAAACTAAAAAATGTGATTTAAATACATAACTTTATAACTCTTTATATATAAGATGATAGATAGAAGTAAGAGTAATTTTGGTAAAGACTAACTTTATAAGATTTGTAAAAATAATGTATATAGATAAATATAACTAATATACGTACAGAACTATGCTAATAATGTTTTCATATTTACATAATGAAATAAAATTAATCAATCTTAAATATACTGTGTTTTATATATAATATATTATATGATATTTAATTATCCATATGTCATATAAATAAGAGTTTTCTTAGTTTCATATCGAGAATGGAATAAGCGTGTAGTATCTACTCTAAATATTAAATAATATTTAGTTTCGTATAGAACATTGAAAATATTGAAATAGGGCAGTTTGTAGAATTTCCAAATTTTGTACATGATATTTAATTATCCAAAAAAAAATTACCCTAAGAAAATACAAAGAATTCGAATAATAATTGATATTATGTTTTAATAAAAAAAAATTACACTTACTATTTTCACTGATTTTTACCATGGGTGTAGTGTACCTACTATGTCCAAAAAAAGTTTACTTTTAAAAGAAAAAAATATTTCCAATTAAAATTGATAAAAATTATTGAACATGTTACCCTAACTATTTACACTTTTTTTTGAATTAAATATCAAATTATATTATATATATAACATATTATATAGGTCTATATATTTTTTTAAAATAAAGTATAGGTAAACTTTTTTTAATTTAAATATTTTTATTGATAAATACTTGTCTATGATATAATTATACATGGATTTAACAAAACAAAATAAAAAAAAAATCGGTATACATTGAAATCATACACTTTCTTTTTCATTCAACATTATATTTTTTATTAATAAATTGTAATTATATAAGTATTACGTTTTATTTACATTTTCAATTAAATTTTAATTAAAATATTAATTTTTCCAGCCTTTAAATTAATATTTTAAAATAAATTCCTATCTAAAAGTTATTCAGATTTAAAAGTTTGTTTTTATTTTTCAAAAATTTAAAATTTTTATTAAAAATAAAAGAATGTTCATTTAAATAAAATATCTTTAACGTCTTCATTAGAATCGACAATTTCTGGAATGTAAACTGAATCGTTTTCCTTAAAACCAATCCTACTTGAATCAAACAAATAATCATTATCAGTCTTGGATTCATCATCAGAATATTTCATTTTTGTTGGCATCAGTTTATTGCCGTACTTTGATGTGAATTTTCTTTTTTGTAATGGGGTTCGGTATTTATTTTTGTTCCAATTTTTTGAATCAATCTTTGGTGTATTTCTATTTAGAATTTGTGTTTCGACAATTTCATTTCCTAATGGTACATCTGAGATATCATTGATTTCTTGTAAATTGTCTAAAGCATTCTAAAAATAAATAAAAGAGGATACACATATTAAATATCTTCAGTAAGCCGATAGTCTGACGCATCGATTATATGTTTTTATTTTCTAATTCTTACCTTATCCAATAATATACTTAGTAACACATATTTATGATCTTTCGATTTTTCACCTGATGATTCTGTTGAATCTTTTATAAATTTAAATTCATCTTTTGTTGTAGTTATTGGTTTGTCTGAACGTTTTCCATGGGCTATATTAAATAAATATTTGTATAAAAAACTTAATTTTTTAAACAAATAATTCTGGATGTGGAGATACAACTACAAGGTTTGAAAACAAAATAGGATTAGGAAATGTTAGACCTCATGAATAAGATCTCGTATAAATTAGGAAATGATAAAAAATTTTCATGAAAGGACAAGAAACATTATGTTTGAAGTTTGGAATAGCAAATTAAGTTTCCAATTTTTATAAAATTAAGGACCAAGTACTGTTTGAGTTTTGGGATTAAATTTTATATTATTTAAAATAAATTATTACCTCCCCAACAAGAATGTCCATATTCTAAACAGGATCCTGAAAAGAAGAAAAATAAATTAAATAATTGGGTAATATGTGTGATAATTTATGTATTAATTAAAACTTGTTATTATTAAAATTATTATTTTTATATTAAGTGAAGCTGAGTAAAAAAAAATATAAATAAAATATGAGGCCGACTATACTATCTTCGACTAAACGACTAATAAGCCAATTCTCATACTTTCTTGTTTAGCTGGCAACATGAAAAACTCTAGTAGAGATCCATTACTTATCTTAAAACCTACAGCTTTGCTCTACGTTTTATGTATGCAGTTTAACAAAACATTTTTTTTTAAATATTATATAAATTTAAATTTATGTGAAAAAAAATGAAACGTATGCACATTTATATATTATAATAACATAATAATGATTTAAAAATTTGTTATTTATTAATTTTGAGAATTACCCAGAAATGTCGAAATAAGTTTTTATAAATTCTTGTTTGTTCATCGCTTTACTTCACTCAAGAAAATTAGGATTTTATTTTCTTATATAGGAATAGATTGTAAAATATCCAGCTGCGATATATTTCACATAAATCATAATAATTACCCTTTAGGATATCTATATGAAGTCATACATATAATAATGTACAACATTAATATATAAATAACATTACCACCTCGTATATAATTAGATTTTAGAGGATTCTCTTGTTTTCTTTTTTTGGTAAAAGACTTTAAGTTCTTTTATATTTTTAATAGAAATTTATTATGGAAAATATGGTAGAAAGGATTTTATTTTTTATTTTACAGCTTTTAAATTTAGATCTAATTATGGTTTATTATATAGATAATTCAGTAGGAGGTGACAAGGAAATTAGTTTTTATAAATTTTTAACTACATAAACTTTTATTATTAAACCTGGAATAAAATATTAAGTTAAGTTAGGTAGATGTTAATTGGTTTCAAAAATTAGTATAAATCTATTTGTTAAATATTGAAGAAAATATTATATGAAGAGTCACAAAAAGAAAACCTAACGAGAATTTTGTCATTAAAATATATTTTTAACAAAATACATTTTAAGATAGTCGAAACTTAATTATAGAGAAAGAAAAATCAGCGGTTTTCAAATGATGATCAACGCGAACTTTTTTTTTATTATTGAATAATAAAGATATACTGTATTGGCTATTTTCAAAAATTCTAACCTAAATTTTTTTATAAACAAAATAACTGATACAGATTATTCGATCGACAAAGCTAAGCAATTTAACTACGTACGTTAATGTAGACCTTGTAAATGTAGAAATAGTTTTATACAAATAAGTATCTACATTTTGTCATACTAACATATCAATGATTTCTAATGACAACCAAGTTATGTAAAATTTATTATTACAGACTAAAAATAAAACTTATCGAATAGAAAAATATTGAAAAGAATTTCTTTCTTATCTTTTGTAATTTGAAATTATGTTGAGCATTTTTTATATTTTATATATATCAGTTATCTAGTTTATTAGTTTTTCTTGATATACCTACAAAACCCAAAAAAAATGCAACATTATTTTGTTTAGGATTTTGTTTTCTTATATATAAGTATAAAGAAGACTATTATATAGTATTACATTATAATTTCCTTGAAGAAATTTATTTTATTTTTTGTCTCATAATTAGATGCCTAACTAACTATGGTAAATATTTCAAAATAAATTAATATTTCCCATGTAAATGAAGATATATCTTATATAATTAATTGAAGGCTGTTGTATATATATACAACCATATTAGCTTCAGGAAAAAAAATAAAATATAAATTTGTTTTGTCTGCATACCCATATCAGAATTTGTTTAATATACAACATATACATAATATGATGGTAAAAATTAATATAAATAAGTTTCTTGGGAAAGTTTTTTACTCTTTAAAAGTTTATAAGAAAAATGCTCATGTTTTGTTTTGATCATATACCTAATCAATTTTCTTCCTTTTTTTTTTTTATTAAAACTATATGTTAAATTTATACTGGCTTTTTTTTATGATGTTTTCTTGATTTAAGTTTTATATTAATGGACAAAAAATTAAAAATTTATTTTTTCTTTTTTACATAGAAAGATTTGTAAATTATTAGAAATGAAATTCTTCGAAATTTTAATCAGTAAACAAATTGTCACAAAAGCCAAGGTTTATATTGCCAATGTTAAAAAGAAAAATTGTTTTAGATATTGGTGTACAACAAAGAAGTTAAGACCGAAATCGGTACAACAAATTAATTTTTATCTTCATAGACTTTTTTTTGTATAATTTTCTTGGGGTAAGTATACATAAGTAGTTTTTTATAAAAATTAACTTTTTAAATAAATAAAAAATTAAATTGATATTGATTGTTAAGTAGGACTATGCCTATTTTCTTACAGTTATTTTTCTTGTCAAGTGTAAGATGTTTTTTTTTTGTATCTTAACTTAACTTTCTTTTAACTTAATGTTATTTTGGTTTTGTCAAGTGTTTAATTTTTTTTTCTACTTCTTTTTTTGGATTATCCTCATTTTAAATTATTTTCTTCCAATTCTTTGAATTTCAATGTTTGTATTTATTTTCAAAATGTTATTTTTTTATTTGTTAAAGAGTGGTGTATTTGAAATTGTTTTTCTTACATAATATTTTTTCATTAATTTTTTTTTTCACTTTATTCTTTCGTTTAAGTTCACAACAGCCAGTGTTGTGACCTGTAGCTAAAAATTTTCAATTTCTTTAAAATGGATAAAAATATCTTCTGTTTTTTTTTTAATGAAAAAATTTATGTTTGTGTGTGTGAGAGATTAAGTGCATATGTTTTTTGGTTCATCATAATATTGTGTTCGTTTGAACAAAAATTTTATGGGCAACATTATATACGCAGGTACTTTCTGTATTATTTGACTTTTTATTAAAATATTATTGAATTCAAAAATTTCAATTTGTAAATATAAATATATGTTCACCTATATAAGAAAATAAATTTTCCTTACGGGAATCAAAAACGCAAATAAAATAAAAAAAATAATAATTCAAATGAATATTTGGATTATCAATATTATGTTAGGTAAGTATTATGTCTATTTTGTAAATATTTTTGATACAAGAAAAAAAAATAATTTTTGTTTTTCTTTGATGAATTGAATATCTAATATTTTGCATTTTTAATAATATTTTTAGTACACTGAAAAAAAACTCATTGAATAATAAGTTATAACTAAAATTGCAAATATTCTCTGATAGTATGTGTTCAAAATGTTGCATTTATTATTGAATAGATAATAAACCGTTCGAAAATATATAGCAAATAAATTGTAACAAAATTTGCTACTAGAAAATTATAATTTTTATTGTTTTAACTAGCGAAAAATAAATAACAAAAAATATTTTTTTTATATACAATTTTATGACAAATATTGCTATAATCGCTATAACTTTATGACAAATATTGCTATAATCATTTGATATTAAAAAGTAAAACTATTAACTATTTTTCCTTGCTATGATAAATAGCAAATTTTCCTAGCGACATCAAATAGTTCGATTTGAACATTATACATAACAAAAATATACAGAAAATACATCTGCCGTAGCCTGTACTTCTATGCATCTTATTCTAGACATACAATATTTAGTATTTAGTATATTTAGTGCAACATAATTTTTTAGGTACTTTAGACTAGAAAGAAATAATAATTGTAAGCTTAACTTTCTGCATTTAAGAAATAAGTAAATAAATATAACCATAGATTAAGAATACACAAAGATGGTTAGCTTCATACATAATTTTTTTTCAGCATTTTTGGTATTTTTATGTGAAGGTGTTAGTAAAACTAAATAAAATTCTTTTCATATATTGATAATTATCAAGTTTTTTATTTTGTTTTACTAACACATTCACATAAAAATACCAAAACTAATGTTGTATGAAGCTAACCATCTTTGTGTATTCTTAATCTATGGTATAACATAACATGTAAGTTCAAACAAATATTATTTCAACTTGAAGTTAAAAAATTACCTAAAAATTGCATACCATGTTTTAAGTGGAGTATCAAAATGATTTGAGTAAAATTAAAAAAAAAATTTTAACGAATATCTTTAAAAACGAAATAATCCATATTGTTTACAAAATACAAACAACAGGTGAATAACACGTCAACAAGTGATTTATATATATTTTTTGTTTTTCGAATTTTCATAAATTTTGAACTTGATGGGAAATATATGTATTATTCAAAATTTTCTTATTTTATAATTTATTAGGGGAAATAAGTGATTGTCACGTGTATTTTATGTTTTATAAATTAATATATTTTCATCACTTTAGCTATGCATACATTTTATTTAATTTTTATTGAAGAAATATATATAGAAATACATATATATATAAATAAAGATGCTTATAAATATACATACATATATATTTTTTTTTTTTTTTAATTTATGGAATAAATTTGGGAAAAAAATATAAATATTTGTATATTATAACATCACAATGGAAAAATATTCTAATAATATTTAATCGTAAAATAAAAATAAAATCATATGTCGAGCAGCAGGTGCGAAATGTGTTCTTAATATCTTAAATTGACCCTTTAATAATGTATGCTTTTCTGAAAAAAATTAGTTAGGGAATTTTTCTAACTTTATTATGTTAATGTTATATTTTATATAATAAAAAGAATTATCCAACGATTGAAGAAGAATTAAATCCTTTCAAATAAAATAGTTCTTATCTAACAATATTACTAATAAAATAAAGAAATGTACACAGATAATATAATGTACCTCAACTCAATTGTTATCCTTTATGCAGATAACATGTTTTGATTATGTTGTGTGTAAATCTTAAAATAATTTATCAGAAATTTGAATTAATTATTTATTTAATTTTTATCCATATTTTTTTAATTATATAGCTTACAACTGAGCAGAACTTCAGTGTGGGGAGGGCTATATTTAGTCTTATTTATATTATTGTAATTCAGTACGGAAATCGTATCTACTATTTCAAATTGCAAAAAAATTGTGTTTTAAAAATAATAATTTAATAGAGTTGTGATAATTTTTTAAGATATTGAAAAAACTTGAAAGAAATTCTTCTCATGAAATAATGCGGTGAAAATGGTTTAATGTACACATGTTCTTTTTTAAAAGAAAACATAAAACATTTTTGAACAGCATTTATACGTAGATGTGTTGAAAATAATGCTTAGATAAAGAAATATATGAACAATGTAGATAGTTTCATTTCTAGTTACTGCAAGTTATAAGCTTAATATCTTAATAGCATAATTTATCATCATTTTGTAGAACATTTATTTACACAACAATGATGCTTAATTCAACTTCTATAAAATTATGTACGTTAGAAAAAAATTTACGTAAAGTTTAAAAAAATAAACTTATAAAAATTAAAACTTTGAAAAATATTATGTTTAAACATACCAAAGACAACATAATTTCAATTGACAGATTATTGGATTTAAAACTATTCGAAATTAAGTTGAGCAGAATATATATTAATTTTCGAAATACAATTCGTTGCAAAATATATTAGAAACCTTATACCGATTCTAGTGGGATTAAATAGTAGAATTGTTGTGTAAGATACCAAGTTTATTTCATATTAAAGAATGATGTATGAGGCTTTTGAAAAAAATTATCATGGATAAGAAAAAAGGTACATATCTACCTGACATTATGCCGATTTTGCCCAATTTTTACTTAACAACTTTCATACAATATTCACGATAATTGATTTCGACTATAATTGTGTAAATTTAATTCACTACACCGTACCTATTAGTACATAAGATTTTTTTATAAATATATGACGTTGTTTCTCACTAATGTTCTTTTTTATTTTTACTACTTTCCAAATATATTTCTGATTCATAAATTTTTTTTCTCAACCCAAAATTATTATTAAAACATGTAAACAGTGGAATCCGTTCAGGAAATTTTTTTCAACAAATAAATGTAAAAGAAAAGACCCTTTATTTTTGAAAATGTTCAAAGACATATTTTCTTTTTTAATAAGTTAATAAATTTAAAGACATAATCTCGCAGGGAATCATAATTAAGTTATAATAACTGATAATATTGTTTAGACATAATAAGAAAATTATGAGACGGTGTACACAAAAAAATACAATTCATCAATCAAAATAATGATTATGTAGTTTTTAGTAAAAATAAAAATACATTATAATATAATATAATGATAAAACATCTTTAACATAAGCAGAACTACATATAATTGTACGTACATAGTGTAGATAATATTCAATCAAATAAAAACAATATTTGATTGGAGTTAATTGATTCGTGGCCATATTTACAAACGAAAAATCTAAAAATTTCAGGTCAGAAGTTTCAAACGCTTTCATAGTAAATGGTAAATATATGGTACACAGAAAGAGTAATAACATTCTTTACATCTTAATTCTTTACATCTTAATTTTGGAGTAGGTTTCTCTCGTGCAGTTGCACTGAATAAATTCTTTATAAACAATTTAATCTTTTTGAAATTGAAAAAATTTTTCTTCTTTTATTTTCATTTTAAATTTTACTTGTTGTCCTTTATAAAATATGTTCTGTTGTTAGGTTTATGTTTAACATGATCTTCAGTGCTTTAATTAAAAGAATTTTATTTTTAGAAAAACCAAAATATTGTAAATGGAAATGACAAATGACAAGATTACAAATGATATGTCTAATATAGAAGTTTGAATGTATATAATAATTCATCTATAAAATTGATATGTCATTATTATTATTTTCATGTACCAATAAACGGTTAATAATGCAATAAACAATTGGAATAGGCTCCTAATTGAAGTTAATGTAATAAAATATTCACTATGTACTTTGTACTTCCATAACGTGAAATATCATTTTATGTGGTACCTATTTGAAACAAAAAGTTATATCCATAATAAAAATAAAAATTTTTTTTATTTACATGATTAATAAATATGTTCATAATCAATTGATTGATATTTTTATGATGGGTTTTTAACTTTTATATTATTAGAATATAAACATATATTATATTTAATGTATTTAAAAATATAAAAATTATTTCAAGTAGTATGTAGGTTTTTTGTACATCATTCATAAATAATAATTTATTTATAATAATAAAATTAATTTAATTTTTAATACCTATCTATCTTCATTAATAATATTAATAATCACAATTAGTTTTAATAGCAATCCATATATTATATTTTCTATTTTTTTTAGAATAATGCATTTAACAAATTTAAATTATAGTTAAAATAGAAATTTGTTTTGTTTTTCTATAATTTTTATGATTCGAGAAAAATGAGAGCTTATATAATCGACTCAACATTATTCAAAAATTACGGACGAAAATGGAATATTATTTTGCTGAAGTTATTAAAATAGCTCAATTTTCAATAGAGTCTAACTTAGTAATATTCGAAGAAATATCCTTAAATATTAAACCCTTAAACCGAAATACTTTTAATCAAATGGGTTGTTTAGACCCGGGGTTCCCAAACTTTTACTAGCCGCGACCCACTAATTAAAACCCTAAGGTTTTCGCGACTCACCTGTAAAAAATAGTAAAAAGCAAAAAAGTCAACACTTTAATTCATAAATTTATTAATATCAAAATAATTATGTAATGAGATGTATGGCCCTGTTTTCTATTTTTACTAATAACATCTTCGACATCTACTTTTGTGATAGTTATTTTCAGGCGAAGTGAGTTGATAATCGTAATTTATTGCGATATTTGTTTTTTAATGCAAACATTTCTGAATTTTAGATATTGCAATTTCACATATATAAGTCTTATATCAATTTATTCGATCAAAATTAGTTTTGAGATCACTATCCTCACACAACTTTATTAATTCTTCGTCCGCTTTTGTCGATACGTCAGTAGCTGAACCATTTTGAAAAGAATTTATAACCTATGAATATTTATCGGGATTTTCATTTCGTCGTAAGTTTCTCCAAATGTTCAATTATTACAAAAATAAAATTATGATTTCCTTTTCAGTGATAAAAGTTTGTAATATATCAAAGCAGTCATAGTTACAACTTTTAATATTCTTTTTCCACAACAATAGTTTTTTAGAATTAAAAGTAAATTAACACAAACAACTAAATAATAAAATTTTTTGCGACCCACCTGAAGTCAGATCGCGACACACTAGTAGGGTTGCCAGATGAAATCTTAAAGATTACCGGACAAAATTTTGAAATAATAAAACAAATTCTAGCCTATTACATTAAACAAAATTAAATTTCAATATTTTCTAATTTCTTATAGAGTACGATTCAAATCACTTGACCAATGAGCTTTTAAGAGAGGGTAAAATTTGAATAAAATTATTATAAAAAATTGCATGATCTTTTTTCTTGAATAATTTCCCCTAAATTTTGTATGGAATTTTGTAATGGAAAGGGAAAGCTTTGCATAACGGATTGGTCAAGTGATTTGAATCGTACTCTACCATTTTGACCGTTTACTCAAAACACTTGAGCGACAAAAAAATACCAATAGGCAGAAATATAAAAAACATCTAATCAACCAAATTGTTCGCAAAATAATAAGCATCGGGTGGAATACCTGACAAATGTATGTCCGGTCCTTCCCATTTTTTCCCACCGGACAAGTAGTTGAATTAACGGACTGTCCGGTTCAATACCGGACACCTGGCAACCCTACACACTACTGGGTCGCGACCCACACTTTGGGAACCACTGGTTTAGACTATATAGATAAAGATAGTGATAGACTAATGATTTATATAATTTAAGTTCACATAATTTAAGTTCAGATGAGAAAATAATGTATGAACATATGAATATGACATAATGAACATCTAATTATCTCCTTAAGTAATAATTTAATAGCAAAAAATGTTATTCAAAGATCAAATTTGAACTTAATTAAAAATATGTTAAATATTTTTCATATTATGTATTTTAATTGTAATAAATTAAAATCTTTTTCTTATATTTAAAATTTGTTACTTCAATCACAAATGTTATCAAATTCTATAATAATACATTATTAAAATATTTTTACAAGAATTATGTTTTTGTTTTATCTTATCGAAGCGTGTTTGGCTACAGAAAAATAGGTTTTATTGCAATGTCATAATGATTTTGTGGTGTGTTGTTTCGATTTAACTAAATCTTAATTGCTTTGTATAACATCTCCAGCTCAGACATTAGATAAAAGGAGAAATATTGTTCTAAATTTTAGTAACTGATTCATTCATATAAATATAACAGAATAATAATATTAAATAAAAGAAAATTTGATTAAATAACTAGTTATAAAAAATTTTTTTTTAATATTATCAGCATAATACAATTTTAATATCTCTTTGAAATATTTTAACTTTGTGATTCAATTTTATTAATCTTTGCAAATCAGTGTGATATTAGTTAATTTACATCATTCTAGTTACATAATGAAACTGATATCTGTTTAAGCTTCCAATTAGTTTCTTTCTTCAACAACTTCTGGTATTTGAATATATTCAATTTATTTTAATTTGAAAGTAAAACATTTTCAATCTCTATAGAGCATTCAGGTCTTTCAGTTAATAATTTTCAAACTTATCTTTCATTACTTTTATTGAAAATATATTTCATTTCAAATACTTGATGCAACGAATTATTTCAAACCCATTTATACATTGTTTTTGCTGATATAAGAGCCATAAATTTTAGCATGGAAAACTAACAAGTGCTTAACAGGTGAATTTATTTATATTTTTTCTGTTTTCCGATCATAGTACATTATTACAAAAAAAAAAAAAGTTATTTTTATACAATTTTCATTGGAAAACCGGAAATTATTAAAGCTTAAGTTTTTATAGTTTTTAAGCTATAAAAAAAGGATGAGATAAAAAAATGTAAAGAAAAAAACAAACTATTAAAAATGACAATTAATTATTTTAATTAGAATCACCCAAGTAAAAACACATTCGAAATAATTTTATGCTATTAAGAAAAAAAATGCATTTATCAGGAAAGAATTTTTTTTAAATGACAATCCTTTTTAAATTACATTGTTTAAATTGTAGTTAAAGTTCATTGTGTCATTAATAGAAATTGGGAAACCTTTAGGAGTAATAAAAATAATTCCATTAAAAATGTCATTGACGCACATATGTTATCACATGTTATCACAGAAAAAACCTCTGAACGAGGTTAAAATGCGAACGACGAAGCCTATTTGAAAACACAAAATTTTTGAGATCAATTTTGTGTTGCAAATATAATTCAGCAAGATTTTGTTAACAAATATTCATTACATACGTTCGTACGTTGCAACAGCCAATAAAAATGTATGCAAAAGCATTTTAATTAAAACAAATTTAAAAGCTTAAGTAGAGAATTGTGTTATTCCTGGGGCTGGGATATAAGGCTTTAGGGACGCGATGGAAAGAACGCAAGACGTGATAAAATGTCAAAATATTTGTGTATTTCAACGTTAATATTAACGTCGAGATTGATCGTTTCCATGCATTTGTACATATACTTCTTTCGTTGTTTGCGTCACACACGCGCTTTCAATATATACTAAAGCTAATAATAAAAAAAACTGAAGAAAATTATTGTTTTTGACTAATTTTAAACGAATTTGTCCTACGAAAGACGAGATATTGACAAAAATTGTATCTATTTAGATGGAGATCTAAATCAAGATCAAGAAGATGAAAAAGATAGATCTATTTTATGAAATATAAATTTTAAAAGCTGCAATTATGATACATGATAAAACTGGCCCAGTTATATTCTTGATTATAACTGATGCTTACGAATACTTGAAGTTTTCCTATTTCAGTAGCAAGGGCAGAAAAATTATTTTCAAAATTAAAAATTATTAAATAAATTTTTGAGATCCAGTATATCATATGAGCGATCGGTAGGGCTAAAGTAGATATTGTAATAAAATAGACCCATATGGTATATTTTTGATAAAATAGATTTAAATGAAATAATTGAATAGTTTGCAATTGTTAACCTTTTAAAAATTTCTATATGTTGGTACGTGTGTATTATATATTCTCTGTTGAAACATGAAATTATTTTTTATTTAAGTATTCAAATATTCTATTACTACTAGCTGCTACTACTACTACTTCTTATGGTAATAGGTTTTATTATTCCTTGATCCTGGTGTGCCTATCATTGTTTTTAGGATTTGCTAAGTAATTTTCTAGCGGGAAAAAATTCTCATCATAATAATTTAACATATTCTAAAAAAAAATATATATTTTGCTCGGGGTATTTGTTTTTAAATTAAACCAGGAGTGGGGAGCCTTTTTAGGTATAAAGGCCCCATTGACTATGCCCATTTCCCAAGTAAGCCGCATATAGTAGTTTTGATGCTGAATATAAGTACGTATGATTAGATTTTTAGCTATACTTTTTATTTTAATATGTATATATATTTTTTTTATTTTAATACATATATATATATAAAGAAATATAAGCACAATAAATTGATGTATTTGTGAAATTATTTAAAAAAAACAAAGGTTTAATAATAAATTTAGCATTTCCTTTCATTATACATACATGAGCTCACAAATGATGATTTCTGAGGAATTAAATTTTTAATAATTTCTTTTCGTGAAACCTACAAACTTCAAATAATTTTGTAAAATATTTGGAAAATTTAATTATTTTCTCCAATTATTGAAAAGTTTTTTAGAAACTAAAAGGTGAAAAAAAAATATTTTATGGTTTCCTGAACAAAAATTACTAAAAATTTGTTTCCCAGAAGTAATAATTTTGTTTGCATAAGGCTTTTCGAATTACAATTTGATTAATTTTAGAATGCACTTTTATTGTTGGAATAAAATTTTTTATTATATATAAATTATTTTGGTAAAATCTTTTAATAAAAATTTATAAATTCGAAAATTTTTTTCATATTATTTCTAAATTTAAATGTATAACCTATTTATTTATGTTGTTGTGACCTCGACAGAATTAATTATTAAGTGGTTAAAAATAATTTTGACCTAATACTTGAAGGAAAATTATGATGTAAAAGAACAAGATACGTTAATGCATATTGAACAATTATGTGATGTGTAGGCATCTCGTTTGAAAAATCTGATTGATTGATTAAAGCTCGCTTTTATATGAATGAATATTGATTTACAATGAACTGCTTTATATCTATAACACTATAATTATATATGCAATACTTGTATATTTCATGTATAGTACAATGCATTTTCAGTTCATTGCATTTTTAACAACTTCAGTCGGAATCATTTTTATAATCAATAGGCATTTTTTATTTATTACAATAAATACCGGTGAAAAATTTCTAATTAAAAATGTAGTTATTGTATTTTTTTTGAAGAATAATTTTTAACTTTAACATTTTTATTAGTATAAGTTATTCACTGAAAACAAAAGGTATAATCAGCAACTATAATTTCTGTGTTTACCTGCTATGTACAAAGTTGAAATTATTATATGGCTTTAGTAAGATTAACTCTTACTGGTTTGCACTGACAATACTATTTGACACAAAATTTTCAGAAACTTAATTTTTTTATAATGATTATTATCAAATAAATATAAAACAGCAATCCAGAATTCTTTTTCAGATTAAAGCTTTTAAACAAAATATAAATTTATATTATATACATTTTATATAAATTTTATACGACCGGACCCTCGATTCGAAAATTGCATTTACGATCGACATAAAAAATTTTATTAATACGATCGACATTGGCTAAGTTGCTTAATATATTAGTTATAAGCATTTTAGTATGGAACAAACACACAGTGAACTGACCGACAGAAAGAGGAAACGTAAAGTTAATTTTTCCAATTTAAATATAAAACGGGTTAAAAACTATAAGATTTAATATATTGCATTGAAGTTGTTGGTATATAAAAAAAATTTATGCATGTTTTTCGCTCGAGAAAACAACAATTATTGTTTTGGTGTTGCAACTCTTGCTAAAATTCATTTAAAAATTTTTTTTTTTAATTAAAATTTAATATTAATTGTAACATTTTGAATGCATTGCCATTTTATAAATAAGTATTAATGTCAATGTTCATATCTCATAATCATGGATGAAAATAAATTATGGAATTTAACACATATTGCAGCAATAAGTAGGCATTAATATTTTATTTTTAATATAAATATACAATTTTTATTATGTATCAGTATATGTATTATATTAAATATTAATAAAAATGGTTTACGTCTGTCTATAGATTATTTCATGGTAGAAATATTTTAGAAATTCTAAATCATATAAAAAGATAAATGCGTACTAACTTAAAGTTTCAAAATTAAAAATATATTAAAAATATATAATATTGTATGTAATTATTTGATTTGATTATTTTATAAAATAACAAAATGTTAATGTGCGATTCTTGTTAATTTTCAATGAATGAAAACCTACGACAGATTCATACTATCAGATTTAAATTATTAACAATTTTCAAATTTTACTTTTATTTAGTATGATTTTTAAACTGTTATGTTAATAAATTATGATTCCATTCCTAAACACTAAAAAAACAGATAGCTGCGACAGATATATTTTTTCCTAAGTACATGGTTCAAATCGAACTAGTAAATGACGTTATCAAAATTTGCTATTTTGTCATAGCAAGGAAAAATAGCTAATAGTTTTACTTGTGAATGTATCTGTCATAAAAATTTCAGAAACTCATATTGTATAAACAAATATGTTTTCTTATTTATTTATCGCTACAAAAAACAATAAAAATTGTAATTTTCAAGTAGCAAATTTTGCTACAATTCATTTGCTATATATATTTTTGGGCGGGTTATTATGTATTTAATAATAAATTGAAGATTTTCAGAACTTACTACCTGAAAATATTTCAGTTTTATATATAGATTCTAGTTAGTCTGTACACAATATCTTTAAAATTTTCTACGGTCTAGGTTGTAGTTTTAAAATTCAATTTTCTGATAATATTATTAGATCAAATTTTATTAAATTATTAAGTTTCTTTTAAATATGTATAACAAGAAAAAATGTGAAACTTGAATTGAACATTTGCTTATGGGTTAATTTTTTTTCATTTTTCAAATAAATATACACATTTATAACCCAAAACAGTAAAATATTCAAATTGGAAAACTTTTTTTGTTGCCGTAAGCAATAATTTAATATACAAAAATTGGAACTTTCAATTGTTTTATTTTTATTTTTTAACATTTAATTGTTATTTTAGTCGAACATATCTAACTAATAATAATTCTATTTTTGTTCGATAAACTTTCAGAATGGTTATTTATAAGTAGGTACCTATCTATTTATTTATATCAATAGAACGAAATTACATTTATTATAAAAATAATGTATTAGTCCTCACAATAAAATATAGTTGAAAGTGGAAAAAAAATTTAAATTACATAAATTTTAATCCCAGGGTCAGATTTAACAAATGTCGTCAGTATACTGCACTATACGAAAGCCAACAAAGATTATTATACAGTAGAACTTTTTCTAACGACAACGAAGTTAATTTAACTGATTTCAAGGAACTTGATGGTTGATTTTCGGTCAAATATATTTTTGAAACTAACAAGATATATCGTAATATGTATTTTCAAAAAAAAAAAAAATAATAACTATGTAAAAAGTTTAAATCTGATTTAACATTTCCATGATCTGAAGAATTAAATATGTATATTAAGAAATTTCAACTTTAGGTTACAGGAATTTTTCGTTTTTTTGTCTTTTATCTTAGAAATTTTGAAGCAAAATTTATGGGGAAAGAATAGAAAAGTAAAAACTTCTATTATTTTCTGAAAAAAAAAAATATCTATATAATGAATATATAATGAATATATAATGAAATGACGATTTGATAATTTATTAAAAGTTTTTTTTTTCAGTGAAACTATAAATAATATTGAAATAAAAGTTTATAATTATGTATGAAATACATTTTTGTTTAAATTAATGTGTTTTATATTTATTAATTTTATTAATAGAATTAGAATAGAAAATATGACGTTTTCGGATTTAGGGTGAAGCAAACTATTAAATTTGGTAAATAAAATTGCTAGCATTAAAGTAAAATATCAACTTAAAAAATTAAGAATTTTTATAATAACGTTTTTATTTCTAAGTTTCGCTTTTTTAATCACAGAATCTTTCCAGAAGCAATAAAGATCAAATATATAAACACAACATACTTTTATTTATGTATTTTTGGTTTTTTGTACCAAAGAAAATGTTGAAGGAGTTAACATTTTTATCCGAGCATAACCGGTATTGCGTTATTTTTTAGGTGAAAAAAAATTTAAATCGACCAAAATCCATCAGCTTAAAACTTTAAAAAGAATTAATTTTTATTGTAAATACAATTTGTAATATTATTTGGTACATTGGTTAAAAATAACAATATTTTTCCTTGCCACAGTATTTTTCGGTTGGTATTACAATTTATTCCAAACAAAGTTTTTGATTTTGGATCATAATAATAGTTCTTCTGCAAGATATACGCGTTTTTTTCCACAGAGAGTTTCAAATGTAACTTGTATGCGAAATAAAAATAATAAAATTGTTTTAATTTTTGTAATTGTTCGCAATGTATTTTAAAGTTCTACTTTGCATTCCATATTTAAGTTATGTTTGGCTTTATAGCTTTTGAAATAATAACATCGATATAATGCGATCATATGCGTTTTTGAAGCTCAGCAAGTAACTTTAAAAAAAAAAAATTAACTTTATCGCAATTACAAGCTTTTTATCCTAAATTTTTTACAATAATAACAGATTTTTTCGTTTCTTTTTAATTACCTAACTAAAATTTCAAAGTTTAATTCTTGAAGAGTTTAATTTCTCATATTCCTAATTATCGAAAGAAAGAAAATTGTATTCCAAGCCAGTTTTCTATCAAAAATTTAAAAAATAGAATTCTGATAAAAATTAGTCGATTAGAGGGATCTAAAAAAAAATTATTAATGAGTTCAAGAATAGGGACTGAGGGCTGAACATTGATTTTCGCATGGAAATTGGAATATGAGTACCTATATGTCTAAACGTAGATTGAAGATACACAAAATATTTATTCAGGAAACGAAAGGACTGAAGGTGGATTTCAATCAAAATTGTTATAGGAGTAGTTAGTCGTAAAATTAAAAAAAAAAAAAAACCCGGATAATATTTTTTAAATTGAAATGATGAACGGACGGGCTATTTTTTTTTTCATTACAGATGATTCAAGCTCTGCATTTATCATACAACTAACTACCCTATTTGCGGCACTCAAGTAAATTGAGTTCAAAATTTTTTAAATCACAAATAAGTCGAAAAGCATGTCAAAACTTGGATAGAATAAATGGTGTATTATGTTAAGTGTGTATTATGTTATGTGAACTAAATTATCTTTTGAAGAAACATTTTCGTTATTGACGAATCGGCTAAAAGGCGGGACGAGACAAATTTACTAAAAAAAAATTCTTTTCGAACTACAATAATGCCGAATTTTTCGCAAAACTTGCTGCTAATTTTTGTATCAATATGAAATTTTGTATTTCAAGGCGAGTAATTAACTTTTATTCAATCTTAATTTACACACTATTTTTCGTTCACACTTACCTTCCGATATTCTAAATATGCAAATTGTTATAAATAAAATTAAAATTTCAGTTTTTAACAACATTTTATCGATTCAATTTAGTTTTAGCCGAAAAATAATTCTTTTTTTTGTCAAATTTTGTCAAATTTTTCCAATTTTCAAAGAATAAAAGAAATCAAAAAATAAAGTAAATCCAGCAAGACAACTAAAAGCTTTTAACACTATATATAATGTTTTTCCTTTTTTATAATTTTTATTAAAATTTATTTCTTTAATTTTTATTTTTTTTAACTTTTCTTTTATTCAGAACTTATTTTTTACGATTTATTTTTATTATTTTAAAAATTGCAAAAAAATAAGGAAAAAAAAAGAATCTTCTTTAATTTTCTTTTTGCCGTAAACAATTTTCTTTTAGTTCTTATCCTTATCACGTATTGCCGTTAACTGGTCATCTAACCATGCTAACAGTTCACTTTTATATCTATTCCAAAAACGAAAAACATTTTTTTTTTTACATTTTCTTTTCTTTTTTTTTTTGCCTCCAAATGAAAAATGTGTGAAAATGTTTTTTTTTTTCTTCTATTTTTTTAACATATCATCGTTATCATTTTTACAGGATAAAAATAATGTATATACTTATATGTATATAGGTATATATGCATAAATAACATAATTTTCTGTTGCTTTTATTATTTACATTTATGATGAAATTCTTTTTTTTTTCTTGCCTGTAGGTGTTTTTTTTATGTATTTGTGTGTGATGGAAAAATATAATAATAATATAAATAAAAAGAAAATGCAACAGTTGGAAATTTTAACACAAATACAAGTGAATGAAAAGGACTAAAATGATTGCGAAGAATATTTTGGGATTGTTGTTTATTTTTTCGTAATAGTTAATGGTGAGAAGAAAATAATAAACTTTTTTTTTATGTAAAAACAATGTTATTTTATAATAATAATTTTCAATGTTTACTACATTGAGTAGGTTGAATATAAGATGTATTATGTTTGTTTATGAAATTATATAATTAAAATCACAAAAATAATTTTATGAATGGCGTTTTTTTATGAATGATATATTTTTAAAAATGTAAATTTATAATAACATAAAGGTCGTGGATAATATATTTAAATATTATAATTAATTGAAAATAAAAAATAGTATTTGAATGAGTAAGTTTTTAGGATTAGGTCAGGTATAACACTAGCAGCAATAACACGATAGATTCAACATCGATTTAAATTGTTGCCTTTGAGAATAGTCGCGTATTTTATAAGAATGCTTCAAAGATTTTTTTTTAGAAGCGGGAATAATTTTTCAAAATGAAAAACTTTTCCAAAGTGAGTTTCTTGTAGACGTATAAGTGCAATATTTTGAACCCAGAATTGCTAGAAAATTTCATATATAGGTTAAGTTTTAATCGTTCTGCTATATTTTATAGATGAGCTTCTTTTCATTGTAGTTTGGACTTGAGAATATAAAAATGTTATTTTTATTTATTAGTTACACATATATTTTGAAAAAGCTTCGAGAGCGTTGAATTGTAAAATTTTCTGTTGAGGATTTATTGGTAAAACATTTAATTATTATGCAATATCCACATTAGATACTAATAAACCCTCACTAATTTTTAGAAAGAAGCTCTAACCAATCTTCAGAAAGAATATTTTTCATTAATCAATAAGTTCTTGAGGAAAACATATTTTTATTTAAGTCTAATTTCATAATTATATTAAACGACATGATTTTTAAAAAGTAAGAAAAGAATTCAGCTGAATTGATTGGATGCATTATTACTTAAGAAAATATTTTTTTAAAATTAATTATAGTTTCATGAAAACAATCACAACAAATAGTGTAATTTTTTTTCTCAATATTATTATTTCATATAGCCCACATTATTTCAATAAATGTTCCTATATGAGTATACATAAACGAAAATTTTTATTATTGAATTTTTAGATTAATGTGAATTATAAAAATAAAGAAGGTAATATGGATAAAAAATTTAATATTTTATTTTATTATGACTTATCTATATCTATATATAATATAAAAAATAATGATAATTATAGAATAAATTACACTATATTTAAAGTTATCAGCGATATAATAAAACCATCATTTAATAACTCTATTAGGAATTAGATGATTAGGGTTAGTTATTAAACTTAATAAGCCAATAAAAAAACACACACATTTGAAACCATGTGAATGTGAATAATTTAGAATTTTTAATGACCTAAATAAATTCTTTAAATTAAATACAGATTCAAAACTTTTTGTGAACTGTATTAAAAATTCCTATAGTTTTAGTTTAAGAAAAAGTATTTGTTTATACAATATGAGTTTCTGAAATTTTTATGACAAATATTGTTATAGAATCATATGAACAGGTATATTAAAAAGTAAAACCATTAGTTACTTTTTCAAACAGCAAATTTTGATAACGTCATTCACCAGTTCGATTTGAACTATACATATATGCATATAAAAAAATATACAGAAAATATGTCTGCCGCAGCTATCTGTTTTTTCAGTGTAACAATTTTCATTCTAGTTCGAATCCTTGGACTCTAACCACATTTCAAGTTTCTCTAATCGATATCTATTTACCCAACCACCCATACACTAATTTTCATTAAAATCTATTTAAACTTTTATATGAAAATTATTTAGACCCTTGGCTCATAGCCTTTAACTCCGAAATTCGAAATGATAGAATTTCAACTTTTAGTCGAAGTGGACGAGATTGTGCATGTTTTGGAATTTAAGGAATAAAAATCGCTTGGCTTTCATAAGGTATAATCATTTTAGAGGCGGGCGGACATATATTTAATAATGAAAACATATAGTCCGTTCTTTCTTTTTTGACGACAAAACTTGCTTCAGAAAAGCAAATTACGAACTTCTCGTGTTTAATTTATGTTAAATACATATTATATTTTCTTGAAGAATTTAATATTTTGTAGAATCAAATTTCCCACTGTTATAATTTGAATAAAAGCTTACACCATTAATGGTTAATATATTAAAGAAAAAATGTGTCATTTATAATAGTCGACTAAGGTGTTAAAATTTTGATTATCAGGTTTTGTAAATGAATTTTTCTTGCAGCGTAATATAAAAGTAATATAATATGTTAGCCACCAAAAACTAAATGGATGTACAATATAATTCAATGAGATGAATTTTATCTGGTAAACTCTTCTGGATAAAGGAAAAAATAAAAATTTCTGAAATTTATTTGTACAATTAGCACAATGTACAATTTACAAATATTTTACAATTTCGGCTATTTAATAACTTTATAATTTTTTGTTTATTTTGACAATGAAATTTAATTCTTAATTTTAAAAACATATTATAAAAATATATAAAAATTTTCAAAAAGTGATGTGGATTTAGAGAACGCTTATGTTGGATCTGGGACAAACGGTAAGAACTGCGATAATAAAGAGTGAAAAAAGGTAGACTTTAGTGATGTTTATGTTGCAGCTTTTATAACAGCCTAACTGGAGTATTCAATTTCAATAAGTTTTAGGAATTGTAATAGAAAATACAATAAATACAATAAAATGGAAATTCTATGATTTAATGAGGAAGGAAAATGGATCTATTAAAAATAATGTGTGTATATGTATTTTCTTCTAATGCTAATATCGCAAATCTTATTGTTTTTCGGAACTAGTCAACATAATTTACAACAGAATTTTTAAAAGATTTTGTTACTAAAAATTTTTATTTTTAATTACGAACAATGCTGAGATGAGGGTTTGCTTAAATTTACCCTTATAGAGAACTTCTATCATTATTGCTAAGGGAAAAATTTAGACGCAACAGCCTTTTTTTCTCTTTTAAGGTCTTAAAAATAATTTTAATGTGAATCCGCAAGGTTGTACGATATTTAAGGTAAATCTCAGAAGTTTTGTTTAGCCTTTAATTTATTAAAATTACATGAAATAAATTTCTGTAAATTAATTTTAATAAAAAAGCTTTCAGTTTTGTGGTATACTTATATACATACATAAAAATTTTAACATTTTGAAAGAAATAATAAATTGGTCACCATAATAAACTTAAAAGGATTGTAATGTAATTTTAAAGTTTATGTAATATTGTTTTTTTTAGGAATATTAAAGTTAGATTTTTATTTTTATAATATTAAATCAAGTTTGGCATTCAATTTTATTATTTTGAATATGTTAACTTAAAGAATAATAAAAACTTATCCAATAACAATAATCGTAAGTTAAATTGAATTATAATCTCCTTGAATAAAAGAGCATAAGTATAATATTAATAACACATATTATCACAATCATACCAATATATTTCTCTTTACTTTTGATGCTTATAATTATAAAAAGTAATTAAACGTTGATAAAGCTTTAAAATGGAAGCGAAATATATTGGAAAAATTTATATTTAAAATCCTAATCCTAGCCAAAATAGTTAAAAGTTATTTGTTATTATATGATGGAACGCATTGTCTATAATGAACACAATTGAGGGCAAAAGTTGAAAATAAAAAATTTTCCCTTTTTTGGCACACTAAGATTGGAAAAATGAACATAACCCATGATTAAGCACGGTTAAAAACATCAGCCATCATGATTAATGAAATTGATCATAAATTCATGAACAATAAAATTGTTTGTAATACACTACCGAAAATTGTAAAAGTTTTATCGAAAAATATTATTTTTTATAAATTTTTTTTTTTCAAATATTATTTTTTAAAATAAATAAAGATAATTAATATTAATTTTTTTCAAAAATTAAGTAAACATAAAAATAATTAAAATAAAAGAGAAAATTTCAACATTTCGAACTGTGATGGGCAGTCATCTGATGGAATATTACTTATTGAGAAATCATATCTTTGAATGGAATTTGTTACATTTTTTTAGTGTCTGCCCAAAAATTGTTTATTTCCAAATTTATTCAAAAAACAACAAATTCACTTATGAGTCCGTTTTTAAATTTTGACGGAAAATGGGTTAAACAGATTAATTGTGGTTTTGATTTATCTGTACCAAGAATATCTTAATAGATGATAGTAATAAATTTCCCAAAATATTATCATTATATGAAGATAGAATTAAAATTTTGCGGTCAGTTGATTTTTTGAATTTACAAACATAATTTTATTTTTTATCGTGTACAGGTTTATATTTCATTTTCGAACTTCTTAAATTCATTTTCTTGACGAAAAAGCTTTATAGAAATAATAACGTAAAAGTATCTTTTAGCGGAAATAAAGCTTTTATGCTTAACAGAATTTGAAATTTAAAACACCAACCGTATACATACAGTATATATTAATTAAGAAGTATGTTTGTTTTAATAATGAATTTTTAATGATTCGCTTCATTGAAATTAAATAGAAAAAGAAAACTGGAAATAATATTCACGTTTATTTATTAAAATATCTTATAAATTAGAAAGTGAACTGTAAATTCGCTTCCTGCTCTTTATTATTTCACCGGCCTGGTAAATGACATTATTTGTTCTGCTCGAAAAAAATTTAAAACTAGATTAGTCGATATGTCGGTAGAGGAACGTTAAAAACGGAAACAATAGACTTGCATTACAATGCCAATTTTATTTAAAATTAAAATTGTATTATTATAATTTATTCATAAAATGTATAAAGCTTGACAAAAAGTGCAAATTTTATTTATCTATAATGGCTTTTTTTAAAACACCAAATAATATACACTAGTTTCAGCCAAAAAATTTCTTAAAGGATGGCCAAGGACATTTATTTATGTGTAATGTATTATGAAAGTGCTTAATTTTATTTAAAATTTTTAAATTTTAATTGTGGTATCATTTAATTATATACGGGTATATAGAGACGTTGAATTTTGTGTCAAAGCAATTACCGTATAACAAATGGGAACAAATGGTTGTTATAATAAAATTTTAACTATTAGTTACATATATATGACTCATTCTCATCCCAAATTGGTTCAGCTTTCCTTTTCTTAATTTTTATATTTTGCTTTCTTATCAGTGTGCTATGATGGTACAAGATTTTTTTGTATGTAAAAACTACAATTTTTTTTGATGCGTCCGTGAAATTTACCTATATCCATTTGAAGGACAATTCAATGCACACCATTTTAAAATTTTGATTTTTTCGGTGCAAAGACGAATCTTTTCGCTGTATTACAAGAAACTAATTGTCTTGATATTAAATTAGAATCACTATATTTAATAAGAATTTTAATACATATTATAATCCCTTCAATATTAACCATTTTTTTTAAGTTCTATAAATCTACATCTACTCACAATCAATTTTCATCCCCCAGTCCGAATTCTTGGAACAATTTCGACCTGACTGTTTTTTTGAATGTGTTTCTAATAGAATTTATCTCACATATTAAGATTGTATTATCTCATATATTCACATCAATCCATTAAAAATAAAAATAAAATAAAATTACATAAACCTTTTATAGAAATAATTCCGACTCTTAGCAATTATTCCGACCCAAGGAGTCCGCATCTCATGCTTTTCAGCACTAATTTCAACGAAGTCCTCCCGATAGTTTAACAGATGAACTGAGAGACAGACGGACAGACTGACAGATTGCCAGACAGAACGTGAAAACATGTGGTCCGTTTTTTCCATTTTAATTGGAAAACGGGCTACAAAAGGAGTTTTCTGTTTCACATAATTTTTTTATTTAATAATAAACTTTAGGTACAATCGAAGGCATACATTGAAATCTTATCGTGTTGTTCAAGGATTATTTGATAAATGATTTGATACTATCTTAAAATGCTTGCATATTGTTTATTTGATTTTTTTTAAGATAATGGACATTATAAATATTAGTTTGGGTTATCAAAGAACTATTTTACCTTCACCTTTCAAAACTGAAAACAAAAAACATTAGAATTATTTTTTTTGCAATATTTTGTTGTTACACTTAGAAAATTTTTAACAAAATCTCATATGTGAGTATACGTATTATATAAGTGCATGAATCTATAAAATTAAATATTTACTTCATATTCATAGAAAAATGTTCAGGTTCAGATGTACAAAAAGTTGTTTCAAATAACCACCGAATAAAAATTAACTATCCGTATATGGAAATTGTAAATGTTTTTGTTATCATAAAATATTTCTGTTGTTCTTTTCAATTTCTCAGTTATTATTTGATAACGTTTAATAGTTTTTTATTTGATAATTTTTATTTATTTTATGCTCAGAAACAGGACACTATATTATTAATCAAATCCACAATAAGCTACCCTGAGCACTGTGAATTACATTGAAAATACAATTATACCTTACATAACATTCAATAAGTATAATCATACTTGTAATATTATATACCAAATGATATGTGTTCTATGTGTTCTATATCATTTCGAGTTACCATTTCGACCATCCTCTTACCGAGGTTATGTAAAATTGTATTTACTTTACTTCTGTTTTTTAATTCCTTCAATTAAGCTTCTCTATTATTTAATTATCTTTTGTAGGAAAGGATATTTTAAATTGGATACGAAAATTAAACTGATGACAATAATACATGCTATCATCTGTTCCTTGCCGCAATTACTGGCTTACAGTATTTCTATAATCAATACCAATAAAGAATATAAAATTTGAAAACTTTTAATTTACCAAAATTTATAAAACAAATATTTGGTAAAGTTTTTGAAGTGTAATTATTGGAATTGCCACTTCTTATTGTGTTTCCGTTTCTATTTAAATCATTTATTAGACAAAAAAAAAAGTGAAATGAAAATAATAAATAGGTATATCTAATATTCCAAAATGATGAAATTTTGGATGCTAGCCAGGTACAAAATTTACATTTTTTTAATGTAATCATTTACATTATATAAAAGAAAAAGATTTTTAAATATAAATGTAATACATGTAAATCTATGAAGCCTTTTTATTATAAAAAAACTATGCAGCAAAATAAAAGTCATAAAAAATCAAAATTGATTTTCCGCATTTATAGCATAAACTTATTACCGATTTTTAAGGTAGGTATATTATTTATATACAAAAACATATAAGAATTCGGTTTTGGTTTCGATTTTAATAGTTTATAAACCCGTTTATGTAATTAAGTGCTTGCACAATAATAAAAATCATTAATATCATAATATTTTTATCATTCTACAAGAATTTTCTCAGGTGACTTTTAAAATTACATACATGGCTTTTAATACTGCTAGTAGTAAAGAAAATATACTATTTTTATGTTATTGGTGGATAGCTGACATTTCGTTCCTTAATTAAGGTCTGTCTATGTATATGATTACGAACTTGAAGATTTTTGTAATGTACATGTTCGTCATGACACATGAAGTTCATTGAAATTTCACATTCGTACACGCATAAGTTGTAGGGTTGCCAAATGGTCTCTTTAAAAGAGAACATGGTCTCTTTTTTAGCTTCACTCTTTTTTTCTCTTTTTGTTTTTCTAATGGTCGCTTTAAGTCTCTTTTTTAGACTAAAATTGTTTTCAAGATATTTTAATTGTTTTCGACAAATTGTCAGATTTGAAGTTTTTTTATTAGAAACTAATGACAAAATTTGAAAAAGCTACCATCTAGCTTAAAATCACTTCAATTCTTCAAACAATGTTCTAGTTCTGTATTTATAAAAATGGCTCAATTTTTTTTGCGATTCCTGGGCAAAAAGCAAACGTTGAGCGAGTATTTTCTATGATAGAAGCTTAGTGGACCAAAGAGAGAAACAGACTTACTCCTGGAACTGTAGGAGGAATAATGGCAGTAGTATATAACTTGAAGAATATCTCGTGTCAAGATTTTTACTGCCTAATAAAAAATGACAAAAAATTCTTAAATACTATTTCTAGCTCAAGCAAATATGATTTCGTTCAATAATTTTTGTTTAGTAAATTGATTTTTTTAATATGTCTATAGGATTTATAAATTAATATATAATTTCTATGAAAATTCGCAATAAATAATTAAAGTTCATAATTTTTGAAATTTAGCTTTGCACAAGTAAACAAGTTAAAATGAATTGGTTTATTTATCAGTTATAACGTTACTATCTCAGAGAAATTTTATTGAAATAATTTTTGTTTAATAAATTTAATTTTGTTAATTGTATGTAATAATAATACAATGTATAATTTCTATGAAATTTTGCAATAAATAATTAAAGTTTGAAACATTTTGAAAACTTATTGAATTAAGCTTTATGTGCATCACTGAAGTATTTATATTAATGTATAAAAAAAACTGAATAAATACTAAATTATGTTTTTTGGTCTCTTTTTGATCTCTTTTTTTTTCACCCGAATGTTCTCTTTTTTCCAGATTTTTTTTAAAAATGTACTCTTTTTTTACTTGACTCATTTGGCAACCCTATAAGTTGTGTCCGCATGTATACGAGTAGAACTAGCGGATTGTTCATCGAAATTTCGTAAACTCTCATTTTAGTAACTAGAAAAAATTTAGTAAAGCAATTTGGGTCAGTTTTATTAAGTCCTTATAACTTATTTGTTAAAAAATTTCTATTAAAAATACACTGGTGTGCAAACAATAATTAGAATACGTCATGCTACGATATTTACTTTGCTCTCTCACGGTATGAGTTTTATTACGATAATAAAATTAATTCAGGGCCTTGAAAAATTTACAATTTTATGCTTTAAAAAAGATATAATACTATAGTATAATGAAAGGAAAAAAAGGAATAGAATTTATGGATAATATCCAAATAAGTTTACCGGCGTATTATACAACTTTTTTATTATAATTCAGTTTTATATCAAATCAAAAAAAAAATAAAATGTATTATGTATTATGAGTACGTACACAATAGCGTTATGTGAATACATAAATTTGGCTCAATGTACCAAATCTTGTATTCTAAAAGTTTTATATTCATAAAAGGAATACTGCAATAACCACTATCATTCATTTCCCATTTAAAGGTCAAAAAATGAGTTAAAATTATATTTAACAAGATTTTATAATGTTAAATTTAATAAAATTCATTTTTTTAATATAAAATTGAGAATGTAGAAACGAATATTGCTTATTTCTGGTCACGTGATGCTCTCGCTTTAAATGAAGTTACAATTTTATAAATCTAATTCTAACTCACTATAGTTTTTATTTCAACAAAGTATTATTATTTCTATACTGAGAATGAAACAATTATGCATTTTAAAATAAATTATTCTAAAAATCTGATGAAAATAATTCTTTCACTTTACCTCTTTTAAGACTTTTTAAGCTGAAATTTGTTGACTAACTGCTCCTGCTCAGAAAAAAAAATACATTATTTTTTTCCTGGTTTTGAAATAGATAGAAAGTATGTACAAAAATATTCGAAATTGCTTCGTTAAAACTTTACTCTATCCTTGATATTATATTCACGGTGCAAAACATACTTTTTTTATTTATTGTTCACATTGATTTAATAATTATCCTTTAGTGACCTCTCATAATTCTTTTTTATTGATCCTTCTTTCAAAATTTTTATGGCCATATATTTTTTTTTCCTTGCAAAATATTACCAATATTTACTTCCGACAGGTTTTTTTTGTGTATAAAACCTAATATTTCTATTTTATTAACACACTCCACGATTAAAGTATATTTTGGCTGTCTCAATGCTGAATGAAATTTATGCTGTAAATTTGTTATAAATATTGTTCTGTATATTTGATAAAAAATAGAGGATAACAAGTATAACAACTGTACATATAAAAATAAAATAACCCAAGTTTCATGTTCGATTGTAAGATTGTATGCTGTACTGGATTCAAAATAGTTTTTTTTGTAACAATTTCGAAATCAAAGTCTGTTTTAGATCAAATTAAGATTTTCAAAATGTACAGTATACGCTGTCAAAATGTACAGTATACGCTGTCTACTTAGAAAGAGTGTATCTTTAACTTTTTCGGAAATCAAAGATGACAGTATAGAGCTCCACGTAATTGGCTTAGTCACTACGTTGCTGGGTCGTCAAAATCTGTCTAGCCATTTCACTTTTTGTGGTTTTAGGTGGTGACCGGAGTCTGACAGTAATCCGTCTTCTTCATTACTATCAATTATACTATAAATTATAAAATAGGTATATGCAGTAAAAATAGTTTACCAGACATTGGTTAGCAAAAAAGTATTTCTCTTCACTATTTCTGTTAGTGAAATTTACACTTGCCGTGGGAGTCAAGTAATAATTCTTATTTAATAGTTTTGTTCTTTGACAAATATACAATAATTATAAAATGTAATTTATAAAATTTTGTAATTTAAAAAGACGAAATTTAAATCATTTCTTTTCAGTGTATAGTTAGGTTGAATTTTCTAATTTTTCCTATATTCGTCTCTTAGGTATAATATTTAACCCTAAATTTATAATGGTACAACAAATTTTATTTTATTTTTTTGGGAAATAAATTGTTATCATAAGCCTTAAAATAATAATTTTTATAAATTTTTTCAAAAATTCATGTTGAATATGAGGTAAAAAAATTTTAAATTATTTCTATATTGATGAAACATAGTTCATAATATATAATCATAGTTAATATTTTAGAAGTATTTTTCTACAATGGTGATCATTGATAATGAAATTGGTATAAAAGTATGGAGTTCGAGATTTTATAATACAGATAAAAACTCTTTTTAAAAATTTATTTTCCTGATCTCATTAACAAAATGTTTCCGTTCTTGAAGAGAATCACGTCAATAATGTGTATCTATTGTGAAATTTTGAAAAAGTTTTTCACACTTCAAGGCTTATATTTCTTTCAAACAATTTTCTTTTGTTGAAGACTTTTTTATATGTTGTTTAAATAAAAGTCTTACAGAAAAGAACTTTTTGTGTTTTAATTTTTAATTATATAAAAACGTATATGCATATGACGTGTACATCCCTTATTGCATAATATTGCATTAGCATATATTAAACAACATATGCTTGATATACAAGTATAGATTTTATAAAATAATTAAAAGCTAAAAAGCACCATACAAAAATTTTATGTCGTTTTGAAAACGACATAGTGTCTGTGGACATTGTGTCGGTTTTTTCGTACATTATGTCGTTTCGAAAAGCATGGGAGGAAAAAGAAGGTTTTAATCCATTCTGCCCACAGGGATACGCGAAACGGTCATTGCTCGCGTAACCTTAGGTTAAGTTGCAAAAAAAGAGATTTTAATCATTACATTTCAATATTGACAAAAAATGTGTGATATATACAATAAGCGAAACGTCATAATATGTATAATTATAATACCTATACGAATAAAAATAATTTATAATGTCACAGATTTTATGTCGTTTATTTCGTAAACATTATGACATTTTAAAAACGAAGACGTTTTGCTCGTTAACATTATTGTCGTAGACGTTATAGTCTTATAGCACCATGCCAGCTAAAAGTTATCGATTTTACTGAGTTCATGAAAATTTATGCATTTTTATTTATTTAATTATTTCAAATGGTTAATATACAAGCAATACAAATGTATTCATTTGGCTACAAAACAAGATAACTATGTTTATAAAAAAAAATCAAGAGAAAAGTAACAATTATTGTAAAATTGTCTTAATTATTAATTTGGTTGAAAAATAGTGAAAAACAGTAGTAATGAATTTTAGTTTCGTTTTTAAATAAAAAAAAAAAACAATTAGGTATTTAAATTTTACGATACTCAATATATAAAATATGAAGGATTTTTTTCAATCGTATCTTATCCTTGAAATAAAAATATCATTATACTATTTTCAACATAAGGTGAAAAATACAAATTATTTTTAAATACATACATATATTTCCTCTTAAATTATAAGAAAAATGTCTATTCAACATAAAAAAAAAGTTATTTCCACTCATAAAAATTTCATTTTGATATGTTTAATTTACATTGTATTGGAAAAATAAGCGACAGGTGCTTAATGCAATTTCGATTTTAAAATCAAAACGAGAAACGAAAAAGAAAAAACACAAGTTAGTTATAAACTTACAATTTATTGTCAAATGAGTGCATATAATGTAAAATTTACATTGTAAATGATTCATTTATTTTTATATGGTGAATGGATGGAAAAACAAAACGAATAAACGATATTGTTTAAATTTTAATATATCAAGTTAAAATGTGAAATTTTATTTTTATTTTGAATTAAAGAAATTTAAAATTATCATGAATCACATTTTTGTATAATTATCACGTTGAAAATTATGTTTTGTAATTCATAATGTGTACATAATTGGTTTAGAAGAAGAAAAAAATCAAAAAATAAATTAAATAAAAAAAAAAATTGGTATGCGATGAATTACTTTGGAACGAATTGCTTTGCTATGAATTGCTTTGCATTCATTAGCCGGAAACCAATAAATCGTATAAAGCACAAGATTTCATTAAATTATAATTATTATGATGATGACATAAAATCAAAATTAAAATAAATGTATTTGCGTCATTGATTTCATACTATTTTTTTTCTCAAGGTTTTTTTTTAATATAGTATTTTATAAAACGTTCAAAGAAAAATTAAAGTCTAAGTACATGTGCTCATGCTGCTTAATTGTTTTTAGTCAAAACAGTCTATATGAACGTTATAGAAAAGCTCTTAATATATAATGAGCAATTAATTTTTTTTTATATGGAAAAAGGAAAAAAAAAAATTTTTTATTGATTGAGAATTAAAACTCTTACATAAATTACATACATAAAAACCTATAAGTTTGAAATTTTTCTTCTTCTGATAAAAATATTTTTATTCTCTTGTTTCATCATTCCTAGATTAAAGATCTTATATTAACAGATAGAACCTTGATGAAGGATATACCATAGAAAAAAAAAGTGTCCAAATTGATGTATGTCCTCAAATATAAATACAATTTCCCTTACTTTTTTAATCTATTTAAAAAAAAAGATTCAATATACCCACTACTACAAATAATTTGAAAGGAAAATTTAAAGAATGTGCCTTTTATTTTGCGATGTGTTCACAATTCAAAACTTTTTTTATTTTAGTTTTATTAATAACTAGTCAAAATAACCGGCTTCGCACGGTAGTACCGTACTTATATTAATATCAAAAAACTTTAGTCCAGATTTGTTGGTTAAAAAAATAGAAATTTCAAAATTTGCTGCATAGCCCTTTCCTTTTTAAGGTAGCCCCCCCGTCAGGGTCTCGGATCAAAATTTCTAGTACCCTATAACCATCTCGGGTCCCAATGCTACTGAAATTCAAAATTTCAGCCAAATCGGTCCAGCGGTTTAGGCTTGATTAAGGACAGAGGACAGAGAAACAGAGAAACAGAGAATTTTCATTTTTATTTAATAGATAGTTGTAATTGAATTAAAAATGCGAACTAAAAATCGTCGTCTTTATTGCTTTTTTTTGCATTAGTTCATTGATGATGTAATAGGTTCGTTAATTACAACTAGGCATACACTCCGATTTATTTGCTTTAAAAAATAGGACTTCATTCCTACGAACACCAATACGAGCACCCATAATGTCATGTAACGGACAAATATCGTGTCTAAATAAATTTCTCTGAGAATAGATTTAATATATTGGAACTGAATAATTAGGTCTTCATAAGCCACAGTATTTGTAAATAGTTTTAAACGAAAAATATTTCATTAAAAAAAAAATTAAAAGAAATTATTTAAAACTTGCTTTCCTTTCTTCCTATAGGTTAAAAATTTAAATGAATAATTTCTGCTTAAGCTATATTTTCGGTCATATTTATGCACTGAATTACTCACATAGTATAGGAGGTGTACAGCTTGAAAGTTAAATTTATTTAAAATTATTTACATTGATATTATTTTAATTTTATTTAATAAATATTTTTTTATATAAATATTTAAATACATAGCAAATATTCACCACAAATGAAATGTTAAACATTATGTAACATTTTATCACCAAAATTTAACATAAATCAGGAATTTTGTTAGATAAATAAAACATATTATGTAAAAAATATTTTCCAAATATACCTACATAATTGTAAATAATTTCCCGCTAAACATATTATAGAAAATATAATTAATGATTTATTTTCAGCTTCAGTACAAATAAAATATAAATTAAGTTTTTTTTATTATTTTTTTTTTTTGCTGCTTGGCTGTCCCAACAGGATAATTCCTTTATAAGACTTCATCAAATGAGTCTTATTAAAATCATAATCCTGAAGTTTCAACTTTCCGCTTCATTAGACAACAAAGCTTTTTAACTGTGCAAACATTTTATTACAAAAATTATAGTAAACTACCAGAAGAATTTTTAGATCCTGAATTTTAAGATCTATAATTTTGAGATAGTAAGAATAAAAATTTTTTTTTGAAATGATTTCATATCTATTCACACCAGAACATACTATAATATTTTCAAAGATTTAATTTTTATAATTGATTAGAATTGTATTTTTCGAATTAAATTTTTTATTGAAGGCTGTTTTATTTATTTATAAATTTTTTTATGTAGATATGTATATGTTATTATGTATAATAAAGGATTCGTTATAATGTAATCATTTAAACTTGAACTCGTAAATACAAGAAGAATGTTTCGTTATGATGACATGTAAGAGCATTTGATGACATTGTAATAAAATTATCCTTTTTTGTGGAAAAATAAATGAACATTTTTTTTATATTTTTACATTTTTAATTACATTAACCTTATTTTTTTAAGTATCTTAAAATAATCAAGGTTTTTCTTCATTAAAAAAAAAAATTCCAGATAAAAGCAATAAATTGTATTAAAATTTTGCAAGCATATATAACTTATAGTATATTGTGAAAATTATTAATTCTTATGGAATTCAAGAGAAATTTTTCTTGCAATTATAAAATTTCAGGGTTTCTGAAAGTTCTTTTGATCTATATCAATGAGATGTATTTATTTTGTTCTTGAATTTTATAAGATGTAGAAGTTTTACATCAAAGTGTAGATTTGACTTAAACAAGTAGACGTTAATTATAAATTTGGCTTTACTAAGAAAACGCTAGTTATTTCGACACAAAATTGATTTATTGTACAAAATTGTAGTTCATTTGATGGCACTCTATTATAATTTTATGGTTAAAATTTGAAAGTGATAACTTTTACATAAAAAGAAAAACATAAATATTTATATCCTTCGTTGAAATAAACAAAATAAGTACTGAAAATTAAAAAAAAAAGTAAAAAAAATTTCCTATGTATATTTTTTGAATCGGATTTTTAATTACTTGTAATTTATATGTTTTCCTTATTGATGTCATTATAATTTAATGGACATCAATAAAAGGATACAAAATTTTTGTAATAAAAATTCAAAAAAATTTACATATCTATGTTTATTTTATTATGGAATACAAAACATTAAAACAAATCATAAAATTCAGATTTAGCAATTAAAAGTGGATTTTATGATGAAGTTTCTAGAAGTTGAGGAAGAAGAAGGGTCATTCATTTTAGCCCCTCTAGAAAATATACTTAAAAAATTCTTTATCATATTTGATTTAAAAATAATATATAGAATCGAAGCCAAAATTTAGAAAACTACACATTTTAATTCTAACATGTTACTATGTGATCCTATCTTTGTAACTAAGCTGATTAAAAATATTTCGCGGCGCGATTTTTTAACTACAGAAAAACGAAATTGTCTGTAAAAAAAGACACCAGTGTTTAAAAAACTCAGCACACGACAGGTTCGTATTAAACAGCAGTTCAGTCTTGTGATATTATAAATTTAACATCGGGAAATGCTTTGTTTTTCTTGTTGCGCTTTAATTTTATGTCTTTAATATTCTTTAGTTCGTATTCATAGGTTTATTAAAATATTTAATTTTTTTTATGTAGCACTATGTCAATTAAAAAACTATTTGAAATACATATGTACATTTTTTGTCAGTTTATTTTAATGTAAAATTAAATTCTACTTTACAATGATTCTCCGAAATAAATATAATATACTTATATAATGACATTATTAAAAAAATACGGCATTCAAAAGGATTCTATTCTAAATAAAATATCACAGATTAAAGAGTTGAGATGTTTTTTTTTTTGTTTTTTAAGAAATACAAGGATTTTTATTATATTTGTACTTCTTTTTTATTTAATTCATATAAAAAAGATACTAATATAGACTTTTTTGTTATAAGAAAATTACATATTTGCATAACAAATAGAATGAAAAAAAAAATAGCATAATATTTTTTCAAATTTAATATAATATAACATAATAATAATAAAATATATTTAAAAAAAAAAAAAATAAAAAATTAAGAATCATCATATTCTAGACAAAATTTATCCTCTCAAGTCTCACATTGAACAAAATTTTTTATTCAGCAAACAAAATTATATATATGCGATGCAAAAAAAATAAAAAATAGAAGAAATATAGAAATCTTTGTGGAATAGAAGAAGTACTCTTGAATGTCACATTGAAAAAAAATAAAAAATATGTTAACCTTAAGCGACTTTTGACCTGATTTAATTACATGAAAGAAATAAATTACATACCCGCAGAGGCAATTTAAATATAAAAGAAAATTTTTTTTTTATTATAAAAATGAATGTTGAACCCATTTTTTACTGAATACATACTTGTACATTTTCTATTTTTTTTTTTACAAGTTACAATAGAAAGCTTTTGATTTTTTTGTTTTTTATTTTAAATATATAATTTTTTGTGTCTCATTGCTCTTTTATTATAATAATTTTTCATTTAAATCTAACATAAAGTTATGCAACCTCCTACAAGGCGAACTAAAGGACATAGTATTTTTCATGTTAATTTTCTTTCAGCTTCTTGTTAATTCTTTGGTTAGAATCAGTAGAAATTAAAAATTAAAAAATAAGAGGAACTTTAAAAAATTCATTTCATAAAAAATAAGAATTATTATGATCGTGTTTCTTAATTTTGATGATGAAAAATTATTTAACAGGGTTATAGAGAATAATAATAAAGGAGTTCATAGTGCAAAACTGAAGTAGATTATAAAGCTGCCCAGAAAATAAACTGTGAAATGAGAAAACTTAAATCAAACTATTCCTTTGATTTTCATTGATTTTGTTCAAGTATTTGATTCGAAAATCCAAATTAATACAGTCAAGAATCTTAGTATAATCGCAAACATTATATACACAATTCAAGTTTAAAGTTCTCATTAACTGAAAACAATTAAAATTATTCACTTAATAATTAATTAAAATGTAATCACTTGCAAACACTTTTGCCGCCACCTTAAAGCTTTGAACTAAAATAAAATTTTACGTTAAAATAATAAAATGATTTGAACATGTTTATTAGACCAATAAGTTAACAATTTGTTTTATTTTCAAAGCATTATTATTCATATGCATACATTAAATAAATATGTATTGTCAGTCTAGTTTTAGTCTGTCTATAAAAATTCGTCGTTATAGTGAAAATACTACTTAAATGGAATTTTTTAGAAAATGAAAAAAAAAACTTAAAATCAAAAAAAACAACCTGGTACGATCATTAAATTCATTTCCGAAACAAATAAAAAACTAATGTGAATAAAAACATTATTATTAAAGAAAAATGAGCAAATTAAAAAAGTATCTTAACAATATGCAAATATTTTATAGTTCTTTAACTTGGAAATGTCTCGTATTATTATTATTGTGACTCGATCACTTTTTTCCAGCATTACGACGACAATATTCACCTTTAGTCTTTGAAGAAAAAAAAATCATTTATAAATTTTATTAAAATTAATTATTTTTGGGAGACAACTTAATGTAAGACATGATGATTTTTAATAAATGATACAATCACCCTTTTATGTTTTTTTGAATTTCTCAATTTAATTCAGTTGTTTTCCAAATTGATAGTCGACATGTTATAATTTTGATTGTGTTTCTGCAATGCATTTACGTTATGTTGCTTTTTAGAATTTTTGTACTCCTAACATACAGCACCTAAATTTTATTTTTATGAAAGGAATCCGATGATCATTTATTTTTTTCGATAATTATATTAATAAGTTAAAATCTAAATATAAATCTTCTAACTTTTCTCCATTCAGACTTTTGTATACCATACTAGTATAGATTACTAGTTCAATCAAATTTGATAAAATATATGGTATAATATAGAATTTGAAAACGTGACACACTAAAACATTTTTTTTGACCATAAAATAAAATCACATTGTAAATTTATTACGCTAATTACTACTTACAAATATTCTAATAAATCAAATATGTATCCCAATTCCATTAAAAAAACTACATTGAAACTTTTTCTATACATAATTTATAGCTATAGATTATCTATTTAAGTATATTGTATCTATAGTTGAGAAAAAAAATAAAATAAATTAGAACAAAATACAAAAATATCCTTTAAGGATTCATTCATTCTGTATATATAAGTGAAATTTTGTTGAAAAGACATAAATCAGTTTTATTTAATACAGGTAATATTGAATAATTTTTAACAACAAATACCAATATGTCAAAAATTTAATCTTTTGTTATATTCTTTTCCAATCAAATTTAATCATGTCAAATGATTTCCTTTTTTCCCTTTTATTTGTAATGCTAGCAAGGCTCAACTTCTAACCAGATATCCAATAGACTAGACTTTGTTCGCGTACCGCTTGATTTTATATATTTTCTAAATATACATGCAGTTTTGTTTTAGCTTTAGAGTTAAAACTTACATGCGTTGGCGAAAAAAATTGAGGGTTGGTGGAAAGAAAGTTTACATAATGAATATCTCGGCTAAAATTTCTTGAATAAAAGGAATATATTAAATGTACCTAGTTTTTTTTTTCTGTGTATAAATATGCCTATAATCATAACTGGCTGCAAGTCATTATTTTAGTTATTTATTGAACAACACAACGTAATGTTAAAGACATTTTTTATAGTTTTTAGAAAATTGTTGTTATTATTTTGGAACTTTTGTATCTTGTAACAATTTAACAGTAATAATTTAAAAAATAAAATATCAAATTGATATTAAACATTTTGCAAAAGAAATTATGTTTTTTTTTTTTATTAAAAAGGTACACAAAATGTTCTAATATATAACTATGAAAAGACAATAATGTGGTAATATTAAATAATTTGGACCCTGGCCAAATTAATTAAAAAAAAAAATTTTTTTTTTCACCAACAATAAATCCTATTAAATTTATATACATATTTATATATACATTAGATATAAGATATTTGTATAGATATGACATGAAAAAGGAGCATAGAAAACAGGACATTTCTTTTTCCTTTCATAATAATATAATATTAAAATAGAAGAAGAAGAAAAAAATAAATATAAAATATAGCAAAAACAAATAATAAACGTGTTCTTTTTCAAATTAAACAGACAGAAATTTAGGTTAGTCAAAAAAGGAACAAGCAAAATAATCCAAACATCTAAGTTTTCCTTTTTTCTTAAAAAAAAAAAAATGATAATGACACTGAAAATTCTACAATTCTCTATCTTCTGTATTTTTCATTCGCTTTTTTATTTAATTTTTTTTTGTTTTTAGTTTTTCCTAATTTTCATCTAATAGTTTTGTGTATTTATTTTGTTATTTGTATTTTTATTTTTATTTTTTTTTTTAAACGAACTAACTTTTATTATTGTTTTAGTGAAATGAAAATAAATGAAAATAATTTCGATAAAAATATTTTAGTTTATGTCCTTGACAGAAAACTAAAATGCCGTACAGTTTGTTAATAGTCTATATATATAGTACAGGATTTAAAATAAAATTTAATAATTTCTTAGAAATACTTAGGATACAATTTTGGCAGCAATTTATATAATTAATGTAAAAATAAATTATAATTAAATCTTTTTATATAAAAGTAAAATTTCTCTTAGTATAAAATTTATGTATTGCAGAATTTTTTTTTGAAATTCTGCAAGCAGTTTTATAAATGACAGCGAAATATTTTCTTTAAAAAAAAAAGAAAAGAAAAACCTTTTTTATTTCAAAATTTAGAGTTATTTGTTATATGTGAGAAAAGTGATAAATTTTGTTAAATAATTATTTTGAAAAATTTGATCTAATGGCGAGTCTAATTCTTTAACGCTTTCAGAAGCTGACTTTATTTTAAGAAATACATTTTTCCGACAACGGTAATTTCGAAATACCTACACATTGTATATATATTAAGTTTCGTGAACAGTCGACATACAAAATTCTTTAAAAATCAAAATATTAATTAATAACTATTATTACCGAAGTTTTTCTTTCTTTGAAAACAAACAAAACACAAACTTAACTAAACTTGATCTAAAATTTATTGGACGACCTTGTTATTTTATTCTAAAATTTTCAAAAAAAGTTTCTCTTATAAGTCATTATGAGGCATATATATGAATTCTTAAGATAAGAGAGATTTAAACTTTTTAATAAATATTTTTTTTACTTATTCTATACCAAAAAATTTAAAATCTTTAAATATTATTATAAGATTTAAAATATTTGCGGTAATAAACTATTTTTCGTGAAAAATATTTTCATATCTTTCTTCTTCTCTACATGATTAACAAAACCTAAGTGAAAAATTGTTTAAAAATTTTTTTATAACTACTTTGGGTTAAATTATCTATGCGTATTTACATGAAAGAAATTTTTATCTAGAAATATGTATAGAACACAGACATATTATAATTATAAGTATTTTGTATATTAGCATAAAGAATTCATTTTTTTTTTTTAAAGTTTTTAATCATCTATGGCTCTATAAAAATGTTCTTTCCTTTTCTATATAATTAGAAGACATTTAGTATCGTTCAAACAGTACTGACAATAAATGTGTCCGATTTAAGTCAATGTTATAATATCTTCCGCATATAACTCTTCGAATAAGTAAAAAAAATGGTAATGAGTTACGCTCGCTAACACCTACGCTAACACTTTACAATCGATTGCTTTTGCTATTACGAGTATAAAAACAATAATGGAGTTTTTATGATTTTGAAATAGAATTTAAACTTATGATCTAGAAAATTTTATTCATTTTGTCTGACATTGATATACTAAAAAAAAAAAATTTTTCTTTTTCTTTATATTTATATAATGATATTATAAGAAAATTACATGCCTTAAACGTTGTTGTGATAATTAACATATTTAATCTTTGCTCCAATAATAATAATGATTATACGTTATATATAATGTTTATATACCTTATTCTTTGGTATACTTAAGATAAATTTTAATGAAAATTGGCTATGAAAAATGGATTTAATATCCTGTTCATAATTCATTCAAATTATAAATAAAAAGGGAAAATGTTAATAATTATTCTAAATAGAATTTTAGTAAAATATTTAATAACTTGAAAAATCACAAAGAATTAGAAATATAGGAATCATGATTTTTTTTAAAATAATATTTTGTTAGAATTTAAAAAATATTTTCATTTAATCTTAAAGTTAAACATCATACACACATTTGATTATATTATATATAGAGTTTTATGAAATAATCTTTATTATCTTATTTTGCCATGATTAAATTTATGGCTCAATAGAATGAGATTTAAAACCATAATCGCGAAATAACTAAAGGCAGCATGGATTTGAATGAGTTGTTAGGTCATAAAAGACTTTAACATCAAAAACTGGGACGATTTCGATATGTATGAGCGATCTAAAAAAATTTTTCATATCTCTGCGATGTTCATTTTATAAAAACATCAGATATTAAAAATATTTAAACTCTGTTATAATGTGAATATAACTTATGCTCTTTATTTTTTCTTAGTTATCCTGATTTTTCAAATGTCAAGTAATTTTTCTGTAAATAAATCTTGAACAATGTCTAAAAACTGTCTTAACTAAAAAATAATCTCGATAAGCGAAAATGAATTCTGTATATGTAAGTATGTGTACATAAAATTATATATTAAATTCTTCTTAAAGTGAAAAAATTTAACCCGATTGCAGGACTAAAATGAAATTGTAATAAAGAGTTATATATAATTGTTTTTTTTATAGTTTTTTTGTAAACCAGATAAATGCAAGTACCATAAAGTTTTTTCTTTTTTTTTCGTATAAATTGTGACTTATTTGTTTTTTGTTCGGAAAATGCAAAAAATGGTCAAAAGAAAAATAAAATTTAAATATTTCAGATACATTTCCTGTTTCCTATACAATATATGAGTTTTCTTTATTCATTTTTTGGAGCCTGCTCTAAGAAATTATCACATAAAATATTTAATGTCTGTAACAAGATAGAACTATTATAATAATTATAATGTAAAGAAAAATTTTCAACCCATATAAATTTAATTCAAGAACTAGATGGGTTAAAAATTAAATAAATTAGAAAATTAGAAAATTGAAATTTTATTTTATTTTGTCGACCATTTTTCTTGATGGAATCGTGGGGTATTCATTAATTAATTAATTTTATCAGTCATACATATAACAAACTATTTGGTAAATCTTTTTTATAAATTACTTTTTTTTTAATCACTGGGTTAACTTTTGTTAAACTGAATTAACATTACAGGTACCTATATAAAACATAATTATCACAAGAACTTTACTTTTTAACATTCTCTTTATATTTGTTTCAACCTTGTACCTGTACCTGCAAAGCAAACGCACAATTGATAAATAAAAATTTCTCCTTCGAAATCCTTACCTGGACGAAAAAAACGTCAGCCCCACGTTATAACGATATTATGTAAATTCTACTGCTGCGATAATTTAAGCCAATTTTTCCATGTAAACTAATTCTGTAAAAAAAAAAAGAATTATTTAGGAATGTTCATTAAAAAAAAAGCAAAAAAAACAGAAAAAGGCTCCAGGATTAAATAATATACTTCTATATGTATCTATTTTATGTCTATATTTTATATACATAATTTTTTTTTTTTATTATTTGTTTTTGAATATATTTCTCACTCAATAATTGTAATACCAATATGGAAACAAAAAAAATAAAAACAAATTTTTTACATTGATGTTATTTTATCCTTTCCTTTGTTTACACCAAATAAATGTAAAACAAAACAGCTGAACAGATTGAAAAATATTTTGAAATTTTATATTTTTGAAGAAAAAAAGGTCAAAATTTTATATGTATATTTACAGGAGAAATAAAGAGTTAAATAAAAATATATAAAAGTAACAACACTAGCTAGCTATGAAATAAAAATATTTTTCAAGTGTAAAATTTTTGTAAAAAGCTCCAATAAATATTATGCTTTTGTATTAAATTTTATCTTTCATTTTTCATTTAAAAAAATTTCTGCAGCAGAAATAATATACCTTTATTTTTATTTATTTAAGTGTTTCATTATTTTTATTTTTTTAAAATTTTTACCACCATAACAAAAATAAGTTAAAATATATTAATTTTTATTAAACAACAATGTGATGTGTATATTACAGGAATAATAGGAAAATATCGGTTCAATGATTTCATATCTGAATGTTTTTCAATGATTACGAATAGTTTGCACCGGAGGCAATTTTATGATGGTCGAATTTGCGATGATGTTAATTTGATATTCTCATATAACGTACGCATATTTATATATTTTATAGCCATTTTTAGTATTAAAAGGACTATTAAAATTGTCAAAATCATAAATCTTAATAATTTTATTATTTTTTCGAATAAATTCTAGTCAATGATTCTGTTAGATATTTAAGATTCTGCTAATCCCATATATTAAGACTCTCAATATGCACACATTAATAAATAACATCCTTATGTCACCAAAAACTCTCTGACATCACTCAACCGTTGTCATTATATACGATCACCATCCAATATCTTCCTGTTCATATTTTATCTTCAAATACGTTCCACTTCTTCAATGTCTCATATCTTTCTGCTTTTGGTTTTAGAGGACTTCAATTTGACAGGATTATGTGTGTATATTTTATGTAATTTTTTAACAAACAATTTGACATATAAACTTGGTTTCTATTATTTTAAAATTAACCGCCTACAAAATTATCTCTTTTAAGTCATTATATCTTTAAAAAAAAAAAAAAAACGAATAAACTATTTATATGTCAAAATAGTATTTCGGTAATGGAATTTTGTTATCAACTCATTTTCTTTTCTTTTCAAAAAAAAAAACAAAAAAATAAATAAAATAATCATTGTAAAAATATGAACCTTTTTTTTGGCTTTTTTCCATCTGGTTGTAAACATTGAACAAAAGTCGGAAATAAATTTTTTTAACTTTTTTTTTTCAAATACATATAAAATATATATTATTATTATTATTATAAATAAATTTGTAACATGTGTGAAAATAATTTTTTTTTCGCACATATTTTATAATAGAAATTTAAATTTCATTTTTTTTAAATATATGTATAGTAGTATGTAGTTAGTAATACCTCTACCTACATTTAATATAGGTATATTGGAAAAAATAAAAATAAATAAATTTGTCTACATGGGGTCAAGGTATATAAATGTGAAATTGTATTAGGTGAAAAGATAAATTGACAATTTTCTTTCAAAATGAGAATATTGAAAAATACTTGAAAAACTTTGTCCTTTAAATATGTATTTTATTCGAACAATTGATTTTGTGATTTTAGCAACGATAAGAAAATTGGAAAAACAAAAAAAAATTCAAATTGTTTTTTTTTTGTTTTTTTTTTTTTTTTCATTCAAAAGAAAAACTTTATAAATTTTTTTTTCTCTTTATAAAACTTGATATCATCGTGCTGGGGTATTGAAAGATAGTGACCATAATAAACAGATAAATAAATACTTGAAAAAAAAAAAAAAAAAAAATATGTTTATTTGGGGAAAATTTTAAGTGGTGATCTTTGATTATATTCTTTGTATGTGTAATTGAAATAAAGTTGCTGATAGAATTTTTTATTTATATTTATAAAATTTAGAAAAAAACTTGAAAAATAAACTTAATTTTCTATTATTTTATTTTTATTTATTTTTTTTTTCTTCTAAAGCTTATGTTGTACTTAACAATAGAATTATAAGAAAAATTTTAAAAGCTATTTTCTGTAAGTACCTATATATGAAATAAAAATAAAAATTACACTAAATAGAAATTAAGCTGATTTAAGTTATTTTTTTTTTTTTATTATTTTATTGCCATCAACAATGCTGAATATACAAAATAATTATGATTGAGTTTTTGATTTTTAAATTTCATTTTAAAATCGATAAGAATCTTTCCTATAAATCTTTTCCAACTACTATACTTAAGAAACTACTTAAAAAACTGTGTCATTTCTCAAAATTTGGGTGTTTTCTGCATTCGATATTAAGGTGTTTGACTAAGTGTCATCACGGATGATAAAGTATTATAGGTTGTCGCATTGCATACTAAAAATGTTTTTAAATTTTGTATCAAATATTGAATGTACTAGAAGGGCCGAATTATTATATATTCGACTAGATGTTAAATAAGTGTTATTAAGAAGTATTTCAGAAAGTATGGTTCATTATTAAAAAAAAAAAAAAATTAAAAAAAACTGAGCATCCAATGCAATATTTTCTAAAACTTTTTATTATCTTTGGCATCATATTACCTTAATATGAGCTTAAAAATAATAAGATTGAAGTTAAGTAATATTAATAACATTATGACACATGTAAAAATTCGCTTTTCTACAGGTGTTATACTTCTCTCGTGTAGACTTGAAAAAAAGAAGAGAAATAGCATTTATGTTCAAAGTTAAAACTAAAATCAACTATAAGAGTACTAAGAAACATTTTCTTTCTATATTTCATTATACATTTTGTCATTTAAGCATTTCGTCATTCCGCTTCGATCATCGCGTAACTTAAGATTGGGGAAATAAATTTTAAATTGGATTAGTCAAACTTGGCATGAATTCAATATTACCTTAAAGGTCAACAATATACGCTTATCAATATTTAATAATCGATGAGGGAGAAATTTCATAGAAAAAAAATGTGAAATAAAAGTATCAAAAAGCAAAAAAAAATTAAAAATAAAACAATTTTTCTCAATTTCTATTTTAAATTCTTTCCTCTAGGCCTTATCGGATATGGCAAAGGAAAATTCAAAAAAAAAAATTATTCTGCAAAAAATGAATGATATTGATAATTGGTTGAAGGTCGTAAGAATAATTTTTATAAATAATAGTCTTTTGTCAAATTTTGGGCCAAAATTTTTTTCTCGTACATTTTTCATTGTGTTCTGCATGTAAAATATATACATATATATAAAAAAAACAAAAAAAAAAAAATTGAATATTCATGAAACTCAAGCAAGCCCATATATACATATGTATAAAACAGAAAATTGACCTAGAATTATCTGTACAGATTTCAATAATAGAATCAAAAAACTACAAAAGATGAGATTTTTCTTTTTTTTTTAAAGTACATTCATGTACATTTTTTTTTTATATTTATTATTATATGTATAACATTTATATATTTTTTTGTTGTTTTTTTTTTTTTTTTACTTTCAATCTTAATTTAATAAAGATAAAAATTATTTTCAATTGTATTTCTAGAAGTAGTGTACTCAGTTCGACTATGAACCTAAAATGTTTCGAATATTGGTCCACAAATCTCGTGATCAACTACTAAAAATCTCGTGATCAACTACTTCGTGGAGAAATTCTGCCACAATAGCGTTTTCATGTTAAACATAAATAATTAGCATTCATCTACATGAAATAGTAAAAAATTGATAAAGCCGATTACTCAAATAACATTATTTGAGAGCTCATATACTCTCATCTCGATGATATCAATTTGACTTATATACATGACTTAGTGGAGACTGGATCTTAAAGTCTAATTTGGAGTTTTTGTGGCTAGAGGAATTTGTCATTTTATCTAACTAACTTGAAAGCCAAAAAATTGGGCAATGTATTCGCTCTAAAATTGATTTAAAATCAAAGTTGAAAAAATAATTAAGCCGTCGCACCGCTTCGGATACCAGTGTGTAGATTATATGTTTGTATTTTTGCATTTATAGTTGAATATTAATAAAAGATCTCGAATGAATTAAAAACTTTTTCAAATGAAACTTCGTACTTCACTTCTTCTGTTATTTTATATTTTTATTGCAATGAAAGTTATTTTTTTCTATGTTTTTATAATATTATGCTTATGTGTTATGTTATAAGAAACTACATGTACAATTTCTTTTTTGGAGTGTCACTATCGTAAAAAAAATACATTATACATATATTTTTTTGTTATATTTAATTTATTTTGTGAGAATTTCGAAATAAAAAATCTTAGGAGATAAGAAAAAATTTTTTAAAAGGAATTTTGAAAATTTTATCTGTTAAATTTTTTTTTTTTTAGAACATTTTGCAGTATTAAATCAGTCAACCAAAGAAAATTTATATATTGCCATTGCAGATTCACTAAATTTATAATTTTGTACAATTATTAATTATCAAGAAAAAAAGCATTGGAAAAGAACATGAATAGACAATTAGGTGCAAATTATTGTTAGACAACATGATTTTTTTCAATAAAATCATGATATTAGATTAGGCATTAGAAGGTTTTTCCCTTTGTGCAAATAATATATATTTATAGGGGGTTAATGTTTTATAATTAGTAAAAAATTATTGGTCATTGTAAATCAGAAATAATTAAAGATATAAAATAATAGGTATATTCATATGAATTGCATAAAACTTATTTATACGTAAACTGAAAACGGCTTATGTTTTTATATATATTTTTTAAATCATCTAAATTTGTTTAGAATGCATTTTTAAATCTAGGAAAATGTGTTTAAAATTTCATGTTTTAATATATTTAAGAATCTGCTACATTGAATCATTGTTTGTCTATAACTTAGGAATGTCATAAAATAAAAAAAATATTTGGCAAATTTCAAAAGCTGAATATTTATTTCTTAGAACAAATTTCCCCAAGGTTTATCTCTGCAATAATTTTCATTTAATAACATTTAATTTTTTAATTCTGTAGTTCTGATAAATTGTTTTACGTTTCTTTCACTTATGTGATTATTTAATAATTTCCGCTGATTTTTAGTAATTTCAAAAAAATTAATAATTTTCTTTTGTGTCATTTAATTTATTATAAAAATTATTAGATCTAAGACTAACTACTTTTAAACAATTTATTCACAAAATGTAAATAAGGAAAAATATTTAGTAAACATTTTCACTTTTCATTTTGTAGTTCTACATGAAGCTTCAAGTGTATCCTGGTGAAAGGGTAAAATTATGGAGCATATAGTGCTAACTTTAAAAATTTTAAATTTTATTTCAATCATCAAAAATTTTAAATCCATTAAACAGAATTATTATATTAAAAATAAGAAAGAAATATTTTTTAAATGTGAATCCTTTTGAATATTATTTCACTAAAATGTTATAAAAATACCTTAGCTATCATGTATTTTTGTGTTTGCTTTTTATGAAAACTTCTTTTATATTTAAATTTGAAATTCTTTTCCAAAATGTTTCACTATGAATCCAAGTAGAAGTGTTCAAAATATACTTATTTTATATATAAAATTTAAAGTGATTTTAAATATATACAAAGAAAATAATAATTGTACACAAACATTGTATATATGCATATAAATGTAAATATCAAAAATTGTATAAATAATGTATGCGTATATATTTTTGACTGAGCACATGTCAGCAATGCCGAATAACTAAATAAATTTTTATCATACAACAAAAAAAAAAAGATCTTGTTTGAAGTGACGATGAAAAGTATAGAATTAAATTCTGAAAAGTTCAGTATTCTTATTAAGGTTTGAGTTTTTTGACTATCCGACTGCACCAGTAATAAAATTTCAAAATTTTAATAAAAATATTTACTTTAAATTCAAACATCACCAAACATAAGATAAAAGTATTTTTTAATTCAGAACGAATAAATGTAAGATATATTTTCGAATGACTTTTTCTATAGATTTACAATAGAAGTTTAATTTATTGTGATTACGGTCTTGACGGTTTCGGTTCAGCCAAAATTTATGGAACAAAGAATTGTATTATTTTCTTACAATATATACTAAAAGTTTTGTAATTAATATTAAAATCCCTATAAAATCAACTATGCAAAAGCTGCCAAAATACTGTTTTTTATTGTTTTTTCTATACTTACATTAAAAAAATTATAAATACATGTATATTTTTTTTTGTTTTATAATGTAATAAAATAAATGTCCTGTTTTTTTAGAATTATAATAAAAAAAATAGAAAAGTACCTCATAAATGAACTATTAGGCCCGTTTTCAACATTTTAGTTTAAGATACTTTATTTTTCGATACCATATGATTTAGTCATGTATTATATTCAAATAATGCACTTTTCATCGAAAATCACACTCCAATCCCAATCTTTCGAAACAGTCAGGTCTAACTATATTTCTTAGCTCCTCTAATCGATCTTAATGAATAAACTTTTTTCAATCATTTTATATGAAAATTATTTTGACGTTTGGATGGTTTGGAGTTAGAGACTCTAACTCTCAACAAACTGTAGAATCAAAAGTTAACCTTATTTTTTGGTTTAAAGAATTGTTTCTGAACAACCTAGAATTTTTCAATTAAAATAAATGTTTAAGACAATTTTTATTTAATGTCTAAATCTAAATTCGTGTAATGATTTTTGAATCACCTAATTCTCATACTTCATAATAAACGTAAAATATCTTCTTGTTTACATTTTGGTTCTGTTCTTGTTTATTAATATATATTATATGTACAAGTAAACATTATATCAATCAACATTATTCATTCAAAAATATCTTTATATAAATTTTTAAAAATCCTTTTTTTTTTTCTAAAACATTTAATAATATTATATGCAATAAATGAACTGAAAAAAATAAATTTTATATGTATGTTCTTTTTATTCTTAAAAAAAAGGCCTTGCATAAATGAAAATCCTTGAAAGTCCTAAAGAAAAACCATTGAAAAACTTAACAACTATGCTTTTAACGCTTTAACACAAATATCGTTAAAATTATTATTATTTTTTTTTTTTGAGAAATTAAATGCTATAAAGTTCAATTTATTTAGTTTTATTCTATATAAAAAAAGTTTAAAAAATATTAAAAATTAATTTAAATTAAAAATAATAAAATTTAAGTAATGTTTAATTGTGGAAATTTTCTTTTCTTCTAAAAACGTAAAATTATTCAATGTTAGAAAAAAATTATAATAATTGAAAAAGAACATTAAAAATAATATTAATATTGCACTGTGAATGGAATTCTAAGAAATTTTTTTATTATCTTAAAATGTTTATGGATTTCAATAAAAGGTATTTATAACAAAGAATATGCTAGAATTACTCGTCATAGGTATAATATAAATAACAATTTTATATACATGTACCACAATTCTTAAAAGCTTTTTTATTAGTCAAGCGCATACTATAATCTTTATAATGCAACCAAAAACATATATAAAAAGAAAATAATTGTAAACATAAAAATTTAGCATAATATTAAAAAAAAAAAACAAATTTACAGAAATTTAAGTAGAGATACAATAAGCTACAACAGAAACTGCAATATAAAAGTAGTATTCTGTAAAATTGCGCGTCAAAAAGTTTAACATATATATACATGAATAATTATTACAGTAACATTAATTAAGTATTCCTTTTGATAAAAGATTTATAATTATGGTTATTATTTTTCAGACACTTTATTATAAAAAGATGTAGTTAACTTATCATTACTATGCGGTGGTTTTGTTAAGAAATGGTTACTACATATAAGTAAAATCATTGTTTATTCTACTTTAATTCTGTAAAAAATATATATATACAAGATTATTCTAATGTTTTTTTAATTAATTTTACAACAATATTATTTTGTAATTTAATCCTAGCAAAATAGCGTTAAAATATCAAGAAGTCTAAGATAATTTTGCATTCCAAAATTCAAATGTCTACTTTAATCTACTTTAATCTTGTAAAAAATATATATATACAAGATTATTTTAATGTTTTTTTTAATAATTTTACAACAAGTAATTTAACCCTAGCAAAATGGCGTTAAAATATCAAGAAGTCTAAGATAATTTCGCAATCCAATCTGTGGAATAAAAATATTTTAAATAAAAATTTTACTTGAAGGATTTAATTATCAAATTTTCTAAATTCATATAAATTTCAACTATGCCGTTTTAATTTGTTGAATTTTAATTTTAAAATTAAGTAAAATATCGAACTTCGGTTACCATTCTTCACTTTTGATAAACGGACTTTAATTTCTACTTTTTTCCCAATCAATATGATCTTTTAATAATTTAATAAATATAGTTTTTTATTATAAATAAGTTTTACAAATTTCGTTTTGGAAGGATTTTTATGATTTTTATAATTTTTATGATTGTTCTTTCAAAAATTGAAGATTTTAGATAAAAACATGTATCTATATTTAAGTTTTGCAGAATGTATAAAAACAATTAATACCTATCTTAAATATTCTAAATAATTTTGTTTGATTTGTTAATGTTTTTGTAAAATTTAATAAAAATCTCGAAACTAAATGTCGTTTATAAAAAGTTAAAAATGATTTACTAACATACATTTCCATTGTCACATTTTGTTCGATATACATACTCTGTGTTCTAAAAGCTTTATTATTTTTTGAAGAATATCAAAAAATGTTTAACAGAATCTGCAAATTTGCAAGCATACTATATCTTATGTGTTGCGATACAAATTAAATAAATCTGCAAAATAGAAAAAAAAAATACGAAACTGTAAAATACTTATACATACAAAAATCATAAATTTCTTTTATTTTTAATATTCGTTTTTGCCTTTTTGCAAATAATATGTTTTTTAGTATAAACTTTTAAGGTATAATTTACACATCATATAAAAGGTAGTTACCGTAGTTGAAATTTTTGCATTTCAAATAAAACGGTTACCGGAGATACTACTTTCATCAATTTATATTGTGAAAGTCAGCTGTTTTTTTTTTTTTTCTTTATTTTGCGAAAAATAAATAAATATTTAAATCAAAAAAAATAAAAATTCAGTTGATTATTAGAGTCGGAAAAAGTAGTTTCAATAACGGTGGAAAAAAAAATTTTAAAAATATTTTCAAAAAAAAAAGTGAATTTAAAGAAAAAGAAAATTTTAATTTGAAACAAAAATAAAATACTTTTTCGATTTCTAGTATCAAAAGAAAAATTTTCTTTTTAAAGTAAATAAGTAAAAATTAAATTATCGTTCTTTTTTGTTCCAAAAAAAAAATCGAAACAATCGAGGAAAGTGAAGTATCCTAACTTAAAGTTCTAAAACAAATTCTCGTATCCAAAACAAAAAAAAAAAATAAATTAAACAGAATTAATAAAGAAATTAATTTTTTAATAAAGGTTTGTATTTTATTAATTTGAAAAATCTCCACAAGCTTATTATATTTTTAAGATCATGCCAATACCGATAGTGCGTAAAAGTAAGAATCCCTGGAATTGCTTACCTAAGTAAAATAACAAACACACTCTTAAATACTTATTAACTAATTGGCAAATTTTGATCCCTTAAATGCCAAAATATGCGTAACCACTTCAGTCAATCTAAAGAATGAGATTCTCTGATTTCAGGTTCGGGAATTAGACGCGCTCAACCGGTCAAGGGCCCAAATAATTTTCATTATATATAGTATCTGTAATTGGTTGGTCCCCATTGTGTTCAAGGATTCTAGCTAGCGACTCGAAATGGATTTAAAATTTGTAAATTTTGTCCGAAAGTGTATTACTACGAAATGTTGGAAACGTGTACGATACTTCATTTATGATGTACTATTCTATATTTTTTATCTTAAAAACATTTCTTTTTTAATGACAATAAAGTTGTATTAAGGATTCCATTAAATGAGATATTAATAAATCATAAGAAATCTACAAAAATGTTTAGTAAAAAAAGACAAAAAGAAACATCATTGCGATTAATTTTAACAGCATTAAGTGGATTTATTTATTATAATCTCCATAACTTACAGTGATCTGTGCAATAGTTAGAAGTTGTTATTTTATTTGAAATTTTTGTACTATGGGAATACGAGATATTTTTAGTATTATTGTAAAAAATTATATAATTTTGGGACAAAAGCCAATTTAATAAATAAAATAATTTAAATCTTCATTAGGTGGTTTAAATTTGTTTGCAACATAGGAAAAAATATTTACAAAATTTATTTCCTTTCTTCATTTCTAGTTAAAATTTAGAACTTAAAAAACGGGGTGTCATCAATTTCATTATAATCAGAAGATCTCATTTGAAAACTATTTCATGAATAAAGCTTAGTTATTTAGCAATGATGGGGGAAACATCTCTAATATTAAGGTTTTTGGATACATACATTTTTTAATTATCACATTGCATTGATTGATTAGATGCAACTAAAAATTAAATCAATATTATATATTTTTTTTTAATAAATATTTTAATTTTTTGACCATACAAAACTCATTTAAATTTCAAACATCCAAATTGATTGAACAAATCAATTATTAATTTTTAATAGTAAAATTTATGAAAATATACATATTTTCTAAATTCTTCTAAAAAATTTTGTTGACGATAACCATTTTATATTCAAAATGTTTTAAAATTTATTAAAAATTTTTATTCTGAAACATAAAACCTTGTTTTAAAACTCTCATCTCTTGACTTAATTTATATACATTTCATCAAACTAAATTTACTAAAAATTTAATCAGGCACGCTCTGTTTTAAGTTTGAAGTATATATCTATATTATGTATATTCATTACATTATTACCATATTTTTATGTATAAGAAAAATATTCGAATATTTAGGAAGAAACAAATCTTCCTATATACATTCGTAGTACGTATATCTAACGAAATTTTATTCACAATTCTCCCGCACATAAAGATTTATTCTTCTAATTATTTAATTTTTTCATTCTTCAACATAATAATGTTAAGAAACTTTTGAAAGTATAATATTTTGTTCATCAGGAACAAGCAATAAATCAGACATTAAAGTTGTTATGTCCTTCTGATTTAAGTATATTAAAGTTATTTTATGTAGTTGAATGAAAACATTAATGCTTTCTCTGTTCACTGAGTAACTATCACTTCACTTAATAAAATATTGAAATAATTGAATTTTGTTCTAATAGTTACATTTCTAAACTATAGATATTGAAAAATTCATGAATTCATAATTTTCAAAAAATATAAGGAATAATATTTTCAACACAGCTAATTGTATGAGGGAAATGAAAGGGACCTTGCGTGACATTGTAAGCTTAGTGGTAAAAATTAATAATATTTTATAAAGAGAATTAACAGCTTTAAAAAGTTAAATCTAGCTAGATCAATATTTTAACATGATGAAAAAGTGGCAACAAGAAATGGAAAGACGATTTTCCGAATCAACGTAGATTACAAAGAAAATTTTATGCATTTTTATTTTCCTCCATATAAGATGATTTATCTAATTTAAAATGAGAAAACAATTTTAATGCAAAATAAAGAAAGCATGTATGAAAATATAAAAAAAAAAAAAATTGCTTATCTAAGAAAGAAAAAAACCAATAAAGAAATTTCATCAATTTCCTCTACATTAATTTTGAAAAATAATACGTTATTATTATTATGATGTGAGCTTATCGCAACAATGACGTTAGATAAAATGTTATCAATATGACACAGAAGAGTTAAAATAAAAGACAAAAGAGTTAGATTGTATTATTAATAATTGTATGTATATATATATTTTTGTTTAGAAAATTTTCGATTCTAGATGTTTTTTGATTAAGTTAATTTTATAAAAAGACAATTATCATTTATACCTATATCGTTTATACCTATATCGTTTATACCTATAACTATCTTGTCTGAAGTCATTGAACAGTGCTATTGCCCTTATCCTTCGGTCATGGATTCGATTCCCACCTCGAACTAGAATTTGTGTTAATTTTTAAATTTGTCTCACTTGAATTATCGTCAACTGAATCAATACTTGTCGACAAGTATTGAATCAGTTGACGTTATGTGTTTGTGTTTTTTTTTTACTCATACCCGTACCCAATAACTAATTTAAATTATAAGGAACGTGAAAAGTTAAAAGTTAGATCTATCAATCAGCCGGTACTTATCTCTGGACTAGCTTTTAAAATGAAAAATTGTCTGTTTCTCATATATTTTCATTGTTACATATTATAATTTAAAAAAAAATAAATAAATTATACTGAAAGCCTTAAAAGTATAATTTAATTTTTCCTGCCATTAAAGTACGCAGATAAAAAAAAAAAACTGTAAACGATATGTGTATGCAAATTATGTAAATGGCGAGATATGTTAGTTTCTGGGAATGTCATCATTTATAACAAAATAAAATTTATTTAATTTAATTTATAATTGAAATAAATTTAATGCTTATGACAATTATATTGTAAAAAATTTTAATTTTAAATTTCAATTGTATACAGTGGTATACAAAAATATTTGACACTTTTTCCCGTAGTGTTCAGTTAAAAAAGTGTGAAACATTTTTATCCATAACGAAACTAAAATATGCTTTTAATTTGTACATTTACACTTCATCATATACAGAAGTTTGTTTCGGTTGCGTCCGTCCAACCTGATCTCATTTTTCTGTTCTGCAATATACTTAAAATTTGGAATTCTCGTTTATTAGCATCGATTTGTAATGTAACTTTGAATACTCGTAGATCATTAAAAAATAACAAATGGATAAGCATTTTAAAGTCAGCAGTGCCTGCCTAATAATGCTTATAAAACTTTTTCGATTATTAAAAAATGTCTTCGATTTATTAGGTCAGCATTAGGGAGCAAATTAAAAATTTCATAGTTTTTTCGAAACAATTAAAAATAATTTATTAGGATGTTGGAAGATTTATTTCATTCGCGTCCGTCCACTCAACATTTCAATTCAACATATCAATTAAATGGAGAAAGTGAAAATGATTAATATTAAAATATTTTCTGTCACAGAACTGTTAACAGTGCAACTACACTTTATTATTTTAAAGCTCACAACCAAATGGTCTTTTGACACAGATTTACTAATTTTTCTTCACCTCAAATGGTGATTTTCTCTTACTTTATTTCTCTATATTATTTAAGAAAAGAGGAAAAAAATATATTAGTTATTGCCCTTATTATTATTAAAGGTATATTCAATCTAAAAAGTTTAAAAAAAATGTTATATTCTTATGTACTTTTAACATAAACTTTATACATATAGTATTATGTTTTATATTGTATCAGTTGAAGGAAAAAAAAATATAAAATAAAAATATTATTTCATTATCATTTTTATTTTATTTTATTTTATTGTTCTACTACCTCTCTTAATGTTTTCTTTTTGTCTTTATACCTTTTTTTTTTTTTGATTTGTCAAAATGAAATATTATGAACAGATTTTTTGGCAAAACATAACCTTAATTCTGTTGTTTTATATTTTCACAAATATTTCATTTTCATATAATGTTTTTTAGATACTTAATATTTCTTTTGATTTTTCATTTTATACGTTAAAAAAAAAAACGTAAAAAATTCGGTACACAAAGGTATAGAGTTATAAAATAAAAAATTCATTATATCAAACAAACGAATTATTTAAGATGAACTCTCTGTTTATTATAAGCTAGTCATTTATGAAAACCTTTTTTTTTTTTGTATTATTATTTTGATTTAAATTTTTTTTCTTTTTTTTTTTGATGAAGTTATTTTTGACAGTGATGATATTCAGGTTTGTGGAATAATTCTGAGAAAACACCTCAGGATATGCTGAAAAAAAAATTAATTATTTCTTTTCAACATTTTTAATTTTTATACAGGTTCATTTTGGTGAAAATCATTAAAAGAAAATTATGAAACCTTTATTGAAAAATAAAATTCTTAAATGTTAGCTTGAAGTGCGTTACGATTGAACGAAACAAAGAGACTGGCCAAAATTGTGGGAATTAGTAGTAGGATTCTGTATTTAATGTTAATATCATGTTAAAAAAATTTTTCTGGTTAATCCCAGTTGACGTGCTAATTAATAATAATAAAATTTAAATTAAATAAAAAAAAAAAAATATTATTATTAAATTATTAAAGAGTTTTAATCAGCTTGAATTCCAAAGAGATTTAGTTTAATTTTAAAAAATATAATATCTTCTATGAATAAAAAGTGATAGATAAAATTTAAAATTTTGCTTCGTTAAGTGCTAATTTTCAAGAACGCTTGTAAAATTTTGCAAACCACTTTAACCCAATCACTGTCGAAGGTTAAAAAAAGTACTTAACTGAGACTTTTTAAAATTCGAGTACAGCAGAGTAAAAATTGTGAAAGAAAATTTCTATTATATTGCAACAAAACTAAAAATCTCGAAAATCAACTAAAAAACAATTAAAAATCTGAAATTTATTTCACTCGAAATTTAAACGTTTTTCTTACACCAAAAAAAAAAAAAACAAAAAAAAACCCAAGAAAATTTCACTTCAAATTAACCTGTCTTTCATAAAAAAAAAAGAAAAAGAAAATAAACAAAAAACAAAACAAATTGTCTCCCATAGAAAACTACTGAAAATATTAGGAAAAATTTAGTAACAGAATAAAAAATAAATACATTGTTTTTTTTTAAGAAAACTTTAAGAAAAGATTTTTTATTTTTTAATTTTTTGAAACAAGAAAAGTAAAAAAAAAAACCAAAGTGAAAAAAAAAGTATGTGCAAAAAAAACAAAATCTTTTGTATTTTTCTTTTTGAGATTATTGTGTCTCAGTGGTTGGCAGCTTTCATTTTTATTCAGATTTATTTTTTCATGCTCCTTCTTTTTTGTTTCTTATAATTTTTTTTTTAAGAAAAGTAAAAAAAAATTTCTTATAAAATTTTTCTTTTCAAATAAAATCATCAAGAAAGACAAAAAAAAATTCTATAAAAAAAAATAAATCAGAAGAGAAAAAAAAAAATTGAAAGGTATAAGAAACAAGGTAAATTTTCCTTAATAAAGATTTATAATTTTCTTTTGTTTTTTTGTTTTGCTTTATTGTTTTATTTTTTAACAAATTATTATTTGTATTGAAAATAAAATATAAAAAAAATTGTTACAATTTTTTTTTTTGGAAATATTTATAAGCTTTCATTTTCCTTAAGGGATAGGGAATATTTCTGAATGATTGAAAAATGTATAGAGATTAATAAGAAAAAAATAAATATTATGACAGGACTATTAAAGGGTTTAATAATTTTTTAGTTTTTATCACTTTGTGTGTATTAAAGTAGTAGACGCATTTACAAAAATAATACAAAATTCAAATCCTATTAAAAATACAAGTCCTTTGCACAATATCCTATTAATGAAATTACTGGACGAAATTTTGTACAAAGTTTTGTATGCTATTAGAAATATAAAAGAAGTTTTCGAGATATCGATAGAAACATCAAATATCAATCCTTTTTGATATAAAATAAGTTAAACAAAAAATAATAATAGAAATTCGGAAGCCAATATTCAAGGAACAATATTACATTAAATAAATCTATTTTAAATTCAAAAATGATTTAAATTATGAAATGAAGAAAATAATTAATTTTTTATAAAAGAATCTTCAAGGATTTATTTTGTTGAAAAAAAAAATTCTATTAGTTAAATGTTTGATAGCAACTCTAGCAATTCTCAATGAGCGTATCAACTATAATGCAAATACTTAGATGTTATTTCAGGCATACTGTTCAGCTAATTAGGTTAATGTATATAAATTACATAAATGCCTTAAAAACATTAAAAACAGTTTCAATTGAATTGAAACAAAGCTGAATAATATAAGAATGTTTTCATTACAATTTTGCATTTAATTAATGAAATGCATTTTCAAGAGTATCACTTAGTATGTCTCTTGTTATTGCTTATAAAACATATGCAAAAAAAATTATAAAATATTAAAATTTCTATGTACGGGACAACTATGATGAGTAGCATATTAAAAAATTAATGTAAACATAAGAAATAAGAAGAAAATTGTATAGGAAAATAAATTTCATGATTTAATAAAATTTTTGCATTCCTAATTCGAAAAAAAAAGAACTGTTTTCATTAAAAAATTTTCTATTACAACAATTATTTAATACCAAATATTCGGAGAAATAATTTATGTGAGTATATGTATATTAATGACCCAAAAAGATGTACTTTTACTACTAAATTTAGTGAAAAACTAATAAATTTAAATTATGCTGGATATTTTATGCTCTGCAATTTATTGCATTTTTTTACCGGAACGTTTAATATAATAAAAATGTTTTTATATAATTTATTTTCATTTTAAAATAGAATAAAATTTCATTTTTTTATATTGCCTACGAAAGAAGAAAATTTTAAATTTTTTTTCAAATTATTTTCAATTTAAAAATTTACATTGTTAACATTTACCTCCGAAAAACTAACATTATTACCTTCGAATTGTAATTGTTTATTTTTAAACAACATGACATATGAGGCTGTATCTTGTATCACTGTGTCACAAGAATATCAAAAACAAATAAATTTTTTTTTTTTTTAACTTTCAAACTGTTTGTTTTCAAATCATTATTGTCAATTTTTAAAAGAAGATTTAATTTCTAACTTATAATATATAAGATATATACTACTATAAGTACTGTATTAGTAGTACTCTATGTATATTTGAATCAAACTGAATTTAGATTTGGACAATTCAAAATAAATGACAAATTGAAAAGAAAATTAAATTCAATCCTTTTGTTATTCAAATTAAATATATGTACATGGTACATATTTTCATATGGTTTGTAAATGGTAAACATTGAACAATAAATGACAATAAAATTAATTTTTTATATTGTTGAAAAATAAATATATGGAATGAGAAAATGAAAAATAGATGCATAATATACAAAACATATATTGAATTCAATAAAATTGAAAATAAAAATAAAAATAAATAAATAAAATGATTTTTAAATAATTTGGAAGATGAAATAACCTACATTCTTATTATGTTTTGGACACCTTGGAATATTGTAAAAAAAAATTTTAAAATATTCTAGAATTTATTTTTGCGAAATCATTTTGAAGCTTAAAATAAATTCCAAGCTTTACCATTTTGATTTCTCCGTCCATGAGGGCTTTAAAAGAAATATTTTTTAAAAATGGTTTTTTTAAAAGTGGATTTTGTTTTTATTTAACTACATAACTAAAGTAAGATTTGTTTTGTATCTTTTCGTTTTTCCAAAAAGTCTTAAGTTTCATACATATTTTAAGATTTTTTATACTGAACTTTTGTTGACATTAAAATAGTTTTCAAAAGTAAAAAACGTCACGGTACATAGAGATCATCATTGGATTTTTTCTACTTTTGAAACGTGATAGATAACTACAAAATAAAAACATTTATTATCTTACATAAACTAAATGTATTTAAATAATTCATATTTTTTTTGTTCAATTATGTATACAAGACGACTGTACTACTAACTATATAATAATATCTGGGATAAAAAATTCTTAATTTATAAAAAAAAAAAAGATTTATCATCAGATTTGACTAAAAAATGAATGTTTTATACGGGGTGATTACTATTACACCTGTTCTAATTTAAAACGTCAGATAAATTTTATAAAGAGTTTGATCGAACTTTCGTACTTGTTTTTATGTTAATAAAAAGTCAATAAATGTGTTATTTCAGTATCGATGGACATAAAATGTTTTATGAATAAAATGTTTCTTTCGAGTTTTGTTACTTTAATATTGCATTATATATAATCGATGCATTTTTAAGAATTTTTTATACAGATGGAATTATTATTATAATTGAAAACGTGGACATTTAACATACGATGGTCCAATTTAACAAGGATATTTTGTTAAAATACCACTGCCACAATATAAATAGAAGTATTATGAAACAATTAAATATTACAATTTATTCGTGACCTTAAAATGGTTCAATTTACTTTAATAATAAGCTAAATCGATATTAAACACTGTGTATTGTGGACCACCCATTTATATGCAGTAACGTACATTGTACATATTAGAATACAATGTATGTAGAGACTGGAGATAATAATTTAAATTCCGCTCGTAAAATTGAAAAATAAATTTTTTGCAATCTTTATTGACATAAATTTCTTAATAGACGGCGGCAATTCCTTTACTTTGATAATATCAAATTGATTCTTAATGTCAATATTCACTTAATTTCTTCTAATTGGTTTTAATTAGGAAGTTAAAATGTTATTGTATTTTATTTTAAAAATAGTAAAATCAAAAATTAAAAGTATTCTACTTATATAATTATTTTAAATATTTAAATTAAGTATAAGAAATATTTGTTAATTAATAAATCATATTTTAAGAAATTGTTAAAAATTTTATACATTTAGTAATTGATGAAAGTGCCAAATTCGAGAGAACCAGTTTATATTGTATCATTATTGGAAGTGAAAATTTTTATTCACTGTGTGAATAATAACTTAAGCCGAGTTAGGGCATATTAATATGCTTCAGAAAATATTTATAATTTGTTAAAATTAATATTAAGGGATATTAAAAAGGATTTTTTTTTGAAATTTGTAATACATATAGCTGTTTTCGATATAATAGAAGGAGATAATTTGATAAGAAAAGAGTGACTATGTTTACTATATATTATTATAGATTCTCTTACAAAATTTTGACTCATTATATAAATGCAATCAACGAAATAATTAATTTAAGTTTTTTCATGTAAAAATATTGATAATTTATGTACTACTGCTAATTATTCACTTCAACGTACTATACTAATTATTTAATTAAGTACAAAATATTAAAACAAACATTTTTTACTTAAACAAACAATTTGACTTCAAGAAATTGGTTTCAAGAAAGTTGTTTGAATGAATTTTACAACTTAATCTACTTTTTGATATATAACTTAAATTATATTTAACTTAATTTTATAATATGTAAATTTGATTATAATAATGAATATTTCTATAATGTTAGCATTATAAATATTTCAGATTGGAATATTTCAGAAAATTAGAATAAATTTTTATTGCACTTAATCTTTTTTTTTTTTCTTTTAATTTAAAAATATAATTTAATTTTATATATGTGAATTATGATTCTTATTTAACATAATATTCTTATGAATAATTTTTAAAAGCACTTAATTTGTATTTTCTATTATTTAAAATTGAAGAAATTATTTGAATTATTTTATTGTAGGATGTTGCATGAACATTTTTTACTTATTTTTTTTCATGGGTAGTTATGTTGTATTCTATTTGTGCAAATAAATATATGTTTAAACATGATATTATTTTAAGTTTAAAATGCGCATTAAAATGCATATCAAATATTTTCTATCAACAATAACCATCTTTTAAAACTTCATACATAAAATAAAATATGTATTCAAAGTTTGATTTTTATTTTCCATATTTGTAGGTATATGTATATTTAGAAAATAACTGCTTCTTATATATAAAATAAGAAGTCAATATTCTTAATAATTAAATTTAATAAAAGGTTTAGACATTTTCTATGATAGCCAATAATTATCAAACTGTCAAAGATTTAAAAAAAAAAAACACATAAATTCAGTGAAACCACATACTATTATGTGCATGTCTAATAGAATGTTATTTGATTATTATACAGATTATTTTCGATCAGCGACGAAGTTTTGGAAACTAGGACAGAAAACTATAAATTTCATCATCATGATAATCTTTTTGAAAATTTTTTAAAGTCTGAGTTTAATTGCAAAAACATAAGTTGTTTTACATATTTTTCAATACATTTTATCTTGCTTTTTAGTTTTTACCTTTTGATATCTTCATTTACATAAAGTGACCCTTGAAGCTTTACTATATGTAAAAAACATAGATTTGCATACAATTTTTATTTCTTTTTTATCAATAAATTAAAATAAAGTAGATTAAAAAAAGGGTACTTTTAAGTTTATTAAATAATAAATGACATAAAAATAAGTGAGTTGACGTGTAAAACTAGTTTCAGGTTCATGGACAAAATATGAACAAAAAATATTATAATTTCAATAAAAAAAAAAAGATTTTCATTCTTTTTCTTATGACAATATACTCTTCATTTCAACTTCATAAAGATCTATTTAATTTTTTTTATTTTTTGAAACGTTTTTGATGTGATATCCTTTTATGTCGCTAAAAGCTTTTCAAAAAAAAATTAAATCAAATAATTCAAATTTATATTATTAAATAATACATATTTGAGTGTGAAAAATTATAATATGTATGTGCAATTTTATTTGGCTTTGAACGGAGATTTCAAGTGTTCTATCTAGTATAATGGATATGTTCGTTATATGAATTGAATTAAATTAAAAAAAAAAAATCAAATATTTTGATCTAACACAGCGTTTCCCAAAGTGTGTTCCGCGGAACCTCAACGCTTTATTCATCATATTTTTAAAATTTTCTCCGCTCTATCCGTGCCTGACTGCGCATAAAGTACATAATGTAATGGTAATTTTAAATTTTTTAAAAGTTTCTTATACGTTTTTGAATTTACTTTTTCAAATCAACTATTTAAAATTTAATTTATTTTGTTTGAATTATCTTAGGATCTATATAGGATTATCTTAGGCGCTTAAGCTTTCCTAAATTGAGAAAAAATATATATATATGTTATTTCATGTATAAACATTTAAATAATATATGTTACATCATATAATCATAATCCATTCAAAGCTTTCTTTTATTATTAAAGTTTGAAATCTTTAAGTTTATGCCGGAAAAACGAAAAATTTTTAATGTCTCTATAACAATGTATATATACTTAGTACACATTTTGTTATTTATAATATCTTAATCATTTTATTATGTTATTTTTAGCTTGTTCAGAGAAAGAAACTAAACTGTTTAGTGAAATGAGGAACAAGTTCTGTTTAAGACGTTTTCAAAAAGTCATCAAAATAATATAAAAAAAAATTATGTATTAAAAAGTTTTTATTTTGTCTTAGCTTTGTGAAACAAGATAAATATTATGCTTCTTTCTTACCAGCTAAAAAAAAAAACTAAAAACTTTTATTTTTAAACTCTGGTGAAAAGTTTCCCGTAATTAGATTTATTTAATACACAAGTTATTTTCCCAGGAACAAAGTACGTACAATACATGAAAAGTTCTTGAAAGTTCTGAGAATAAAAATGACATACTGTTCAAAATTTTCATTAAAGGAGTATTTTTTATTTATTCTGTTTAAATTTAAAACAATTTCTTTCTTATTACTATAAATGTCCTGTGTACCCATTTGAAATTAAATTTGTCAGATTTATTATTTAATCTTATAATTTGTTCAACAGTAATATTAAAACAATAAATTTGGGACTTTTTGAAATATATTTCTAATTAAAATTTTAACAAAATATATTCGAATTTCTTTTAAAACTATCATAACTGTAACTTTGTAAATAATTTTATGTAACTAAGATTATCTTATTACTCATTGTTATTATTTTTACTTGTGGATAAATAATAAACATTATTTTAATACCTTTTATTCAGATAAATAATTAAAACAATATATATAAATATATTCATTAATTTTATTTTAATAGTATATCCTGTATTCATAAGGTAGCAAGCAATACATTGAAGTGGTCTTCAATTTAATTAAATTTATATTATTATTTTTTCTTGAAAAATAATTAAAAATACGAAAGAAAGGATGATGCGATATTGCAGGAAAAATTTATAAGAAAAAAAATAAATTAATTGCACTTAAATAGTTTGAAGTATTTGTGTATAATAGAACAGCAACTGATACTCTTTTTTCATGTCATCAGAATTTATAACTAATGCTGTCATGTCATCAAATTAAAATGAAATTATTGTTGAGATTTAGAAATCCGATAACATTTTATTTTACATAATTATTCTACTACCAATAATAATTCTGAAAGTCGGATTTTCACACTTTAACAATCAGGGTCACATGCGAATTAATTATGATGAGTATTTGATTAGTATAAACACTACCCACTATTTAATACTATCGGTTTCCCAAAATTCCAATTGCGACAATAAAATCGGCACCAACGATATATTCTTTTTTTTTTTTGATTTTAAGTAAGATTTTTATTTTTTTTTTAATTTTAAATGTGGCGGTCTTTAGATTTTTATTCTCTTCTTAAAGATGAATTTTTTGACAAAAATTATAATAATAATAATAAAAAAAAATATAAATTCTTTTCATTAAATTCAACGATTTGTGAATAATTTTTATTCATAAAAAAATATTGAAGAAAATTTTTATTTTTCCCTTCAAAAAGATTAGAGTAAAAATAATTTGAAAAATAAATGCTGAATATAGAAAGTTTTTGCAGAATAAAAGTTTTCACTAATCTAAGAATATTTTAAGATAATATAAAAAAAAAAATAAAAATTCAAATAAAATATCAACAATAATATAATGAAAAGTTATTAAGATAACGAAATTAGTTTAAAGTATGTATGTTATAAAGTTATAATAAACACATTTAAATTAAACGAAAAAAAAAAAGTTTATTATTAAAACGTAGAATCGCATAAAGTTTTCTTGTATGAAAATGCACTAACTACTAAATAAAATATAATCTTAATGCATAAAATCTATTTTTTTTTTATTCTTAACATAATTTTGTATAAAATTATCAAAATTGTAATCCAATAATAAAATAGGACCGAACACATTTAGTAATAAAAACGAGCTAGTAGTCAATCTCCGAAAAAAAAAAATTCCATGAAATATTCTGCAAAACTTTTTGAAGCAAGTTTCACCATTTACATTTATAATTTTGAAAAAAATTAAAATACGGTCAAAAATGTTTAGGACAAGGTACGTTATTCACGATAACAAAAAAAAAAAGAACAAACACTTTTATGCACTTATATTCAATGTGGCGGAGCGAGGTCAGCTACACAGTATTCTTAATAATATAGTAACGTTAAACATTTTTTAAAATAAAGTTGACAGAAAAAATACATACAAGTATTTATTATGTAAATAAGTATTTATTATTTAAATAAGTATTTAAATTACTTAGAATACGAAATTTAATGACTCTTGGAAAAACTATTAAAATTTATTTACCTTTTCATTTTTCATTATTATTTCAAATTATTTTTAATTATTTCTTATAATTATTATCTCAGCATTTTTAATTATTACATAAATACGCAAATTTTTATTTTTATCAAATTAATTTGATTGAACACTATTATAAAAACGTTTACAATGTATGAATCTTAAATAAATATTTAAGGAATACTCCAACTATATTACTTCACATAAAAGTTATAAGTTATAAAAATAAATTAAAGAACATCTGATATTTGTAAATTAAGTGACATATATCATTACATATTTATAAATAAATTTATTTGAAAATTTTCTCCAAAAATATTATAAAAGTATATTATGTGGCGATTATTAATAGCCGATTCGCCAGAATCGTAATATTCACTCCAAACGATTAAAGCGCACCAGTGACAAACACAAATAATAATAATTTATATATTTTAGCATTTAATCATCCAATATCGTTGATGTTAGGCAGTTTCGATTCACAGTATAAAAATGAATTAATTCATTTTATTAAACTGATAATTTGGGAAAAAAAAATTTTACTTTTAGATTTACAATGTTCAACAAAGTTACAAATTTGCAGAATAGAGCCATAACATTGGAAAAATAAACCATGAATATTAATTACTTTTTTTTTTATATATATTTTCTTTATTCTTTGCTGAAATTTCAAAATTATAATAATAATAATAATATATTAAAAACAAAATTTTGTTTTGCATTCCACATCCCGAGGTATATAATTTTATATTAAGAAATTTTCTTCCCTTGTGAAATATAAATATTAGCATAATTCATTACAAAAATAAAGCTAGCAAAATATAAGTTTATTTAAAAAAGATTTTCCTCATGAAATAATTTTTTTTTTTTTTCAAAAGAAATGGAGTTTTTTTATTTTTACAAAGTAGAAAAAAAAATGCATATTGCATACCCAAATAATGTAATTAAGTCATAAGAAATTTATTATCAAAATCCGAATTGTATAAGAATAGAACTAATAAAAAACATGATCATAACCTTTTCATTACATTGAATTTGCATAACAATTGAGAAAAATGCAGAAAAAATTCAAATTTATATATTTTTTTTGTTTGATTCAGCCGCAATTGTTTTTTAATTAAAAAATATAAAAGTTATAAAATATTAAATTTTTTGTTACACTAATTTGTTCATTCTAAGATTACGTATGGCCTTTAGCCCCAGCCTCAGCCATAAAATCTCTTCTAATATGGGTTGAATATGAATATTTCAATCATAACATATCAGGAAAATAGAAAAGTTAAAAAAAAAATATAGAATGATTTTTAAAAAATCCAGCAAAATATTTTCAACATTCAAAAATTATAATATAATGTTGACCTAGAACTGAGCTCTTCAATTAAGTCATATACAGAATCCGTCAAGAAACTATTGAAGACTCTTACTGTAGGTGCAGAGAAATAAATTAAAATTTCATTAAAAAAATGCATATAGTATCTAAAATAATGTGATTATGAAAATATAAAAAAAAAAAACATTAATAAGAATTTTTGATGTAATTTTAAATTTAAAAGAATATATGTAAATTAATTTTTCTTCTTTAAAAAAAAAAAAAATTAGAAACAAAAAAAATTATGTTAATTTGGGTCATCAATTTTTTGTACATAAATTATTTATCTTTATATCAATTATTGCCCTTTTTCTTACAAAGAGTAATTAACGAAAATTTGCATTAACCTAATAAAAACTTTAAAAAATAATATATGCAGGAAATTTTTGTGTAATCCGACTATTGTGACTTTTTTCTATCCTTGATTAAAATTCATTAAGCATGTTGAAGGCTTTCATGTTATTTTACAATTTACTTACATGCTCAAAGCATATTTGTTCATATGTATATGAAAAAAATGGAAAATCTCTAATAAATCTTTCTATACCAAGTACATACTGGAATAAATATTTAAAAAATTAATATTTTCTTTTTAAAAGTATGTATATGAAGATAATTTTGTTGTTGAAATTTGACCATAACATTAAATTGCCTTTTGATAAAGAATCAAGGTAAGAGAATATACCCAAAAGGCTAAACTTCTCCTATTAAAATTCTTTTTCTTTTTATACCCAATTTGAAAAATAAAAAGAAAATCTATATATACACACCCAATAGATATTAAAATACAGATAATATTTTTACATATTTAATTTTTATTTTTTTTTTCACTTTATGGTCTTTACTCTGACAGATTACTAAATTACTTAAGGATAGTTTCTTGAAAAAAAAAAACCTTATTTTCATTGTAAAAAATTTCTACAGAATAAAAATAAATGGAGATAAAGTAAATTGAATGAAAACTATCACGAGGGCTGAAATCTCAATATGATAAGGGTATTCATAAGAATTTTTATGTTTGTTGTGATCTTTAGGCTATACAGAGGTATTATGAATCAACAAACTTTTTCTTGTTACATCAATAAATAAATAGCTTTGTACATAAAATTTATTATTATTAATGTAATATCGTGGACAGGCACAAAAATAATCAGTGGCTAATCCGGTAATTGTCATTGAACGAGAAATAATCATTCGCACACGAACTAAATGAAGAAAAAGTTTCTGATGGATTAAATAGTTCGGAAATCCGAGAAAAATTTTGTATGAAAATTCAAGAACTATCCAAGAACAAGTTGTTATCCGGAAAAAACCCTCTAGTCTTTAAAAGATGTATGACCCAAAACTTTTCAACCGATAATTTAAAGTGTTTTCCAGAAATCTCTTAATGCAATTAACACATAAAATAGTTTCATGACTATGATTTTTATAGAGATAATTTGAATATACAAATAATTTGCCAGCGAAGCGATGATGTTGGAAAACAAGCAAAAAACTTTTGAAAAAATTATTCAAGTAGATAATATTTACTCTAGAAGATATTTGTAGCTAAATGTTGAACAAAAAAAAGAGCTTACAGTTTTCATTTTTTTTACGAAATAAAACATAAAGCTGTCATTAATTTTTTTGAAAAATTTAAAGATAAGTTCAAATTTATTTAAAATTTTATGAAAAAAATTATTTTTTTTTTTTATTAAGAACAGGATATGTTTTATTTTTTTTTTTTTGAAAAAAAATTAATGTTAAAAGATATAAATTTTCTTGTATCACAAGTCCTTTGATAATTTTAATAATATTTTTTTTCTTTTCTGTTTTTTTTTTTCCAGGTATGTGAATTTGTGAAATTCTTGAATAAATTATTAGTGAGTATAAGCTGAAAATATGTATATTTTAAAAAACAAAAATTGTGTTTTTTTATATATATAAAAATAATAATAAAAGGTATAAAAAAAAAAAATTAAGAAATAATAATAAATATAGAGGTAGTACATATATTTTTCTGTTTTGAGCTTTTAATGACGAGATGAAAATTTAGAAGAAAACTTTTTCTTACATTTTTTTTTATTATTTAAAAATTCTTTATGTAAAATTTTGCTTTTTTTTAGATTTTCTTCCCTTAACGTTTTTTTTTTCAATTTTTATTTTTTAGTATAGGGCTGCTGTTATTAAAAAACTTAAATGAACAAAAAAAAAAAAAACCAAGAAAAATATAACATTTAAATTTTTATCATTTATATGAAGAGTTGTTATGATTACATTAAGAAACGCAGAGGCGAAACATTATATAAACAAAAACAAAAACAAGAATAAGAGAAACATAATTTTTATAACTAAGAGGCATTTTGGTGGATTCTTTTTTTTTTTACTTGTCCTTAGGTTTGGTTTTTATATTTAATTATTCTTATTTTTTTTTTTTTAATAAAAAAAATGCAGATATTTACAATTATTATTATTTTTTTTAAATTTCAAATAATATAAAAATACAAATTGTAAGCCAAATGTTGGATATTTTGGTTTTTTTCTCCGTTTTTTTTCTGTGGTAATGAAGTGAAAAATTGTTAGAAAAAAATAATAAAAATTCATTTCGAGAAAACTAATAATAGGAATTTTGTTTGTGAATTTTTTTTTTATATAGATAAATATTAAGTGTTTTCTTTTTCGGTGATAACAAAGGAACATAGTAAAATTTATTTGTTAATATTTTAAAACAAACTGAGTAAATTTTAAACAGAAATGTACTATTTAAAGTAGTTTTCTTTCTATAGAGACCATTACGCAGCATAGCAAAATTGTAAATAGTTAACAGGATCATTGATTTTTGAAAGAATTTTGTGGAAAAAATATAAATCGTCAAAAAAGGTTTTTTTATCACAATTTTCCTTTGAATTAATAAAAATATTGTCTTATTATAATTTTAGTTCTTTTCCCAGTATTCTCAATAAATATTAATTAGTTGCAAAAGATATAAGTATCTTTATCTCTTAAATTAAGTTAAAATTGTGTGTAATTGTAATATGAATCAGTGAAACAATAAAGAATTGAATTTAAATATAAATCACGAAACAGAAATAAAAAAAAATTTTTTTACGGCAGCAGTTCAACAGTGATTTGTGATCTGGACAGATTGATCAGACCTTTCAACACTAAATCATTCATAAGTTTGTTTTTCTTTAGTTTCAATTTTTTATTTGGTTTTGATAGAAAACGGACCCAAAAAATACTAATAATATAAAGATACTTTTGGAGGAAGCATCATACAAATAAGGCAACATAATAAATCTTCAGTACATTTAACGTTTTTGTCTTATACTTCTCCATTCTTTGGGTCTGAAATTTTATTAAAAGTGCTTTAAGTGTAATAATTATTATCACTTTTTTTTTTCTTTTCTTTTTTTAAATGAAGCAAATTTATTTCAATAAAGTATTTATGAAATTTTTTCTTGGCTAATATTCAGCGTTGAAAATAATGAAAAATTTAATATTCACTTACTTGCAAGGAAGAAAATTTAAGTTAATGATATAAAAAGTATCAGCATCGTTATTATGTAAAAAGAAAAAAATTAATTTTAAAAATTAGGAACTGTGCTTTTTTTTTTTCTTATAAAACATATTTTTTAATGCAACTCCTAACTTAACTATAGGTAGATAGTACCTTTTATTATTACAAAAAATGTTTAATATAAAAATAAGTTTTTAGTTAAAAGCCCTTAGAGAATAATTTTCTTCATTGAAAACGAATTATAGTTTAAAAAAAAAAAGAAAGAAACTAAATTATTCCGAATTTATTTTATAATTTATAATTATATAATATTTATTCTCGGCAATAAAGAACGACAGAAGCGATTGTTGTGTTATAATGGAATAATCAGCCTCAAATTAAAAATTCTTTTTTTTTCTCGTACACTTTCGTTGAATTATACAATTATAATAATAACTTAAAGGGGAGACAAACACTATTATAAAGTAGTTCCAAATATGACTATTAATTCTTTTGTTATAGCATAAACAGAGTTTACATACTAATTTTTTTTTTTTTTTACAAAATCTGATAAAACCATTTAATCTTATATTCAATGTACATAATGAATATACAACTAATACATACTGTTCATATGGAAAACTTCAAATGAATTAAATTTTTCTAAAAATTTAGTATGGAATCAAAAATTTAAATTTAATTTTTTTTTTCATTCTACTCATTTTCACGGTTTATTTATTAATGAATGGATTTAAGCGTATTCCTTTTTTTTTATTTACATTATATGGTTTTCTTTGAATTTAATTTACACATTTTTCCATGAAAATATTTTTGGTTTTATAATAATATGCCTAAGAGTTATTTATCTTATGAAAGTAAATAAAATTGTGCTGACGGTAAATATTTTATGATTTTATTTTTCCTTCTATTATTTTTTTTAATACACGACAATACCAATTAATATGTTAATGGAAACAAAAAAATAAAAATTAATATGAATTAAAACAAAATATTTTACTTGTAATTTGATATTATTAATAAAATAATTTTATTCGAAACTTTATATATCAATTAGGATGTAATATTGTTTATATTGATTTTAATTTTATTCTTAATTTATAATTTTTCAAATGTATATATAGCAAACAAACAATTATAAGCTATACTATCCTGTGTTTTAATTATTCGAAAATGTATATTTAAAATAAAAATCGATTCCCCAGTCTAAGATTTCAGGAAATAAATTTTAGCAAAATAATAATATTAATAAATAAATATGTTAAATAAGGGAACACACGTTGGCATATCATATTAATGTTTATTTGAAACAATTATATTGATAATGGTATATACAATATTATCATTTGACCCCATGAGGATTCAAAGAAGGCAAACAATTATTAAATAAAAATAAAAATAAATATTTTTCCTCTGCGCGAAACAAAATTAAGAAAAAAAAACCGCATAACAATAAAAGGTATATAATAAATTATGATTTCCCAAAAATATGTAAATAAATGGTAAACATAAAATAAGATAAGATAATTTTTGTAAAAATACTTTTTTGTTTCATATTATTATTTTTTATATTAGTTTTTTTTTTTTTATTTTAATGGAAGTGAAAATTTGCCACAGATTGAAACAAATAGATAATTGGGTAGAAGAATTAAAAAAGAAAAATAAATACAAATATATAATGTCTAATTTTTTAAATAATGAGAAAAATAAAATTAAATTAAAAATTTGAAAAACCCCCGACAAAAAATAACGTATGAATAGTATGAACGTAAAAAGTTTAAAATAAATAAAATAAACTACAACCTTGAAATTATGACCCTACGTAAGTACTATGGGTCTGCACGGATCCATTATAAATAAAACAAATATAGAAATTAACTCGAATAAAAAATATTCATAGTAAATTTTATTCACAATAATAATACTCTCAAAACATAATGAGTTGTTCACAAAAATTTCGAGTACTTTTCATTTAAGAACATTTTTATTCATTGTAAATAAATAATATGTACATTTTACTCACAAATATCACATAGTACTACGAGTACTCGTGAATATTTGAATGTTGTATGAAATGCATTGATTGAATTTTTGAGTATTATTTATTAAATGAAAAACCGTGGACTTGTTCAAAATAAAGTTTAAATTAGACTAATTCTTATAGTTTGGTTAAACTCGACGTGACGCACGCGACGCAAATGACGTAAGAAATATTAAATGTATGAAAATATATGCACGCGAACAGTCTTGACGTTAACGACGTTAATGACGCTAACGTAAAATTATATGGTCATTAACGTCAATAACATTTGCGTCGCGTCCGTCGCGTCGAGTTTGCCCAGGCGGTTATATATTTTTTATACATTTTTTGGAATTCAAAATTGAAAAATGAAAACTATATAGCTATATACTTTTTAAATCGTTCTTTATTTGAAAATTTATTTTCTTTATAAAAAAAAATTTTTTACTAATTAATATCTTATTTATGAATTTAAATGTTATAAAAATTCGATTTTCTGAAAAAAAAAAAAAAAACACAAATTAGTAAGAATATATGTAGTTGCTGCAAAAAATATTTATAAATTATAAAAACGAAATTTGAAGATTTTATACCTATAAATTATTATTTTTGTCGCTTAGGCTTTCTTCTTCGAATAAATTTTTCAAATCGAAATGTTCTTCATAATATTTTAAATTTTTATTCAAAAACATAATATCACAAACTCTTTCAGGGTCTAGACGAGATCTTTTATCTGTAATAAGATTTCCAGCTGCAGAAAATATTCGCTAAGAAGAAGAGCTGGTGGCAGGAGTAGCAAATATTTTTTGACTTAATTTGTACAAAATGGGAAATTGGTTTTTGTTGCTTTCCCACCAAAGCAAAACATCAAACTTTTCAATAAGAATAATATTGGTATTTTGATATATGTTAATTTCAGATTCCATTTGATTTGAAAATGTCACGGTTTTTGGATGGACAATTACATCAGCGAAAAATTTCATAATATTTTGTGGAGTTTCTTCATGTAACCCACCAAATGAAAAGTCAGTTTCATAAAATTGTTTTAAATAATATTTCATTTCATTAATAATTTCTGCTTTCTCATCGTTATGAAAAATTTTTAATTGGTTCGTAGGGGGGAACATAAATAATGCAATTTTGTGGAAAATATTTAGATTTGGTACCCATATGGTATCAATGTAAAATACTAATTTATTTTTGAGCCTAACTATTACATTGGATTCAAAATCATTATCATCTATTGCGCAAATTTTTTTCAAAAAAGTTATAAATGTATATCGCGATTTCCACAAAAAAAGTAAGCCGTTTGTAACCCGTACGTAATTTATATTTTGTTAGGAAAACTTTTTTATTTTTACTGGATTCGGAACAAACTTAAACTATGGTTGGGCTTAATTTTCCTCTACTTTGCAGAAACACTAACATTTTTGAAATCTGGTAAAAAATAAAAAAGTTTTCTTATCAAAATATGGATTACGTACGGTGTACAAAAAAAGTACTTTTTTTATGGAAATCGCGATATACAAGATGAAGAGTGGGATATTTCGCTCCTTCAAGCTGAATAGAAACGTCAACAAAATTTTGAAGCAACTGTGTTATTTCTTTTAAGATATTTAGGTTTATAGCATTTAATTTGTTCAATAAATTTCGATCATTTAAAATACTGTTTATGGCACTCCAGTTATCTTCAATGGATTTGATTTGGTAAAAGAATGAATTCCATCTGGTTGGACAATAATTTTTAATAGCGGTAGTTGTAAGATGATGTAAATTTGATTTCTTGAAATAAGTTGCTAGTTTTTTAAATCAATCTTCTAACTCACACAATTCGGATATATATTCAATAGTTTTTGTAACAATATTATGCAATAAATGATCAGAACAATTAATTCTTTCTTGCAATTCAAAAGCTTTGATCATATTTGATCCCCGATCGGTTACTATTATAGAATTTTTTAATAAAAGATTATAGTCTTGTAAGAGCCTTGTAATTTTTTCTAAAATTTTTTGACCTGTAAATTAATACATTTATATAAGGAAAATTGTTTCGATATAATATTGATTTTAATAATTTTTCAAACGAAATATAGCTACATAAGGTGCTGTGTTGCAGGAATAACATTATTATAAGCTTACCTGTGCTACGATCATGATTCATTGGCACCATTCCCAGTTGTCGTTCTAAAAGCTCACTATTTTTAATGTAATGAATTGTAACCGATATATAATTGATTCTGGAATAACTATCAGTCCAAATGTCAGAAGAAAATCCAAATTTTGTAAATTTCGAAATTTCTTCTTTTAAAAAATCATTACATTTGTCCTTCACTAATTTTATGTTTCTCCCAATTGTTGTTGGATGCGGAAGTAGATGATTAACATCAACTAAAGGACCGTATTTATGACCAATATTTAAAAAAAAACGTATTAGTGGTTTGAAACCATCACTTCCAACAGCACTGAAAGGTCTAGCATCTTTTACCACCCATTTTGTGCATTCTATCAAACATTCTTTTTTTATTTCTGCTTCTACAACAACAGAGACATTTTCTTTTTCTTTTTCTAATCTACTGTAAATAATAACGCACTTATGTTTCAGTAAATTCGATGTACTTTTATTCTTGTAAGTACAGACAATTTTACACTTTTTACAAGCGACTACGTCTTTTATGTCATCCCCATTCGAATTTTTAATTCTTCCAAAAATATTCCAGGCTTTGCTCGTCACATTACCTTGCATATCAAGAATAATGTACTCTCCTGACAATATTTTTAATTTTATATCACTAATTGACTCGGTAATTGATTGATTTTCATTAATTTCTTCCATTTTTTTTAATTTTCATATAGCACTAAACTACTGTTAACAACTTTTTATTAGTTATCATTGAAATTCACACTTTTTTTTTTCTCTATACTACTAGTACTACGAGTACTATACGAATACACAAAAATATTTACGAATACAAATCATAAATTACGAATTTAAAATTCTAACGAGTACTAAATTCATGAATAATATTATTTGAGGTTATTTTATTTACGATTCTATTTGACTCAAATATTTTGTTTTGAGTAAAAATGTACTCTTATATTTTTTTTAAATGTATTTAATATTCATAGTGAAGCGATAAATTTAAATGTATTCTAGTACTCAACCAAATACGAGTAAAAAATATATACTCGTGCAGGTCGCTAGAAGTACGTAAGAAATTTTTTGATTAAATGTTGTCGCGCCGGGGGATCGCTCTAATTATTAGCTTAACGTTTTGTTAAAGTGCATACGTAACATATGAAATTTTTTTCCATGTAAATTTTTTGAGTTAATTTAATATGTAAGAGTCGTCGTTTATATTTTTGTTTCAACATTTATCTGGATAGTTTAGTTTTTAAGTAGCTTCACTTTTAATTATTACTTTTAATACTTTTTAGTTAGGTAGGTATTTTTATAGGTGAAAAGCAATCCACCGAAGCGACATCATTTAATCAAAAAATTTCTTACGTACTTATGTAGGGTCATAATTTCAAGGTTGTATTTTATTTTATTTAATTTAAACTTTTTACGTTCATACTATTTTTATTATTTTTTGTCGGGGGTTTTTTAAATTTTTAATTTAATTTTTTATTTCATGTTTTTTATAGGGACTCCTTAAAAAAATGTAATTCGCCACTTTGTAGTGCCGGCCATCTTGGATTTGAAATTTGTTATAGTGTATAGTATTCTACTAGTCAAGCCCTTTCATTTTATAGTCGTATTGAGGGAGTTGTGAAAAAATATGTAATCCGCCATTTTTTGGCGGCGGCCATTTTGGATTTGAAATTTGTTATAGTGTATAGTATTCTACTTGTCAAGCCCTTTCATTTGATACCCATATTGAGTTAGTTGTGAAAAATATGTAATCCGCCATTTTGTGGCGGCGGCCATCTTGGATTTGAAATTTGTTATAGTGTATAGTATTCTACTTGTCAAGCCCTTTTATTTGATACCATATTGAGGGAGTTGTGAAAAAATTTGTAATCCGACATTTTTTTGCGGCGGCCATCTTGGATTTGAAATTTGTTATAGTGTATAGTATTCTACTAGTCAAACCCTTTCATTTGATACCCATATTGAGGGAGTTGTGAAAAAATATGTAATCCGCCATTTTGTGGCGGCGTTCATCATGGACCGATTTTCATCAAACATAGCTAAGAACACTCCCGACTAATTCACCTTTCAAACAAAAAAAAATCAAAATCGGTTCATCCGTTTAGGAGCTACGATGCAACAGACAGACACACACACAGACACGTCAAACGCATAACACCCCTTGTTTTTGCGTCGGGGGTTAAAAACAAATTGAAGGCATTTGGGAAATTTTTACAGTTAAACAAATGTGAATAAATTCTGGAACTATTTAGTAATAAAATTTTACACTGAGTTCAAATCACTTGATTATTTATTTGTTATACATATTTATATTCAAAGATATTATAAACTAACATGAAAAATTAAGTAAAATCATTTGTAGATTCATTAAGCACTTCGAATATAAGATTAGTGACTCGAACACATCTAATAAATCATATACTGGTGCTTAGAAAATTATCTTTGGTCAAAAAAAGAAAATAATAATTTGACAATGTATTACAAAAAATCAAGGTTATCTAAATTGGTTTCTGTGCTGCCACCAAAAAATTGAATTATAAATTATAAAGCTTTTGAAGATTTTCATGTACTATATATGTTTTGAAGTTTTTCCTATACTGTAACTCTTAACGAAAATATTTTGAATGTATGTTTTAGAAATTCTTACAATTCTTACAATATATAAAAATATAAACGTGATATTCAAATTTTGATAAATGTAAATTACATAAGCATGTTGTGTGTAAATAAAAGATAAATAAACCAAAATATGTTAAAGAAAATTGGATTCCGTAAAATTAAACAATCATCAAAAACGAATTAATTAAAATTATTTATTGAATTTAGTACATATTTTAATGTAAGTACATTCAATGATAACCGCATAGTTGTTTTTCTATTCTCCGCTAAATATTCAAATTTCACAGAATTTATTGGATTTTGTGGTCAAAAATTTGGATTCACAACTGTATGTGCTTTACAATTTTAATTTTATTATTGAATAAAGTTTGAAAATACAAATATTTTAATTATATCTGATATTGTGATTTTAATCGCATTAACAGAATTATAAAAATATTTATAATATTTCCTATAATTTTTATTTTTAAAGATTTCGCAATATCTCTAGTTAGCTTTGACCATAGATTAAGAATATACATAGATTGTTAGCTTCATACAACATTATTTTTGGTATTTTTATGTGAATGTGTTAGTAAAACAAAATAAAATACGTGATAATTATCAATATATGAAAAGAATTTTATTTAGTTTTACTAACCTTCACATAAAAATACCAAAAAAGACTGAAAAAATGTTGTATGAAGCTATAAATCTTTCTGTATTCTTAATCTATGCTTTGACGCAAAAACTATCACTACAGACATATTATACTATAGTCTGATAAAAAATTTATCGTATCTTCGATGTCATTTAGAGACTTTTTTTTTTGATATGTAAATTATGTAGAGGTAATAATAATATAAATTCAAATTCGGTAAAAACTTTGACATTATACTTGGCCTATCCTCTATATCCAAATTGATTAAATTACCTAAATTTCAAAATTAATCTTGGATTTTTCCATAAAAAAAAAAACTGCCAAAAAACTTCAAAAATTTTTTAACGTGCATTTATAATTTTTCGATGGAATGAATCTAAAAGAAAATTTCTTCACATAATTTTAAATTATACCAAAAAGAATAACACATGACTTCGGATTGATTTAATAAGCATAAAATAGGAATAAAATAGGTGTTGAAGCAATATTGACAGTTATAAAACGAAATTTTCTAGACAATACGTGCTTTTATTTTAGAAAAATCCTTTTTTTTTTGTTGTCAAAAAGTTTCTTTGGTTATATGCTTTATGTGTTTTATATGTACACATAAGTATCACTCATTCATTGTATGTTTGTTTTATAACAAACCAAATTTCATAAAACCAATTTAAACGTAAGACTGAATACAGCTGGCCACAATTTATTGGTTTTGTTTGTTCCATTTGCAATTTAAAGGTTTATTTAAAGAAATCGATAATCACTACAGTTCAGATATTTTGTAGGATTCTTATAGATTTTTAGTATCTGAGCAACATAAACCATCACTCACAAGTTCCCAAACAAGCATATTAGAAAATTTTTAATTTCGTTTGCATTATCAAATAATGCATTGAGATTCACGAAAATCACGATCTACATACTTTAAAATTATGCTTATTTCGAAATAAGCTTGTGGAAGGATATAATTGCATAAGTGTATTGCTGTAAAAGAATAATTGCTTTTAAGTCTCATTATGTATAAAATAATATAGCTAAAAGTTATATAGAATATGTGCAATTAAGAGCACTCCATGTGAAATTCTGTTTTCTATTTCTGTTTTCTATTTTTGCAGTTTTTTTTGTTTTATTTTACAGAAAATAAACGGCCGTGAAAAATGCGAAAAAAATTGTACGAAAATTACCTCTACCAGAAGATCACAAAACTATATTTGGATTTTATTTCTGTGCAGAAACTGTAATTTATCAAAAAAATTATTAGAAATAAATAAAATTAATTAAAAATTGTTTATGAAATTAAAGAAGTTCAAAATTTCACGTCACCAGACCTGGAGAGTGGTATTTTAGCTTTATTTCTGCGTTTGAGATTTTTTATTATCGTTTTCTTTTACTTCAGAATCCAAGCAAATATGTTTAAGTTTTTTAAAGGCTTATTTAGGCCAAAAAACTCAAAATTTAAAAAATCCGCCTCACCTACCCTGGAGCCAGTTATATACACTCTAACATATCAAAAAATCACTTCAGTCTAGATTGTAGTAACCCTACAATCAAAGCCAAACTAAGACCAATTTTTTGTAATTTTTCACATTGAGGGCTCTTAATAGCAGCCAAATTTTCATATATTTTGCTTAACTTTTTCACAGTTTTATTAAGTTTTATATTTTAATTTACGATTTTTATTTAATGTGCTTCCAATCAAAATTTTCGACATTTTTCATTCAATGGCTTGATCGATTTCGAAGTTTTCGGGCGCATTGTGTTCAAGAATAAATAAACTTTCTGAGACTTGAACAAAATATATTAACCCCTTGCTACCCATCTTTTTTGAAGTAGCGTTGTTAATGCTTAAAGCTTGAAATGATTCGTAATAGTGTAAAAAATTATAATTTAATATCTTCAAGCTTGTATTTGCACTCATTTTAAGTTTAAACCTGTTGGAAAATCAACATTTTTATTCAAAAATCGTTTAAATTTAAGAATCGTTTTTTTTTTCACTTCAAAGTGATTTTTCTCCGATCTGGCGACACGGATTTCTTAACTTCTTTCTTCCATTTTTTTGATTCAAACCAAAAATCGGTTTTTCCAATTTTCGGCTAAGAAAATTTCATTTAGTCCTATACTGTAAGATACATCTCTAAAATGCTGAAAATGAAAACTTTTGGCAAATAATTTTTGTCTCACATTTTAACTTAATAAAAAAAAAAAATTATTCATTACAAAAAGTAGTCTCAAGGGTCCTTCTAAAGAGAAAAATATATAAAACTGTAGAAATACTGAAAATTTCTCACTGCTATTTTCACACTGCATAATGTAAATCCAATTAGAAAGATTGTTTTTCTGTACCTCCTAATGTGCGAAAATTCCTTTAAGAGCTTACAAATCAAAGTTTATATAAATTATATTCTTTTTTATAACATTCTTTTGGGAAAATTAAATTACAAATATTCATTTAGATCAGTCAGACGAAAGAAAAAGGGTTAATAAGGTTGAAAATTTTAATTTATTAGATCATAATAATCCCAAGGGTGTCATCATATGGTTTATTCTGTCTGAACATTAAATTCGTGCCGTTTAAATGAGATTTAATTTATTAGGACTGGGAAAAAATTGAAGAATTTTGAAATTAAAATTATTTCAAATATTTTAAAACTGTTTTAAAAAGGATACACACTTTAAAGGATTTGATGTATAGGCTTTCAGGCATAACATTAACTGTTGAATTAATAGTATAATATACGCACGAAATAATTTAAATTAAAAATCAAATTAATAAATTATTTATTATACTTCTTGACAGCTAATAATTATAATAATTTGAAAAGATTTAATACATTTATAAAAGTATTCGGCTTTTGATTAGTAGACAGATTAATCCATTGCTCCATTATTATGAAAACTAACTGAGATCTACATCCAACCGATTATAGTCGGTGAAGTATTTATGTTAATTATAAGAAACTGATTAAAATGTCTTTTGATATGGAATCTTATTCCTTTTACATATTTTGAATAACTACAATTTTTTAGAGATATTCTACATCGTTCTTAATCCCAATTCCTTTTGTGAATAAATATTTCTGATCATTAGTTAATCATGAATAAAAGTCTGAAATTCAAGAAGAAATTACGTTATGCTGTATATGGTTTAATAAGTTAGGAAAACGACATAATAATTTTTATTCCTTCTAGTTGATTTAAAACAAATAACTGGTTTTATATTTATAGGCAAATTTAATGCCTAATTTCTTTATTTGCTACTTTCTAAAAATGTTAAAACTTACCAAGACAATTTTTTTCTTTCTATTTTCAATTTTCATAACAAAGGTACAAAAAGTAGAGCTGCATAGCTTAGCTTGCATAATTTCTTCTATTTTTTTTTCTTTTTTTCAAAATTATACCATTGTTGTAAAGATTTATTGATTGACCATAATTATATCAAAAACTACCACAGAAATTCTTCCAAAAAAATTCAAACTTCTCTTTCTTATCAAAAATAATGTTAAATATTATTTATAAAAAAAAATAGATTTAGTAAATTACCCAGAATTTATTACAAATTGCGTTTTACCTTATTTAAGCAAAAATATAAAAGAAATAAAATAAAATAAGTACACAAGTTTCGATTCATATAACAAAAAATTATTCTCATGAGGCCACCTTATGCAGGAAAATAACATCGCTTTTGCCTTACCACAAAAACAAAAAAAAAATAAAATTAACGAAAATGAAGAAAAAAGAACAGAATTTCATTCCGATACAACTAAACGAGATCTAATGGGAAAAACCAAATATTTCTTCTGAGAATATTCAGTTTTTTTTTTCTTTCTGTTGTTTTTGGTTTTTATTTCTTCATAAGAAATTTATCACGAATTAATCCAAAAAAAAAAAAAAAACTCATATAATATATTAAATCCATATACCAGAGAAAGGATAAAAAAAAAGATTAATTTATTTTTTTTTCACAATAAATCCTAAAGAATATGTCGTTATTCCCACTAAATATTATGAAAATACATTTTTTTTGTTTTGTTTCATGGATTTTGATTTAAAATGAATTACATTATTTAAGCTTAGTGTTAAATTGAGGCTTTCATTAATTTATTTTTTTTTTTCAAGTGTTGAAAAAGAGTTTTTTTCACATCAATTTATTAATAAATTTCTTGCAAAATCTGAACAAAAAGTATGCCATTCAACACTTATAAATAATTAAAGTGGTTTAAAGATTGCTGTGATGTGCTAGAAGACAAGACTAAAATCCTTATAAACCGCAAGGAATTGGAGGAATCGAGATAATAAAATTTATCTTTATACTAAAGATTCTATAAATTTCTTTCAATTCTTTGTAATTTTTTTTTAAATGATAATTTCTTTGACTCCTAAAAGGACTTTGGGATATTTCCTAGAAGTGAAACAAGCTCAAATAATCATCATTAAACTAATCAAAATCAACTTGAACGAAAATAGAATACTTTTCAATTAAGTGAACATATTTTTAAATTTACTATTAATACATCAAAATCAAAGCCGTGATGAACTAACAACAAGAAAATTTAAATAAAAAAAAGACTACAAATGAACTAATTCGTCAATATTTTAGTTGAACTAACTCATGTGCCTAGCATTCAATTAATCAAACTGCTCCATTAAATAATTTTATCAAATAATTGAGGTACAGGTATATGAAAGTTCAAATAACTCATCAAAAATGTGGTAAAAATATATTTAAAAATCAATTTTATTTTGTTTGCCCTTTTACTGCAGAAAATAACGTATCAATAATGTAGAGTTAATTTATGAAAATGAAATTATTCATAAAAACTGGACTGATGTTTCTATTCATATTTTGTGAACTAATTCGGTAAAATAAGAATATTGACTTCCCATCAAAAAGTTATCTAAAAACCTTAATTTTTTGTTAAGTTTGTTCACTTAAGCTTGAACCTCCCTAAGATCTTTAGGGTTTCTTTACAAAAAATAGAGAACTTGTTATAAAAGAAGTACAGGAGTATAGGTTCAACATTTCAATTAAAAATATTTTCGTGATCGACATCTACTCATACAACAATTTTTATGGAAATTCATTTTCAGACCCATTATAGGCTAACCATTTTTTTAAGTTCTTCTAATCAACTTCTATCTACTCCCATCTTCTCCCGTACTAATTTTCATCAGAATTCATTAAAAATCTAAAAAAAAAATTCAAATATATTAACTTTGTATGAAAAAAATGTCCACTCTAGGCCAGTTGAGAGCTTCTAACTCCGAATCTCTCTCTATAGCTGAAAGGAAACTGAAAAGCGCATATTTTAACATTGATTGACAAGGAAGCTATAAGTATTTCAGTTGACCACAAAAAGAGAGGACAATTGGACAGATAGAATTGAATACAAAGTTTTTTTTTAGTTTTGATGAAAAACGGGTTAAAATACAACTCTCCTATACATAGTATCCAATTAACAAAACTCAATATTAATTTCAAATAAAACCTCAATAATAACTCTGTATTAGTTAATACAAATATTTACCTTATAATGAAACATAAATTAACGATAATATTTTATATTTCGTGGAATTTTTGGCAACAACTTATTATTTTCAATTATCACCGAAGCAGAAATCAATTAAATATAAGAGGAATGACAAATAAAATGTCATCAAAACAATACAATAAGGACACCTGAATTTCCTTTTTTCATATTCAGGCATCCATGAATAGCATTCTCACACGGCCATTCTAATTTCATTTTAAACTATATACATACATTATAATATTTATAAGTGTATGCATGTGTGTATAATGACAAAATAATGCAAAATTGCATTTTATTCATTTGATTTCCTTTTTCCTGTTTCTTATATGCACAATGTTATTATGATATTTTCTCATAATAAAGTATAAATAATTGTACATATTATGTATATAAGTATGTATACAACTTTTCCCACAATTGTGGAGAAAAATTTCAAGCACGATGTGATCTGCGATGTGAGCAAAATAATAAAGCAATAATATATAATATAAGTTTGTACCCACTTTATATATTTAGAATTTTATTTTTTAAATTTATTTTATTCTAACAAAGAATTTGATTTTCGATGGAATTAGTACAGAATACAATTTTGGAATCATTCAAAACTACTTTGATTGTTGTCAAGAACAAATTCCAATATAAAATAATATAATATGTCCAAAATTTTTAATATGCTATGGGCAACGTTCCTTAAGTCAAATTATTCAAACTCGAATAAATGTTTATAAATATATAATTACATATATACAAATAATTTACTTATTTTTAATAATAAAATTTCCATAAAAAAGTTTCATTCATTTCAATGAAAAAATAATAATAATGTGTATCTTAAACCTACATATATTTTATTCTCAGTACTGGACTTCCAAGAAAACATAAAAATTGTTGCACTAATTAGCAATTGCATGTACTGAATAGAATTTATTCAAATGAAAAGCTCACATTTTATTCACATAAACGAAATATATGGGATTTCTTGCATAAGAATATAAATTTCAATTAAATTTTAGGGTCATGTTAAATTGTAAAACATCCAGCGAAAAGCTTATAAAGTACAAGATACATGGTAAATTTTTAAATATATAAGTAATATGCATAATGTATGTGATAAAACTTTAAATTATAATCACAATCGAAGACTGTTATTATAAAAATTTTTTTTCCTTTAACTCTAATAAATGTGAACAATGAATATTTTGGCGCTCAAACGGTCGAAGTCTACTCAGTAGTTTAAAAGTGAATTCACCTTATAATCGGCATTACGTCTTGACGTTATTTTTATCATTAACTTTGAATACTTTATTTATGGAGATTTATCTAATTTTAATGAATCTCTGTAAGAATATTGTTATTTGTGATTTACGCAAGTATATTGTTATTTATGCTAGAATCTAGAACTTTTATGTTTCATTTCCGTCACATTCAAGTGCATTTTTGCTTGCTAAAAAAAACTAAAGATTTATTTTTTACTCTAACTAGTTGTTATTTTCATCACATAAATGTCAAATTGCCATTGCTTTTATCAAAAATAAAAGATACCACAATAGTTTTATATTCATCCTTTCTTCTACGTTTAATTTCAAAATTTTCATTGCATGACCTATTTTCCTTACACTAAAAGCAAAAAGAGGATGGAAATGGAAATAAAATGTTAAGCTATAATTTGTCATTAATATTTTAAGTTTAGGACTTAAAAGAATTTAAACTTGTAAAAAAAAATACTATACTCTTTCGTTTTTTTTTTTTTGTTGTTTCTGCATGCAATATAAAAAGCAATTTAAAACGTATAAAACGAAAATTATTATTTTTTGAATTTTCACTGTAAAATTTCCTTTTGTAAAACAAACACCCATTTACTTCCTATTGTATCTCTAGTGGCAGAAAATTACTAAATTTTCTCATAATACATTTTCATGGGAAATAGAAAAGTAAAAAAAAAAAAAAACACAAAGAAAACAATTTTCCACTTTGCGCTTAAATTTTTCTATCTTATTGGGCTGATGCATTTTAAATAAAATTTTATGTAATTTTAATTGAAGGACAAAAAAAAAAGATTTTCTTTAGGAATTAAATTTGAGACATTTTCTTTTATAATTAAAAGATAAGGACAAATATGTATTATCGGATGGTCATGGTAATACTATGGCCAGAAAATTTTTAACTTATAATTATAATTGTTGTGAAAGAAGATCGTAACAATTTGCCTGTATCATTTTTAAAAAATATATGTACATAAGTAAACATGATTTTTTAGTTAGAAAAATAAAATTTAACGCAGGTGTACTTAATATCAAGATCTGAAATTTGTAACGAAAGTAGGTAATATTTTGAATCCCATGAACTTTCACTAGGGTTATATTTCATAAAGTTAGTTATATTATTATTATTATTATTATTATTATATTAATTCAGCGAATTGAAATTTCCCCCAAATGCATTCAGTTTGATAATAAGTAAATGAATATACATTTTATCTGTATAAACATTTCGATAAATAAAATGAAATAAAATAATTTATTTTATCAGGTCATATGAAAATTGGAACTATTTTTTGTCCCATTATTACATATAAAATACTATTTTTTATTATATGTATAATAGGTATTTTAAAATTATTTCATTTCGTTTGCAATTATATTAATTTTTAAACCTGTAATGACAATTTTTAATTTACATTCAATTTACTCAAATTAAAAATTCATTAATTTTAAATATTATTTTTTTTATTATTATCATTGTTATTATTAAATTATATATTTTAATTTTAATAATTTAAATGAAACAGTCAGCTGATAAGTATTTTAGAAAGTTTAATTTCAATAGCATTTATTTTATATATTTAATATTTTAAGAGACGATAAAGTGTGAGATGGGTTTAAATTTTGAATGAAAAATTTTACTTACGTAGTATATGTACATTTTGTATGTAGTATATATTTAACAAATATATTTTCGAAAGTAGGTTATTAGGAATACATTCTATTTTAGGTAAATTATAAAGCATTCAACAACGTTTTTGTTAAATTCGGAAATTTTTGGAGACGTTTATAGAAAACATAGAAATAGAATAAATTTTATATCCAATTTATTTTATCTCATAATATCATCTCTGATATTATCCAAGTTCAAAAAAATGTTTATTAAACTACGTAAGAAAGCATTAGTTATGCATACTCTCATTTTTTGTATTTGACAACAATTCACCAATTTTTTACTAGTTGGAACTCTTGAGTGAAAATAGAGAGCCATCCTTTCAATACAAACAACATAAAATTTTAACCATTCATTATCAAATGCATTTACTCGATTGAAATTTTCATTTTATTAAACAAATTAAGGAAATCAACAAAATTTCCTAAAAATTCTTATTAACAATTTTTTTATTACGATTTTATATTTTTTTTCTCTTAATTTATAATATGAAGTACAATTTTCAAGATTAAAATAATTAAATTATTTACATTTTAAGGTCAAAGTTATATAAATCAGCCGATAGACCTTAAAATAATTTAAAAACTCACTCAGTTCATACATATATATTTAAATTTGTCATGGGAATTAAAAAAAAAAAATTCTTAATTTGTTCAACTGACATATTCTAATTTTTTTTTTATATTTGGACATTTTAAAAATTAGCTAATAAGTTTTATAAAGAAAATCATCACATAAAAATCAACTATTTTGTAGCGGCATGAAAAAAAAAATATTCTGCTTTAAACAACAATTAATATAAATTACTGTCAAAATGAACTTTTAATATAAAATATTTTTTAACATAATGTACATAAAATGTACAACATGTAATAATGTTTCCATTTGATCATTGTGAATTCGTGTATATTAGCATGAGTTTTGTAAATTTAAATATAATTGAAATATAAAATAAATTTGCAGTACATATTATAACTTAATTATGTATTTATGTAGACATATGTACATAACATCTATATAAGGAAATTTTATTTTTAAAACATATTTTGTTATGTATTATTATGTATTACTACATATATTATAATGATTCAATTCAATCATTACATTTTCAGAATATAATTATGTATATTATGTTTAACATTTATGTGTGTGTGTAGTTATATATTACAATACTTTTCTTCGAAATTAGTTTCCAATGAATAAAAGCTTTGGTACAAAAAAAACTCAAAAGATATGTATATAATGTATAAGCTAATGATTTTACATAAATAAAAAAAAAACCATTATTTTATTTTTGCTATTGCTAATACCTAAAAGCAAAATTTTATATCCCCAAAGCGAAAATAATTTTTAAAAGAAAATTTTTGAACAAAACGAAAAACCTAATAATAAAATAATTCCGTAATAAAATAATTCAAAGGATAAAATAGTTAAAAAAAAAAAGAGAAAACTTTTACTCTATAGAAAATAACACCTGTGTACCATTTACCAAAATGACAACAATGTTAACAATATGAATAGAAGTCAGATTATATATTTATTCTCGATTTTTTTTTTATAAAATATAATTTAATAACTTCTCACATGTGGGTTTAAAAAGTTTTCATTAAAATATGATGTCATCTTATGATTGACAATTATTGGTATGAAAAAAACCAATTTTTTCCAGCTTTTCATTTATTATCCATGAAAACCAGATAGAAAATTTTCTACGTAAATTAACTCTATAAAATTTAATTTAATGATAATCATAAAAAATATTATCTTCTCAGGTATAACGCAGTATCTTAGTTGTAAAATTGAGTTTTTTATTCTCATTTATGAAAAATCAATCTATTGCTTTATATTCCATTAATTTTTAAACATTAAAAAAAACACATACCTAATTTTTATAATTATGTGAAAACCAACGACCAAACCATTAAAAATAAATTATAATAATTAGATTTGCAACGAGAGGAAAAAGATAACAATTAAAAAAAAATCGAAATGGGTATATTGAATTCTTAATTAAATATTTATTTTTCATTTTATAATTATAAATCACGTTAAAACTGTGGACAAGAATCCAAACAGATTTATCAATACATATCCAAATACATTTGATTCATTCTAAAAAAAAATCGGATTCACTCAATGTCATATTAATGACAAAAGTTTTTAAGCCTCGAAACCTGTAAATAAATACATACCAAAAGAATTTGACAGGCTTCATGAATATTTTGTCACAATCTTCTCGACCGCAAATTAAGATAGATTTTCTTTGTACATATAATAATAACATTTTCCTAGGTTACAGAGAATAAGGACCTGAAAAATTGAACTAATCTTAAGATAGAAACTCATTTTAATTATATCCAGATAGATTATAAAAAGTAAAATCATTTTTAATAATAAATTATTCTCATACATAAATATAGTTCTTTTTAATCAAAATGTAATTATAGGTAGTTTTATATAAAATAACCACAAAACAAACTTTAGTAGCATTAATAAAAAAGTATTAAAAAGCTAAAGAAAAGTTATGAATTAGTTTTTAATTTTACTATCCTGATGGGTAATATTTAATTTAATTATTATTTGAATATAAAATTTTGCAGAAAAACGACATCTGTTCGGTTTAATAAGAGTTTTTATAATTTATTAATTTTTATTAGTTTTACAATTACTTTTTGTTCAATTTATAAAAGCTAAAGAAACAAAAACTCTTATGAATTCTTTCGACCAATCAAATTTTTATTCCTTTAATATATAGGCAGGCGTATCAACCCACTTTTTAATTATGTAAAAATATTTTTAAATGCAGAATTAAATTATTTATAAAAAAAAAAAAAGTCATAATAATTTAATCAAGTAAGTTACTAGTTTAAAAAAAAACAAATTGACTCTAAATTGAAACATTTGGTTTTATATTTACAGTTTCCACGTAAATTTATGCTTAGTTTCAAATAATAAAATTATTAAATTATTAAAGAAGGATACAGACATTATGAATATCGATGGATATTAACTATTTTACTAAATTTTGGTTTAAAATTCATAAATAAAAATAAATGAATATCAAGGATATTGTTTTGAAATAAATTTCCTTAGTTCACATTATTGTAGAACTTATATTCAACTCAAAATCATGTAAATCATTTTTTTCATAACAAAATTATATAGGTATAACAAACAAGAAGGCTAATTGAAAAATAAATGCACAAGATGGATATGTATACTAACTACCTGAAGCCATATAAATATTTAAAATATTAAAAAATAATAAAATTTTTAGTATAAACTTTTAGTATAATGTGAGAAAATGCATTATTTAAAACATGTGTTATTTCTTCGTTTTAATATTCCATTTGTTGTTGCCATATTGTTCATTGTTTATTCCATAATTCCATGTCCAGAAAATTGAGAATATATTAACTATATTATTTCATTCTTTAAAATTAAGTGTTTTTTTAGTGTAAAAAATAACATATGTACATAGTTCAATTAAGCAGTATACAAGACATAAGAAAAAAAACCAGAATTAATTCTGGATCTGCGCTGGATTGTATTGACTTGTTAGCTTATTAAATTAAATCTTATGACTTCTTCTTCTTATTTTGCGTAGCATATTAGATTTTTGTTTTTGGAACTAGTTCCTTATTCTACGCTCTTATGGAAAAATTTATTAAAAATTTGAAAACTTTAGTGTCAGTACATAGTGTCGGTACACACGCCGACGCGATCATAGATTTTGAGCGAGCAATGATTTTTTTTTTAGCAGCAGTTCCAAAAAAATTTGAAAATATCGCTGCTAAGCCGCAGCGACCAAAAATATGATCGCGTCGGCGTCTGTCGGTACATGATAAACCAAAAAAAAAATTTTTTAAATATTATTATATTTTTATTATATTTTTATTATATTTTTTAGGTATTTTAATAAATATTGTGTTCTTTGGTTTGCATTAATAATTATTAGAAATAAAACAAAAAGAATAGTAAACATCCAATGAAATTTATAAAATTAAAATCCAAAATTCTATCAAAGTTATCTATCAATATTATCTATACAAAATAATTCCGATGTTTCACATCTATCAAACGCCCCGCCGGCTGTTGTATTTTTTATTGAACTTTGTATGAAAATTGATAAACTTAAATTTTATTTCAATTTATAAAATAAAATATTTAGTAAATATTAATTTTTTATTATTAACTAATTAATATTTTATAGTTCAAATAAAATTTAGATTTTCATACTAATTTCAATGTTAATAAAAATCTTGTATAATTTTGTCAGTATTATTTTGCCAATATAAAGGCGCTATTCGGTACCAAGGCAAGTCAAGTCATCTGCCGGCGATATATATTTCGATACTTTGCCATTTTGGCTATGATATTTGTTTTTTTTTTGTGTTGTAAACAACAAAAACAAAAAATTAAAATTTATAAGTAAATTAACGATACCTGTTAATTTTTTTAAAGTTTAAATAATGAGTCGACGCCGTCACATTTTATATGATTTGATGAAAACTTAAATTTTATTTGATTTTATAAAATATTAATAAAATACTTAGAAAATATTTTTTTATTATTAACTAATTAATATTTTATATTTCAAATAAAATTTAGATTTACATACTAATTTCAATGTAAATAAATATAAATTTTGTATAATTTTGTCAATATAAAGGCGCTATTCGGTACCAAGTCAAGTCAAGTCAAGTCAAGTCGTCTGCCGGCGTTAGATATTTCGATACTTTGCCACGGCTGACAATTGTTTTTTTTTTGTGTTTGAAAAACAACAAAAATAAAAATTAAAATTTATAAGTATATTAACGATACCTGTTAATTTTTTTTAAGTTTTCTTTTCTGTACAAAATAAATACGATGTTTCACATCTATCAAACGTCCCGCCGGCTCTTGTATTTTTTATTGAACTTTGTATGAAAATTGATAAACTTAAATTTTATTTCAATTTATAAAATATTTATAAAATAAAATATTTATTAAATATTAATTTTTTATTATTAACTAATTAATATTTTATAGTTCAAATAAAATTTAGATTTTCATACTAATTTCAATGTTAATAAAAATCTTGTATAATTTTGTCAGTATTATTTTGCCAATATAAAGGCGCTATTCGGTACCAAGGCAAGTCAAGTCGTCTGCCGGCGTTAAATATTTCGATACTTTGCCATTTTGGCTTATGATATTTCTTTTTTTTTTGTGTTGCAAAAACAACAAAAACAAAAAATTTAAATTTATAAGTATTCACTAATTTAAATCTCCAAATAGCGACTCCTATGGCGAAAAAAGGCACATACTTATGGGTGAAAAAAATTTAAATAAATGGGTTCTCAAAACAGTCAATATTAACGATACCTGTTAATTTTTTTAAAGTTTAAATAATGAGTCGACGCCGTCGCATTTTATATGATTTGATAAAATGTAAACAGTCCCTTTCGCGGCAAATAAACAGTCCCTCTCGCGGCAAATAGTAATAGTTTTTTATTGAACGTTGTATGAAAATTGATAAACTTAGAGTCACAATTTCTAAATTGAGGACGTAATTTTCTGCATTCTGTATAATCTGCTAAAATCAACTACTTATAAAATAATATTTGGCTGACTGAAATCAAAAACTTATAATAATACGTGACCGACCGAATTTTCTTACCCATTTTTGAAGCTTTTTTCTTTTCTATACAATTTTAGTTTTTGAATTCACTTAAAAGTAGACCTACAAATTTAGTTTGTTATGGGAAATTTAAAATTTCCCTTTGCAGAATTTTAAGAAGTAAAATTGAATTTGTGAACGGCTTTAGGACAAAATTATTTCATTTTTTTAAATAACAGCAGTAAAATCGTGTCGTTCACAAATTAAAAAATCTGGAATATTAAATCCGATTTCAATTTTTTCAATAATCACTAATAAGTGAACTCTTAGTTTTAGCTTTTTGAATTTTCGATGTCAAAAAAGATCTTCGAAATTAGGAAAAACAGTCTAAAATTGCTCCTTAAAAAAGGTTTCTTTAAATGAAAAAAATGCAAAATTAGAGAAAACTGGGAAAAGTAGAAAAAAGTTTCTTTTTAAATTAATAAAATTTTGAATTGATAAAAAATGAAAATTACTTATATGTACGCTAAGGAACTACGTTCCAATCTGGTGTCCCATGACAGCTCTTTTGTTTTTTTGTTTTTGTGATTCTGAATATTGCTATTTTAATAATAAAGGGGCTCATACATTTTTCTTCAATAATGCATATTATTCGGAAGCAATACAAAGTTTAATTTACTATTTGCTTTTTCTTATTCAGAAAGGGGTAGGTACACACTTTTTTTAATTTCGTTAAGCGACATCCGAACCCAATCAAAAAATGCAAAACGATCCTAAAAAAGTTTCATTTTACATAACAAAAGGCTTTTGGTTTTTAAATATTGTAATCCGGCAAAAGCTTCTTATATATTTTGTGAAATATTCATTCTGATACACATTGAGTAGTGTATAAATAATAATAATTTAATAATAAAAAGCTTAAAAATATGATTTTTATTTAAATATTGCATCAATTTAAATTTTGTCAATAAAGTATGAATATATTTCTATTCAAAAATTAATTATTTTTAAGTACCGAAAGTTATGTATTATATTGATATTTTTATGTTTGTTGTTAAACTATTCTTTTTTTTATATGGTTTTTCATTTAAATCCAATTAAATAAAGTGAAAATTTTTAGATTCTATAATTTTTTTTCCAAAATATTTTTTTTATATTATTTTATTTTGAATTAGTGAAATAAAGTGTGATAGTTAATAGTTATGGATTGAATATTGAAACAAAAAAATTAGATTTAGAAATATCAAGGATGGAATCAAATATATAAGAACTGATGTGTATACATATTAAAAGCATATTCATCATTCTCTCTATTTTGAATTTTTTTTTGCTTGATTATGAATAAATCTTAAATACATTTTTTTTAAATCTAAAATTCTTTATTTTTTATTTAATAAGATCAAATTGCGTTGACATTTTTATTTTAACTTAATATAATATTTGTGCGTGACCCCGTTACTGTAATGAAGCTTAATAATATATTGAATACATTATAAAAGTGTATGACCAAAAACGTGTGATACGACATATTAATGAAATTATGGAAAACATTTAAACATTAAAAGGAAATAATTAAATGATAACTTTTATGATTAAAAAAAATTATTTTAATATTGAGTGAATTATGTATATTAGTTATATATTAATTTTTAATTGATTATTATTTAAAATAATATTTTTTATCGTTATTATTTACATAATATGTAATTATAATATTTATCTGGCAACATAATGAATAAAGGTGAAAGATAAGCATATATAGTTAAAATATTTTTTAGATTTTGAACACTTATATTATCTGCTCTAGTAAAATCCAAAAAAATGCTGATCGTTGATATGAAACTAATAAAAAAATTTATATTTTCTCTTACTAATATTTAATGCCCAGTCGAGAATGAAGATAGTAGTAAAATTCTTATATATTAAATTTGAAACTATTTTCAATATAATTTAAATATTTTTTTTTTCTCTTTTTCAGGTTAACAAATAATAATTACCATAATGTCAATTTCAGAATTCCGCAGGAAAAAACTTTTATACGTTTTCAATGTCTTTTTTGGTAAGTTAAATTATTACAGCTTGTTTTTTATGAATAATATATAACAGCCGCAAATCCCACTGACCAACCACCAGTCCGCTCGCCCGCAGCCCCCACCCTCCCCCCTTTCTCGGGTTCTGGGACATTCCCTCTACTGCTAACACAAAAAATGGACCGTAGTGTTTGTCACAACGGGTGAAAAAGAAATTTGGCCGTACAAAATGTATGGAAAAACTGTTGTGCGTAATGGGTGACTGCTGCCGCGTCCCATTCGCTTCGCGCAAACATGATTTTTGCTGGCGGCACTATTTCAGTTCCAAGAGAAATAGTGCCGCTCAATCCTGTTTTCATATAAAACTGAAATAGCGCCGCCGATATCAGTTTTCTGAATTGGCGGCACAATTTCAGTTGAAACTGAATTAATGCCGCCAATTCCAAACTGAAATATCGCCGCGATTTACGAGTAGCGGCACTATTTCAGTTTAAGTTCAATTAAAAATAAATTAGCGGCACTATTTCAATTTCAACTGAATTAGTGCCGCCCCCCTTGGCGGCACTATTTCAGTTTCACGGGCGGCACTATGTCAGGCGGCGCTATTGCATGGAGCCAAAAATAATTTAAGATTTATAATTATATATATTTATATATTTGAATGAATTAATTTGTTGTGTTGTTATTACTACTTAATTTATAGATTATTATTTATGCGTCCTAAATATTAATATTCTACTTGATTTTATTATGAACATTGGAGAACGTTAAACATGTTATATAGTGATTTTCTTTACATAATGTTATTCTGAATTCAAGTATTTTTAATTTCTCTTAACTCTAGAAATAAAGGATATTTTGAAATCTTTAAAAATAAAACCAACATAATTTTGAATAAATTAAAAATTAAAATTTTAATTTATTTTTTGAAAACTAAAATAATTTTCAACAGATTTTTAACACCTAAAAGAAAAAACTCCTGATATAAATAAATAAATGTATTTCTTATTTATGTACACAGGTACATGTTTCATTGTATATTTAATATTTTACATAATATATGTTGTGTATATTAGAATGGAAACTGTTTGTTGTTGCGTTCGAAGATAATTTCAATTTTGTATAAAAAAGTTATTATTTAACATTTTTATTAAAATTTTAAATAAAAATAATCATAACCAAAAAATAAATTTGCGTTTGCGAAATAATTTTTTTTTTAGGAAATTTGGTTTCCGCTGTTTTTTTGTTTTGTTTTTTGCTTTATTTAATTTTCATAAATAATGTTTTTTCTGTTTTGTTGATTATTATTATTTAAAAAGGATTTTGTTCATTTCGTCAATTAATCATGATAAACGAAGAATTAACAAAATAATAAAATATAAAAAATTTATTAGCGAATTATAATTGTGATATTTATTGATACTTTTTTTTAATGATTAAAAATTTTATGTAGTGTCTACAAACATGGAAATAACGTAAAAAATACTTTATTTCTACGAAAAGTACATTGAATTCATTTAGTTTCTTCTAAAACCCCTACATGGCTAAGCGGATAAATGTGCACTTCTAATATGTGTGCTACAACACTCATATTTTCCCGCTTTTCTATTTGTCACTTGTTTCTGTTGAATTATTTCCGTTTATCGTTCCATAAAATTTTGAGCAATAATTTTCTTAAGAAGTTAAACTCCAAAAATGTATAAGTGCTTTGGTTTTTTCAACGAAGTTTTTTCTTAACTTTTTTTATGTCGACTGCTTTTATTTATGCGGTAACCTAACCATTGTTCTGGGCATCTACGAGACTTACTCGTTCACCAACCTAGCAATTTTTTGTTTTTTAATTAAAAGTCTTAAAATTTTCAAATAATTATAAAAACATCATTATAATTGCAATGATAATCCTTCACCTGTTGATAAAATCTTTTAAATAAAAAACTAAAATTAAAACAGAATTGAAACCAAAACTATACTTCAATAATAAAAGTAAATTTCTCTTGGAAAAATTAGGTCTATGGCTCTATGCTATGCATAAGAGAAATTTCTGTATGAAAAAACAAAGGATTTAAATAATGCATGAATAAAATAAATTTAACATTAAGTTATTCATTGTGCATTTCAAATTTAAACATTTAATATTTAAAATGAATAAATGCACACTGGTGACATTTATTTATCATATATTCAAGACAATAATGTTGAAATTTAAAGTGGCCTCTGTCATGTTATCTTTAAAAAAATCTTTTTGATGGAAATTGTTTAACGATTAAAGAGAATATATGGTATTTATGTAAATAGCATTTTTTTTATTTAAGATCCGACAACAAAATCCATTAAAATCAGAAGCAATAAATTTAAAATATTCCAAATGTTTTGTTTAAATACAGTTGATAATAATTAAAATCAAAATGTTAATGTTTAAAAAACGAAGAACCAATAGCTTATGGATCCATAATATTTTTATAAATTGTACAATTTGAATTTAATTCAGTTAAATAATTATATTTTTTTTAGTTAAAATATATTCAGCCCACTCAAAGTGCTAAAGTTTTTATTTAAAAACTTTAACTTTAAAATATTGTAAGATTAGCAACAGAGAATAAAACTTTCTTTTTTTTAACAAGTTTTATTTTATTTAATTACCTTTACATTATAATCATAAAATAAACAAGAATAAATGACATTTTTAAATTATATAATAATTCTTAAACATAAAGGAAGGAAAGGAATGAATAAATCTTTTTATCAAATAACTAGTTTATTTTTAGTTTTTTCCATTCGCAAATTAAGAAATTTTTCTGACATTTTGTAATCAAAAATCATATCCGGACAGAAGTGAAAAAACTGAAAAATGGATTTATTATTCTCAATAATAATTTTCTATCACGAAATATGACGTTATGATGTCGCACACATAATACAATCATTTTCAAATTTTAATTGGATTTCATTGAGCCACATTTTTGATATTCTTTCTTAACAATAAAATTTTCTAATCTTAACTAGTAATTTATTTTATCTTTTTTTTTTACCTTAAATTATTTTAAAATCTACTGAAATGCTAAAGATATGATATACTTTTAACTGAAATTTGTCAATGAAAATTAATATATACAAGTAATTACACATTTTACGTTGCACAAGTCACTTAATAATGTTGTGGTTGACATGTCATGATGATAAATATCTGACGCATAATAAAATATTTATACGTAGAGCTGTTAAACATTTTATAACAAACCAAATTCGTTGCATATTTTTTTTTTTTAATTAAAATTAAATAGATTCGTTTTTCAACTATAATTATTTTGTTTGCTGGGAAAAGTGAAATTATATACAATTTCCTTTGCTTTCCATAAATTTATAATTTTGTGAGCCAATTCCATATAATATATTCTGGCGTGTATATTTTAATGAAGCTGTAAGCTACTCTTATACATTATTAACGAAAATTGAAATTTTTTTATCAACATTGATTTTTATTATCTTTTTTTGTATACATGAATCAGCTCTGTATTATTATTATTCAAAAACTACCATTGCATTGTTAAACTTTATATTGGTTCCATAATGACAAAATAAAAAAAAAAAAAACTAAAACTAAATCAAAATGATAATTATTATGTGTTATAATCGTTGATCTATCTTTTCGATTTAAAAAAAAAAATTAGAATGATATTTTCAATAATTATATATTCCAATTCAGAGAAAACAAAAGATATTTCTAGATATATTTTTGAGCATTTTGCCATCAATCAATATCATACAATTTGATTAAGTTATAGTCATTTTTAAACCATCTCATGCTTTTTTTTGTTATTAACTATTTTTTACACTTTCTTTTTCAGATATCAATCAAAGTGGTGAAATAGATTTGGATGATTTTAAAATTGCTATTGAAGTAATTATAAATAAAATATAATTGTATCTTGAATATGCTTGATTAAGAATAATTTTATTTTTAGAAAATTTGTGAATTAAGGGGTTGGCCAGCTGATCATCCCAAACATACTGAAACACACGATATTATGCTAAAAATTTGGGAAGGTTTAAGATCAAAAGCAGACAAAGATGGTGATGGACAGGTATGTATAGTATTTTGTACAGTACATAATTACATATAATGAAACTTAAAAATTATTAGAAAATTTATTTTTAATAAAGATAAAACTTTTGACCATAAACCCACAATCTAATTTAAAAACAAAAATTATTTTGAGAACACTTATATCAAAATATACTGTTCAAAAAATCCAATGGACCAATTTAAGGTGTTGTCTCTATTTTAGAAATGTGTGTCAAAATCAAGATAAATAAAAAAGGAAGTGAATATTCCAATTTTCAAATGGTTGTGTTTTGTTTTATTACGACTGATAAACGTAACTGTCCATTGTTATATCGAAAGACCCGGCAGTTCCAGGCACATTAGATAACATAACAAAATTAATAAATTTTTCTTTTAGTATAAGAAAAAAAATTCTAGTCACTCTAATTTTACAAACAAAAATGCAAATATGGTTAAAATTTAAAAATAATTTTCTCTTCAAAAAACTAATAAAGAAAAAAATCGATTATAACAATAATAAAAAAAAATCAGAATTCAAGATCTTCTTATCATCGTAAAATAAAAATTGTGTAGTAATGGCTTTTATATCGTTTATCTGAGTGCGATTAAGAGAATCTGGATAAAATAAAATGACAGCATCAATTACTTTTACAACCCCATAATATTGCAATGCAATTTTTCTATTTTTAAAATATAAATTTATATTATCAAAGAAAAAGAAATTATATGAAACCATCATCAACCATGTTATCATTTCTTATTTACAGACGTTTTTTTTTTTCCTTTTTATATACTGAGACCTATTATGTTTTCGTTTTTATGATCTAAATCTGTAGAGAAATATATCGTACATATATTTTTATGTTGCTACTTTAATTTTCGATATATCATTGATTCCTTTATAATAACCAAGGAGAAACTATTGTTTTTGTGATAAAATTTCTTAATCTATGTATGACGACTTCCTTTATGAAGTCGTCACTATTTAGTGCTATAATATCATCCACTTATAAGAGCTTATATTTTCTTAACTGAATCAAATTTTTTCACCGAATGTACCTACTCATATACTTATAACGAAATTAAAATTTATTTTTATTTTTCTTTCATTGACAATAATTTTTAACATTTTGATTTCCTTCGCAACTAAACGTGCGAGCATTGATTGATAATGAAAGTTCAATTTTGATATACTTATAACCCCACTATCAATCATTGGGATTTTTACTTTTTGATGATAGTGATCTAAAAGAATTCATATTATCTTGTTCGAAAACCTAAAATTTAATCAACGTTTTAAACTATTTTTAGATATCCTTAATTTCTAATTTGGTTCAAATAAAAATTGATGGAAAGAAAAAAAGTTTTTTATTTTTCCGAACTAGCAGAGACATGAAAAACTAATAATAATTCTATATTTAGTCCCAAAAAAGAAAACGAACTAATGAATTTTCATTGCTACCACTATCGACGACATTTTTGAACAATGCATTATTTTTATCTCATAAAACTCGACAACACAATAGACAAAATATTGGTCTGCTTTATATCCTTTCTATTTGTGTCTGCAGATCCAAAATATAACTCAATAAATTTTCATCAATTTAATCAAGAAAATGAAATATAATAAAATTAAATTCAATAACAGAATCAAAGGAAATTAAATGGAAGTTCATTATAGGACTTAGTTTATTTTCAATACTAATGCTCATAAGAAAATTTTTATTGCAACACATAAGAAAATAAATAAAATAAAAACAACTGGGTACTTTATAAACAGATGAAAATTTTTTTTTTAATTTATTAGGTGATTCAAATATCTATAATTATCGCACAAATTCTTGAATATTGTCATAATTCTTCAAGGAAAATATTATACTGATGTTGAAGGAATAATTTTCCATCAATAAAATTACAAAATTCATTAATTATCCATCAAAAATTTAATTATCTAACACAAATCAATTAAAAGCCTACATACTAAACTTTTTTATCTATTTTTTATTTATTTTATCTATTTAATTAGTCGCATATTGTTGTTCTCTACTCGTAAGTTTTTTAATGCACATGTAGAGTTTTTTAATGAACATGTAAAAACTTCCTAATGAACTAAAGCAAACGAAAAAACTAAAATCCTTGAAGTATTTTAAACTCAAACAGCTGCTGTTCATAATCAAAATAATAAATTGTACAATTATGTTATAAAATTTAATTTATTATAAAAATTATATGTCATTATCTGTAAAATAATATTATATTAATTTTTTTTTTTTTTTTAAAGAAAATATAAAAAAGAAAATTGTTTTTTTTTTTTTTTAAATATTTTCTTCTTCAAGAAAAGAAAATTTTAATCAGAAATTGCATCTTGAGCGGATATTACACAAAAAAAAAAAATGTTACCTATATAATATTTTTCTGACCATCCAGGATATTAATGTAATTTTATTTTACAATAGTATCAAGGATGATCATAAGTGGATAAAATAATATTAAATTTATTTTTCCTTCTTGGGGAAAAAAAAAACTTAATATTGCTGTTTGGATTTTATTATTCAGCACATAATTTCTATCAAAAATTTTTTGTTATTATAGCCCAGTAGGTAAAAATTACAATAATTTAACAATGTCATTTTATTTTATAAAGTATAAATTTACTTTTATTTAATACATATACATTGACATTCAGTTCAGAACTTTAAATGAAAATCGATTTCTATAATATTCACCTGCCCGAAAATAATAAAAAAATTATAAATGGAATGGAAGAGTTGATTTTCTTTTGCTTCAGTTTTTTTTTTTTTTTGATTTAAACCTCTTTAATCGTATAATTAATCTCAAACTTTCATGTCATTTTCAATGTTATTTTATAAACATTAAAATTCTTTTTGAAAAATAAAATTATTAAGTGTACTGTGGTACTATATGTAAATTAAAAATGTAACGAAATATGATGTTACTGTGGAAATGTTTATTTTTTATTCATTATTGTTTTGGCTGTCAACAAAAAATTGCTTAAATTCTTGTTCTCGTTTTTACAGATTTAATTTTTTTCTTTGACTCTATAGAATTTTTAATATGTCGAGATCTTCTTTTTTTTTTGTGTATAGATACACACATATCTAGACGTATACAAAATTTTCAAAGAAAATATTCCAGGCAATTAAAAAAAAAAAATTTTCACCCAAAAAATTATTAAAATGTTCTTTAAAAACAACTATATATGCTCATTGTACATATATTATACATTAAATATACATAAAAAGAAAAAACTAAAATATTAACAACTTTTTAAAAGTAGAACAAAAATTGTTTTTTTTTGTGCTTTGTAATAATTGTAATACTTTCAGTTGAATGAAAATTAGGTATTTTTTTTTTATGAACGTTAAATTAAAAATAAGAATATTTAAAATTATTTAAATATGATGGTAAGTGGACTTAATTTTCTACTTTTTCGTAGTCCTATCTTGATCTAATATCGCTTAAAAATCAAAATAATTTTACTGAACAATTTAAAAATCTAAATAAATTGCAATAAAAATTTCAAATCTCTTATTTTCTTTAATATACATAATTTTAAATAATGTATATTGTCATTCATTATATCATACACGAAGTATTGAAGGATATATTCAGTTTGAGTTATTCATAATGAACCAAAAACTATAAAATAATAATTTTTTTTTACATTATGCAAGAATTTACATTAAATTAAACAACTATAGAAAATCAAATAACAACACAAATTACATAAAATTATATTAATAAAATTTATCCCCAAAGGATTTGGTATAAAATCCCTTAATGATCGAATTGGAAGAAGTAATGTGCATAGAATGCATATAAGTTTGTAAATTTGTAAAACAAAAAAAAACATTTTTATATTATTACCTTGGGATTATATTTATTTTTTTTTATTTTTATTTTTTTTTTGCTGAAACGAGAATACATGTTAAAAAATTTAAAAGAGTTGTATCTTGTCATAAACAGCAAATTAAAAATTATTATAAAAAAAAGATTTTCATTCGTATTTTCACAGAAAAATATTGTGTAAAATGAAAATCAAGTATTGTTAATATATTACTTAAAAGATTTCTGAAAACGACATTTTAAAAGTAGAACATAAAACTTTTGTACTTAAAAAAATAATTTATATGTATATATTTAACAAAGTTAAGCTTATTGTAACCTTACACATATAATTTTTAACATTACAAAATTATTTTAAAATAGGTCGTAAGGTACACTACACTAACACAACATTAAGTATCTACTCTTAAAGTTCATTAAATAAATAATTTATTTAAAAAAATTATTAACATCGAGAGAAGTTGGGCTCCTCTGCGACCTAAGCTAAAACAGAAAATGAAGAAAAGTCATAAGTGTAGGTATAGAGAATATTCGTATCACAATATTATTTCTTTGAATTTGAAATATCGTGAGTCAAGATTTAAAATTAATTCAAGCTGCGACTATAAACTACTTATGTTCCCATTTGGACTTATAATATTATTCTGCTCTGTTATAAACTGACTTTGTATGAAAAGATTAACTTTTGTAAGAATTGAGAGACTGTCTGTAAAAACATTTTCTAAAAGACATCTGTAAAAAAAGACATCCTCTAAAATTTGAAAAAATTATTTCTATTGCCCGCTGCCCGTGAGAAAATAAAAACTAGATATGGTGCCTCAACTATCAATTAAGCAGAACAAATAAGTAAAATTAGTTTTTTTGTTACATTAGATTTAATATCAATTCTCTTGTCTCCATTTAGAAATTTTTTTTATTTTTATAAAACAATCTTTCAGTTTAAATTAAAAATAAAAGTAAATTTTTCTATCAAAAGTTTTCAATTTTGTAAAGTTGGAAGCAAAAAATAAAATAAATTTGATAAAATAATGAAGTAAATGCAAAAGAGCATCAAAGGAAAAAAATTTTCAAGGATAGAAGAAATTAGTATTGACCCAAAAATTCTATTATTTGTGTTCAAATTACTTGAATAAATTCTTTTAATTTCTATATTAAAAAAATACCATTTAAAAAGTAAAAATACAAATTTTCTTTGTTCTTAAAGTAAATAAAATACTTTACCTTGAAAATTGATGAAAAATTTTGTCGACCAAAAATTATTGGGGTGGAAAAATTCCTTATGATTACAATATTTCTACAATATATTTTATTTCATCTTAAATTACAATGAAATAAAATTGTTCAATGTATGATGTTTTTGCATATAATAATGTTTAAGTAATTTAATAAATACTTTATTTCTATGTTCAATGAAATGAAATTTTACTTGATTTATTATGATGAGTCAACAATATGTATGCTTGCTTTTTTTTCGATAAATATAATACTAATTGAAATTTTTGTTTGCTCGATATTATAATAAAAGAAATAAGCAAAATATTACTATAATAATTTGTTAATAAATTCAAAATTAACCTATGTAGCTAACCAAATGATCCATTAAGTATTCAAATAAATATATGTATAAATAAAAAAAAAACAATATGCTACAAACGATAAGGCACAAATCTCAGATTTAAATTAATTTTAACAAAACTTGATTAAAAATTCTGTATCATGGAAAAAAAAATAAAAGAAATAAAACTCTTTATATAGATTTTCCAAGGATGAAATAAAAAAGGGAATTAAATTTTATCGTTTGATGATAATGATTTAAAAAAAAAAAATTAAGTAATTTTATCTGTAATAAACAATGTTTTTTTATAAGACACTCGATTCGCCGTTTAAAAAAGAACCTAACAAAATCATTATGTAAGTCGATCACAATCGTGCTGTATATTCTCTTTTCACTAGGATGATGATGGAAAAGTTCCAGCTTGTGTGATTGAACTTTGATTTTTCATACAAAAAAATTCTGGATTGGAAGTTGGATTTCATAGTGAAAATGTTTATGGATAAGTGAGTTCGAATAAATTGAAAAAAAGGGGCAAAATAATCAATCTTTAAAAAAACTTTCAGATTTTTTTTTAATTTTTATATTATAATATTTTATTTTATTAAATTTACAAATTCATAAACTTTACTATGTTTTTTTTTAAATTTACACTGGGACTAGTCTAAACCCTGTTTTATATCATATAGAACAAGGGTCGGCAACATACGGCCCGCGGGCCAGATACGGCCCATTCGGTGTTCTTTTTTGGCCCTCCAAGATTTTTATTGCCGCCTTGTTATTCGGCCTGATTTATTCTTCTAGGCCTTTTTATAATTTTTTAACAGCAAAAAAAATTAAAACTATCAAAAATTCCATTCAGAACCTCATATTTATATAATTCAGCTTTTAAAAAAATTATATTACTGCAACTTTTTGCATTATTCAATAAATGTTGCATTAAAAATATTGTTTTCTGCTAAATACTGATCGCCAAATTTTCTGAAGGGCTGCTGTTATTGTAGCATTACGAATTGTAAATTAAGTAAATGAAAGAATTAATCCCACAAAAAAATTGAAAAATCTGCATCTGGCCCAGTTGATGAAAGTCTTGCCGACGCTTGATATAGAATATTTATTGGATTATGATTGATTGATGATTGATTTTAAATGAAAAGAAGTGTGCATAAGAATAATTATTACCGATCTTCTTATTTTAACTACTCTCAAATTTGAAAAAAAAAAATATGTGACATTCACATAACTTCAACGTTTTTCGTCAATTTAAGATAGATACATAACCGTATTGTTGTTTACTTTTGCCAAAGGTTAAACATTTTTGGTATAGCAAAATTTACGTTAATTCATTATTATAAAAAATAAATTTGTTCTCATATAAAATTAATAGCTAATTTCATTATTTAATGCGGAATATACGAAGATTAACTGCTGCTGTAGTTTTGTTGCAATTGTATCCTTGGAAAAATAATATTTATCACTTTTATATATAAAAATTGTAAAATATTCTCAATGAATACAATTTTCTTTCCAAAAGCATACTATTTATAAAAACATACATGTTGACCATCCACAAAATAGATCGAATTTAATTTGCAGAAAGCATTTGAAATAGAAAATATCATAAGAATGAAAATTCTTAATATTATTTATAGACTACGAACACATTTTTTTTTATTATTATAGTAAAAAGGAACAGAATTTTTTTCAATAATGCATTTTATTATTTAAATATTTATTGGCACACAAAAGGCAATTGACTTTTATTTCTTCCTTGAAATATTGTATTATAAACACCATTTCAAAAATGTTTAGTTAAGAAATTTGTTAAGATCTTGTATAACTAACAACTGCGGAACTTAGTTCAAGCATAGGAAGCAATACTTCCCGCCTCCCTTTAACTCTTTAGTTCTGTTATATTCTAAGTTTGAAACGACATTTAATAAAACAAATCAAATTAAATTTTGTTCTACTCTTCAATGAAATCGTATAATACAGTGAACTAATTAGATTATGAAATTATTAACTGGGTACTCCAATTTTATTTCTTTAACTCTGCTTGTAATATGTGCATCTGCGCTTTTTACCTAAAATAATTTTATATATATGGAGATGTATTGAAACAAGTGAATTTTAAATTATAAAATAATTAAATTAACAAAACACACACATATATAGATTTGCTTTTGAAATGTAGATTTTTTCAGATAGAAAGTATTAATTAAAAAAAAAAAAAGATCTTTTAGTTAGTATTTACCCATTTTAGAGTTAAGTAATTATTGTAATACCTAGTTGATACTACTAAATTCATTTATGTCAAAATTCGCTCATCAGCTATGTTATAAAATAATAAATTACGTATTACTCATAGTTTTTAGTAAATCCGATAAAGTCAACACTTTCTTTCAAATTAGGTTTATACAACAAATTGTATACTGTTATTCTACAATTTCGAATACATAATAATGAAAACCATAAGCTATTTGGTACCATGAAACACTATCAAAAATACATTTATAATAATTCTTTCTATAAAAAAAATGGTCTTTAAGCTCATAAATCCTTGTAAAAATCTACTTATTAAAAAAAAAGAAAAGATTTACAAATGTTTTAGAAGCATTGTTGAGCTTAAATAAATTTGTGGTTTTTGAATTATTATCTGGTTTTCCAAAGAACTTCTCAATAATTGGAAAATTCTATAATCAATAAATACAATTTATTACCAGACTTTTCCAATCCAATGAAATATGAGAAAAGTGTTATTCAATTGGAATGAAATTGAAAATTATGTACTTAAAATTTGAATAAGTGAATTTAATATTAATGGTTTTGGTATTGCATAATATTAACTTTATAACTTTTTTTTTGCATCAATGTTTTACGAAAATTTAAGTATTGAAATATTATATCAATAAGTTTGTGCATTGTATCTAGATTTTTATTTTGGTAGTAGTAGTTATTATCCTTGCCATTGAATTTTCACTTTCATTTATCTTATTGATGTAGAGCGAATAAGTTAGCTTAAAAATTTAAGTGTACCAATATTTATGTGAATAATATTCTTTGCATATAATGTGTAATACTTATTGTATTATGTACAATATAAATTGCATATTACACAGTATTGGTAGTCCGTAAAAAAAATTAAATTTTTTATAGGTACCTATTATAATAAAATAGTAAATTTGTTTTAAAATAATAATCACAAAATGTTTTTACAAAGTTATTAGTGTTTCTGGGTGTTTTTACAAAGTTATGACCGTGATATCTAAAAACTAAACTGATGGTAGGGTGTCATACCGTCAAAAAGACATAACGAGTTAATATAAATTCATATATATAGAGTTCCAATTAAAATAAGTCATTTATATTATTTATATTTAACTGTAAATACCTAGTTATTATTATTTCTAAATAATTATTGTTGATTGATTTTTTTTTTTTTTGCGTGAAAATTGTTAATGATTTTTTTACAATTATCATCAAATAGTTTATAATTATAACATTATTGAAATTGATTACATAATTGGTGATAGATAAATATTAATCTTAATTTGAAACCAAATTAACCAGAAATTTATTTTCATTTTCGATATTTTCCATAATTAAATTTTTTTTATTAAATGTAAAATTATTGTTCAATAACCAAATATTTGAAATGTTTTTGATAATTAATTTAGTAATATTTTACATTTTTTGTAACCTCGAAGTTAATAAACATAATATACTTTTGAATTACTGAGAATAAAAATAAATTTTGATAAAGTTAATATTGGAAATAATGTTTTTATTGCTATTTCAATTTTTTTTTTAAGTTTATCGATGAGGTTTTTCACAAAATTATCTCTTCCATAATTTATCTCAATTTGACTAAATTTAACACTTACTTTAATATAGTGGACAAATTAAGGTATAAAGACTATAATACTAATGGAATTTATATTCTCTATTATTTATATGAATTTTAAAATAAATTGGAACTATGTTAGCTGAAGCCAATTTGATATAAATTAGAGCATGTTCTTAGCCAGCTATCCATCAAAAAAGAAAAAACGGACTTAGTCATATTATAAGAACACATTCTATTAATTTGGGGCGAATTGTCCAAAATTTGTTCTGTGCTGTCTGCATTGAACAAAAATTTTGTCGTTAGGAAATTAATTGGGACATAGTATGTAATATATAATGAAAATATCAGCTACTTCTCGTCTTTTAGTTAATGAAATCATATTAATTAATTTTAATCCGTCTTCATAAGGTCAATATTTTATTTTATTTTTTATAAAAAAATATAGTATTTATTCATTAATAGATTTTTAATTACTTCTAGGTTTCAGTTGAAGAATGGTGTACCATGTGGGATAGTTATGCAAAAGACCCTTCATCAGCACTTGAGTGGCAACACAGGTTTTTTAATAAAATTTTATTTAAATTTTTTTTTTTTAACTATCAAGAATTCTTAAAAAATCAAGTTAGTTTTCAAATCTTTTTCTATCGTTATAGAGCCACTTTGTTGTCGCAATAAAATGGTATTATACCATATCTCAAGAAAAGTAACGGAATTTATCACAATCTCTAAAATTTTCTTCTAGCTAATATCTTTTCTTATAAGCGAGTCACACTACAACTAAAAAGCCACTACTCATGACGGCTTTTTTAAATGCGTTCACACTTGCACTTTTTGGTTTTTTTTCTTTTTTTTTCTCGTTTTGTCATATCTTTTTCCTTTTTTTTTGGGAATTTTTTTTGTTTTTTTATTCGTTTTTTTTAAAAAATTGCCGCCAACTTCCTGAAAGTATGCAATTGTTAGTTTATTTTTTTCTCACAGAGTTCATTTGTTATTTGATCCCTGATTTTCTAGTGGCTTTTTGAAAAGCCACTAGCTTTTTTTTCTTTTTTTTGTATGGAAAAAGCCACAAAATAGCCACAACGATGATAGCTTTTTCAAAAAGCCATTAAAAAGCCGAAGTGTGACAGCCTTATTATTCAACAAATGAAAATAATTTCTAACACACCATTGATTTCTTCACATTCCTAGAAATATGCAATTTAGAAAAAGTTAAAAACATAACATGATATTTCATATTATCACATTTTTTATATACATAAGCATATATTAACTTTTTTATGAAGCAACAATGTTTGGTCCCACTTAAATTTAAGAATACGTGCTGCGTTAAAAAAATTTTAATTATCATATTTACATTATCCTTGAAAATTTTCAATTAAGACAATTATATAATATAATAGAATATTAAATTTTGATATTGAACGTTTAAAAATTCGACAGGTATATGAATTTTATGTTCGATTTGGAGGACGCATCTAATGATGGAGGAATAGATGCTCATGAATTCGCTCTTGTATGCTCTGGTTATGGTTTAGATAAGGACGAATGCGAGAGAGCTTTTGCTAAAATGGCTCAGGTAACTCAAAATTATAATTAAAAATGTATTTATTGACCAATAGCTGCCACTGAACTGAATACTACCGCAATGAACATGATTTATATGATTAAGTGAATTTTTTTATATCTATAATTACATCATTTCTTTTACAGGGTAAAGATGAAGTAACTCGAGAACAATTTGCCGTGTTATGGAATCAATATTTTGCAGCCGAAGATAAGAATGCCCCCGGAAATTTCATCTTTGGAAAAGTGTCGTTTTAACGAAATTAAAATTTAAAATATGAATTTAAAAAAAATTTAATAAAATTTAAAAAAAAAATATTAGAAAAAAAAAACAGCCAATTATTAAAATGTATCAAAAATAAAGTTAAAATTTTAAAATTTATAAATTAATTTTAATTATGTTATAAAAGATGTATTAAAAAAATAGAATAAGATCCTCTGGATATAATTGAATTATAATTGCATAAATATAAAAATCAATGTAATTTAACTAAAGAAATCGTATTTAAATTGAAATCGAAATTTCGAAGAATCGTCAATTATAAAATATAAAAAAAATTTGATTCAAAGATAGAAATTAATTAATTCTACTTCTAAGGTTCTCGGTAACTATTGAAGCAACCCCAAAAACTTATAAAATATGCGATTAGAAATAGAAATATCAATAAGCTTAAATAAATTCTACAAGATAACAAAATTCTATGAAAATTGTGCGCCACTGATGATAGTGGTATGGATAAACTTATCTTTTCAAAATGAATAATATTTTCATATTTTATTATTTGACATTCAAATTAAGAACTGAAGTCGATATTTAGTATTTCTGACAGAATTCTCAATGATAAGCATTTGATTAATATGAAACTTAAGAGGATCTTAATCTATTTATTATTTAACAATATTGTATTTTAACATCGTTAATTAAATCGAAATAATGTAACTATATCAATAACTAATATGGTAAGAATTTTAAATTTCGATATTTTCGTTTAAGAAATTTATTATTTTTTTTGTAATTTTAGATAAAAGTCCTAATATATATATATTGTATATGTATTGTATATGTATCTATATTTATCTGGAACATAAAAAAAGCCAAGGTGTTTTAAAAAATTAAATTGAAAAAAAAAATAAAAAAAAAAAACTTAGAAAAGAAAATTTTTTTAAACAAATGTGTACCTTTGAAAAAATAAAACTAAAATCTTAATGCAATTTTTGTAAGGAAGTGTTAATTTTTTTTTTTTTTAATAAATCGAGATTTTTGGAGATTAAAACTATTCCTTAAAACTTAACTTTTTTTTTAATTAACAGTAAATTGAAATCACATAATGAAAACTTCTTAAATATGTATTAAGTTATATATAAAAAAAAATAATCAAAATAAATTTGTCGAATAGTTCTATCAGAATTAATGATTTTTTAGACTTATTTTTTTTAACACATAAATTAGATCAAGTAAAACTTATAACAATCAACAAAAAATTATTCAAGAACCAAAAGCTCGATTTTAATTATTAAAAAATTAACATAACATAAATATGATTATGAATAATATTAAATCAAAATGAATGTAATTTTATAGAATAAATTTAATAAATGTTAAATGTTTTTCTTCTTGAAAATAGAATTTTAATAAAAAAAAAATAATAATAATAATATGGATTTAAGGCTAAAAATAAAAATTTAATAATGTTTTCGTCTTACCTTAAACTTTCAAAAACAATATTGGTGAAAAACAAAAATTATAAAATAATATTAAAAGTTAAAAGAATAAACCCAAAATAAATTAGTTTTCTTTTTCTTCATTCTATAATCAAAATTTATTCATTTTTTAGTTAAATGGAAATTTTCATTCTGTTTAAGAAACCGCTTGCGCTTAAAACTCTATAACTAATTTTGTTTCTCTTGCAATATAATTTCAAGTATACACCAGAAAAGTCGGTCATGGATATCAATAAAACCAGTGACAAGTAGTGCGAAAAGCCTGGAGAGTAGAGCAAAAAGTAAAAGGATGACCGAACTCAAATGGAACAAATAATGTTTGAAGCAGTTGATCATTTTTTTTTTTTTCAATTTCAATTAAATTTCAAGATGACCATAAAAATCCTCTACTTCCGCAATATTTTGTCTAAAAATAAAATTCACAAATTGATAATTGAATATTTTATTTTCTGAATTTTTTCTAAGTTTTCAAAGTGTTGGTCATTTGATCATAAATTTTTTTTATGTTTGTCTTTACTATTTGCATTTGGAACTCTCTTATATTTGCCTATGCATTTGTATAAGCTTAGTTTCCAAAAAAGAACTTTCTAGCATTCTAATTTACAATTGAAGATTATTCAGTAATATCGTATATTTTAGTTTTTTTAAAAATGGGTATATTATCGCAGGCAGCTTTCTCTATTATATATAATTTTGAGTAAATTATTAAAAAAAATTTGTCACCTTCAAAATAATATTAGGGAAACTCTGCTTCGATCCGAACTTATGAAATAGATTAATTAGTGAGACAAGAAATTTTCGTTTTGACACGTTCAGTTTAACACTGAAAAGCATGACATTAAGAATTTATTTTGTGCAAAAAGAGGAGAAAGCTACTCTTGATACTATACTCATCAAATACTCTTATATAATACACATTAATATAAATTCTTGATAATAAGTATATATAATATATGAATTTGCCAATTTCAATGATATGATATAAAAATTAAACAAAATGTATTCTATCAAATTTAAAAAATCTTATCCTTACGCTAGCACAAAAAAACCGAATTTCGCGTTTAGACAAAAAAAAATTTACTTAAAAATAAAAAACTTTTTAAAACTTAACTATAGAGTAATAAAAAATTTTTAATATTAAAACCTGAAAAAGAAATAAAAACGTTCAAAATTTTGTACATTTAGAAAAAAATAACAAACAAAATAATAAATAATATTTAAATAATTGCAAAACTCAATAAATCTTTTCGATAAAAAGTTAAACAACAATTTTATGATATCCCTTGTAGCCTACAAATTTACATTAAAATATTATGTTTACTGCTTATTTCTTTTTTAAAATCGTTAAGCTTCTTCTTTATCCAAAACTCAATACTATTGATTTTGATTATAAATGTTATCAGTTTATACAGTTTATTTATATAAATTAAAATTAATCAACGTTATGTCACTTGAAATAAAAATGTATTTAAATCATTTGGTATTAATTCTCAACGTACAATAACAGTTCAGAGTACATAATTAATAAATGACGTGAATTTGCCCAAATTTTTGATTAAAAAATTAAGTATAAAAATCCTGGTTAAATTCGAAGCTCAATGCTAAAGTCATTATTTTATTTTTATTGATAAATAAAGACGTTATAAGGAAACAAAAGTAGATTAATAAATTATGTTTCAATATTTTGATGTGTATTCAATTAAAAAAATAGTATGTGGAAAGCGAAAGCGAAAGTGGAGAATAATTTTTATTAGAATAAACAATAAAAGATTGTTTTTATAATAAAATCTATGTCACTATTTGGCATTTGGTAAGTTATTTAGTCGAGTAGCGACTAATTAGTAACTGAGCTAGTAACAACTCACCTAAAAATTTTCGTACAAAGAAGTTTTGCAAGAAAAACAAGCAACACAACAAGGTAAATAAGCTTATATTCGCCACTTACTAAACTACTCGACTTAAATGTTGTTGTTCAGACACGTTAAGTGACTAAATCATTTGCAACTCGATTAAATTGCTTGCCAAATGCGAACAGTAATTTAGCCTAAAAAAAGAAAATTTTACTTGCCCCACTAAAAATTTAAATCCAGACTATGAATAGAGTGAAAATATAAAGAATTTTAATTATCTGCTCATTTCAAGATCTTCAATGCTTCAATTCACAGTGGTATAAATTTTATAGTTTTCAGTAAAGTGTAAAAACGAATGCTTATGACTTCATTTTATTTTCTGCATGTTTCTGCATATGAATTTGTTTTAATGTCCAGATTTTTTTGAAGATTTTCATTATATTTTGTGACTTTATTAACCAATATAATTTTAATTAAATTTTAAAAATATGTTACTTTTAAAAAAATCTCTAATCTAACAAAACTTAGGTTTCTTTTTATTAAACTTAGGTTTCTTCTTTATTACATTACAAAACTCTTTGAAATTGTGAAATAAACAAATTATTTGAAATAAAAAAAAATTACTTATGTATATTGGAAAAGTAAATAAACTTTAAAAACTTAAAAAAGATAAAATAAATTATATTTATTATCTATAAAAAAAAAAATAAAAAATAATTTTTTTGACAAGAAAATGTCATTAAATTTTTGAAGAATCGATATTATATAATAATGAAAAGTAAAGCTTTAAACTCAACTTTATTGATGTATGTCGCATAAAAATAGAGTTCATTCATAAATAACGTTATGAAAAATTTACAAAAACTTTGTTTTATAATCGAATCTTTGACTAGTTACGGTTACTCAAAAGCTTATCGGTAAGATCGACCACAAAAAGTTATAAATTTTAAATTATGCATTTTAAATTGAGCATCAAAAGATGAATATCATATTCGATAAAATTCAGAATAAAAAGATTTGGCAATTATGGGTTTAGGTCCTATTGTAAAGGTTTTTATTTTAATAAATAAGATAAAGAAAATAAATCTTCTTCTATATCAATATGAACTAAAATCGTTTAATTTACTTTTAGTCATTTGATACTATGAATTGAAATAATAATCACGGAATTTATGAATGAATGAATTTTTAAAGGAAAACAAACATTTGTGGTTTTTTTTGAAAATGAAGGAACTGGAATTAATAAAGACAACAAAAGTTCATTAAAAATGTTTAAAAAAAATATATAAAAATTATATGAAAAATATAAGCTAAAAGGAAAAAAAAACTGTGTTTTATTTTTAAAAGTTAGGTACATACATATATTGAATTTATTTTCACGAATAATTCGATGATAACAACTGAGTGACTGACATTAAAAAATTATGCCAACAAATAAAACATTTTCTTTAATTATACAATCGAAATTATTACACTTCTGGCGCAATTAAATATTTCCAGGAAATGAAATATAAATGTTAAATAAAATCAAAAGATGAATGCAGATGCAGAAACATTTTTTGAAAATCAATTAATTTATCATATAAATAATGTTATAATTTATTATTTCGGTTGAAAAACTACTAATATATTTTAAAAGTTCTATCATTTCATTTTTAAAACATTATGTATATAATCATAATATATAGAAGTTAATTTGTCAACATTAAAGTTAATGCTTCATTATGCAGATTGCATACACATATCTTAATCAGAATATCCAGCAACATATTTAACATTCAATCCAAATTATAAAAATTTGCAATGTTGTGGGTAACATCGTATAAATAAAAAAATATAATATATTATATACAATACGTATATATTAAGAAGCCAAAAATTTTTATGAACTTTTATTATCATTATTACACATGATAATAATATGAATATTTATTATGACTTTAATAGTTTTTATGAAATAATAAATATTTTTCTTATATGATGCATGCAGATGCAGACATCATCAAAACGGAAAAGAGTATTTTTAAAATAAACTTGTAACTGAAAGTGAAATTAATGTGCAACTACTTAAGCATGTATATAATAACACTATATTATTTAGTTTCAAAAAAAAAAATGTAAGCAAGATAAAAAATGTTATGGTTTTCAGATATTTATGTATTTATGTCGATATTATCTTTTATATCAAACTCTTCAGTTTTCAATCAATTTAAGCGGCAATATAATTTTCCATTGTTTTCCCGTTTTTTAAAGTCTTATAAATTGTAACTATTATACTTTAATTTTTGACAAGAAAATCTGGCTTGCAAATATTATTGTTTGCCATTTGAAAGAGTCAATAAAGCTTTTCAAATTATGAAATTTTCCATCATAAGTTTTCTTTTTAATTTGAGGCTTACGTTTTCAGTTTTATAAAGGTTTTATAAAAAATGTATGTGAAACTTGATTTTATTTCGCCTTTTCGATGGAGATCCATTATATCAAAGCGAATTTAAAATTACATTTTCTTAAGAAGAATGGAAATCTCAAAACTGTCATTATAGTTATCAAATCATTTTACGGTAGCAATTTATATGACTGAAGAACAAGCATTTTGTAAAAAGCTGTACATACTTTAATTTATTTCTACATTTTATTTACTTTTTTTTATTTTTGTAAATTACAAAATTTTAACTTTTCCAATAAAAAACTTAAAGAAAAAACCGCATCTTAAAATATCAGAAAAGAAAAATGTAAATATGCAATGTCAAAACCAGATGCTTCAAAAAAAAAAAAATTGTAAGAAAAATGGAAAGATTATCTTATATATTTTGTACCTTTAGTTAGAGAGAACTTTACATACATTTTATACTGTTAAAGTTTAAAAGTTCAGTTCAGTAAATAAAATATTATTATAATCCAACAATTTATCAAAAATGTTAAATATGGAATGCAATTTAGTTTCCCTTAAGCTTTAAATTTAAATATATATATATAGAACACTATTATGCTATCAATTAGATTGAATATAAAGTTCATTGAATATAAAGTTCATTTTAAATTTATAAGTTTTGTTTAGTTCAATTTTATTTTTAATATTCCCAACCTTACTGTTTCGCGTGCCATGCCGCGTAGGCACAAGTTTAACTAATCAGACAGAAATCCCAAAATATAAATTTATATTGAAAACATAGATATTTGAGTATATAATATACACATATACTTCAATTTTGAATCTTAACATTTTTAATATTAAATTGGCTAAGAGCAAAAAAAAAGCAAAAAAAAACCTCCTATCCGACGGACGTTAAACATAATATTTATATTCTTTTGTGAACATAAGTTTTGTTACAATTTTTCATAAATAAAGAGTTAACAAGTTTTAAATTTTTTTTCTCTTTATGATCTCTTGTGGGTGAGAAATTTTTTTTTTTATAGAAATATATTACATTCAACATCACATACATGTATATTTCGTTTTACAGTATTTTTTATAACAAAAAAAAATTAGATAGGTGCCAACAACAGTTTTTAAAATTACTTTCCGATTTGCCAAAATAAACACATTCAATATATGATTTTGATTTCATTTGAAGTAGAAAAAAAAAATTATAAATGCTGAATTCACAACAGGCATATAGTATGTTTACATTGCATATAGTATCTTTAGATCTTTAAAAAAATTTTCAGTTGAATGTATATTAGTTGTATAAATCAATTTCCCATTTTTAATGCTTAAAAAATTTAAATTCTTTTATTTTCTATCCATCTTTTACCCATTACCTGGTTATCTCAAGTATAGTCGATCCTTTTTTCTTAAATTATAATTTCGTCAATTAAATGCATTTCTGATACCATTGTCTAATATTAATTTTACAAAAGATATATTTAAAAACGTTATTTGTATTTCCATCGCATTGCACAGTCAGAATAAAAGTAGATAATCGGCAAATAAGTTGTAATGAAACAGATAAATTGTACTGATAATAACAACAATATACCAATGCTTACAATACAACACGTCACTAAATTTGTACTTGCAATCTAGGGCTAGAATCAAACAATTTTTTAATAATGAAACCCTATCTTAAATCTTTTGAACAAACTAATTGAATGATTTTGAATAACTAAAAATAAAATGTAGAGTCTCCAAAAATGTTTCCCATGATCTTTAGCACTTTTGAAAACCAAAATGTAATATTTTAAATCGAAGATGTTTAGTGAAAACAAATAATTTTCCATTAAATTTAAATATCTTATCTTTTGTTTCACGATTTTAGCTTTTATGGTGGTCTTCAAAATTTATGAAAACAATGTTGTATGTAATGCTTTTAAAATCAGGTGAATCAGATTTCATCATGAGAAAATCGTATTAATGAAATAGAAATTGAAAATTTGATTTTTAATAAAAATAATATTCAGATTTTCATCCTTAAGCATTTTTGCCATGATGAAAATTAATTGGCAAATATTTCCTGAGCACAAAAAAATATACTTTATATAAGTATATACGTATGTGTATATGGATTTATTGATTGTTTTAGTTATTTATAATAATTGATTTATTTCGCCAATCTATAATTATTCGAATATGGTTAAAATGAATAAAATAATAAAATCATAATTTTTGTTAAGTGAAATAAACACTAATAATGTGTGGAAGATTATTTATTTATTAATTCATTTGTTTACCATTTTAATTCGATGAGCTTAAAAAGATTTTTTTTTGGGACACTAAAGTTTTAAATATGACTATGTGAGTATAAAACTAATGTTGAAAGAAATATTATGTATATTTTAATTTGATTGATTGGTGGTTCGACACTTCCTTCACTCGACATTTTTGATCCAAATTAAAAATGTATATATAAAATAAATTTTCGGTAAATGCCACATCACGAAGTAAATTATATATTTTAAGATATTTCCGTTTCTAGTACCCGTCAATTGAAAATTATAATTTATATTTATTTTTTTTGTTTCCTAAAGAATTTAATGATACCTAAGAGTCCTTTATGTTGAAATTTGAAACAAACACAAAAAACAGGCCAAATTGATATAGATTTAGAAGTTATTAACCCCAAAATAAATTCACAGAGATATTTGCACAGTTTTTCTTAAATTTTATTTGAAATTTAATTGAAAATAATATATAAGGTTATATTAAATTTCTTATGCAACATTATATGTTCATAATTATATCAAATTAATAACTTGAAGCTTCATTTATTTATAATAAATTGTAAAATTTCCAAAACTTCCAAATATCGACTAATAATTATATATTGATGTGTTTTTGACTGTTAGTTTTTTAGCCCATAATTCGCAATCTTCCAAATAACTACAAAAAATATTGACAAATTTATTTAAAATATAATAATATTAATAATAATTATCATGTTTTAGAGTTCATCAAATCTTTTCTTTACAATTCCACAAATATAATATAATTATTTTCACGATAAATCTAAACATTCTCTTTTATAATAAAGATTTTTCAATATATCTCTGCATGTCTTTTTTAACATGACTGTTAATTAATGGGATCCCCATAAAAGATTTGTTGTCGCTATTATGTAGTAACTATCTCTAAGCATGATTAAAAGATAAACAGTTTTTTTTTTTTTTTGCACTAATGTTCATAGTTTTATGTGTATACATAACACTATCAGCAACACATTATTTAATCACATAACAGCTCTTATGAAGAAAAAAAAAATTAGTTTTTCCTCTTAAACAATTTTATTTTCTTCTAAAATATACTAATTGTAAAAGCCTTAATAGAATAACAAAATTTTTCAATTTAAAAATTTAAAAAATTTATAAAGCTATAAAGCCTTCAAATCAGGATTCTGCTTTTCGTAAATTTTACCACTTTAAAACTTTATCTCTACGACGAAGGAAAGATATTGTTAAAAATCGTTGTTTTTTGCAAAAAAAATTATTAACATTGTAGACATGAAATTTTTAAGGAATAAGGGCAATTATAGGATGTCTTAGTACACTATGCATATGGCTGTTAAAGATTAAAATGAGACTATGCTGATAATATTTTTCCATATTTTATTTATACAGATTTTTGCACATTTTTAAGCTTTATGTTTTTTTTGACTTTAAGTTAGTAGTAAATAATTTCAAAATTTAAATATTTAAAGAGTGCTAGTTAAGAACATTCTTTCTCAATCATGAAATCATATTCTTCGTTAATTGTTAAATGTGAGAAATTAAATAACTTTAAAATAAACCAATTAAATTAGTTCAATTCATTTAAATTCCACGTAAATTTAAACATTTTAGGCCAAACTATTGTAATTCCTTTCTAGGCACTATTATATTTTTTTAACATTTAATCTCTAAAAAGTTCATAAAACGAGAATGACACTTAAAAATTGCTAAACTCTAAAACTTCTTTATATATTTTCAATCTTTTAACAACTTATATGTTTTTGGAATTTTTGAATATACCGCACCGTGGTCTTTGTTATAAAACAGAACTGAATTATAATATATTATTATAAATAAATCTGTCCTTTTAAAATTAGAAAAATATTTCTTGTAGGTGCAATCTTTTAATGTGTTTTTAAACAACACACCAGGAAAATTATTAAACTTCCAACAAAATGAGGAAGAAGAAAAAAAAAGAAAGACTTTCTTTGTACAAAATTTTTTTCAGATAGTTATTTTTTGTTTTTTCATAATTTTTTTTTTTAATTGTGTGCACAGACAAGTGAAGGGGAAAGTGTTGAAAAATAAAAATTATAGAAATATTTACTACGTGTGGTAAAAATGAAAGAAAAAAACAAACACTTTCGTAATCCAATGAAAAAAAAAAAATTGCATTTTCTTTCCTCTGGAATTTTTCTTGTCCAAATCAATGAAAATATATTTCCCCATTGTTATTATATATTATTATGAATGCAATTTTATTAATTAAATTCAACCATAAATATATTATAAGAAACAAACAAACCTTAATCAAATTAAAAAGAGAATATCCATAAAAAGCACCCACAACAATTATTGTAAAATTAAAAAAATAAATCTATATGTATAACCTATATGTATAAATATGTATAAAATAACAAATATAATAGTAGGTACAATGCAATTTACGTTTGCAAATTTTTGAACATAACACCTGCTTAAGGTAATTTTTTTTTTTTTTTTTTATGTTTATGAATACAAACTTAAAAATAAATAAATGAAAATTTATGCTTTTATATTTTCTTATTATACTTTTAAAAAGACAAAGTGTAAACAAATTGAGTACAACAAAAAAAAAAAAGCAAAAAAAAAGGAAAAACAAATTTCGAAATGTGAGAAATTATTTTTGTCGAACTATTTATTTGAAAACAAAGTCATATTACAAATTTTCATGAGTCCGAACGGGCGTTCAATGTATGCATGCTTAATGATGTTGTTTAAATTATTAACTCAATTATTTTTGAAGGGATTTGTTGATAAATATGCACATAAGGTTTACATTTAGAGCTCTAATAAATTATAATAAAATTAAGTATAAAAATTATTCCAATTTGCACTGATGTGTAATGAAGAATTTCTGTACAGAATATTGTATAGCAAAAGTGGAAAAACATTATTACAAATTCATTGATACTCAGGCAAAAAGTTGTTAATAAAAAAAAAGAAACATTTCTTGTAAATTATAAACTAAGTTAAGATTATGGCAACTGAAAAACCTCTCGAAAAAATTTAAAAGAATCAATGAAATAATCAACAATATTGGGTATTTTCTTCCCGTAGCAAGATATAACTTTATCTATATACTAAGGGCAAAATTATTACACCAGCTCAGTTAACAATCATTCACAATTGCAAACAATCTCACATCATCAGAATCATTTAAAACTTTAAAAATTTACATAGAAGAAGAAGCTCAACTATCTATTAGTGGCAGTTTGATTAGCCTGTTTATATTATGGTAATAAACCATCTCTAATTAAAATTACCATATAATATTAACTGGTCATTTCGAACCAATTAATTGCAATACGTAATAAGTAGTATATACTTTCAGATAATTTCTAAATTAAAACATGATTAGTTAATAATATTTACCAAAAAAAATTATTACTTTTATTTAATTTATAATTAAAAAACAAAATTAAATATAAAAAATAATGTTTAATCAAAAATTACAAATTATCACTACTGCGCTACTAGCTACTACGAAAAAAAAAATTAATTTTTTTTTGCATTCCTTCAATTGAATATATAATTAATTACATAATCAGAACGAATTAATCTCTACTAAAGAGAAATAGCCATTTTAATAAAATTATAGTTTTTATTAAATAATTTTTTTTGCACAAAGCTCTATTATTTTTGTTTTTTTTTGTTATGTTTTTTTTTTTTTTTGGGGAAAAAGCATAGATATTAAATTTTTTTTTTATTTTATTTTGCTTTTTTCTTTAACTTGGTATATTTTTCTTTATATCGTACTATTTATTTTCTCATTTTCCCTCAAAATTGAAATTCCTTTAAGCTCTTCTTGTTTATTATTATTATTATCGTTGTTTTTCTTTTCACAATTCAACCGTTATTACCACTATAATACCGTTGAAAATAAAAACCATACCTAATAATATATACCTACATACAACAACTCAAGTTGAAAACAAAAGTACTTTTTAACTTCTCATTCGTTTTCCAGAAAAAGAAACATAGAAGAAAAAAAGATGCATTAAAATAAAATTTAAAGTTAGAAAAAAAAGCGCAAATATTGGAAAGAAATAAAAAAAAAAAAACAATTTTTTTTTTGTGGAAATGGATGAAAGCGAAACTTTTTTTTTTTTTCATATTAACGGCTTTAAAAGTTTTTTTTTTTTTCTACAATTTTCTCATCTCATTTTATTATCAAACATAAATATAATGTAGTTGATATTTTTTTTTTTTATAACGGTTAAATATGTTTTGATTGTCAAATTTTAATTTTAGTTAAATTTTGAAATCGTTGTCGCTCAGACGTTAAAAGCGCTAATAATTGAATATAAAAATAAATAAATTATTTGTAAAACTAAACATAAAAAATTATTTTTTTTTGTTTATTTTTATTGATTTAAAATTTAAATATAATTAGATTTATTAATTTGTTATGACATTTATCTAAAAAAAAAAATAAATAAAAAAGTTTGTACAAAATTTAAAATAATAAAAAAAATTTGAATTAAATCAAATGCATTGCTGACCCTTGGGTGTGATAAAGTCCATAAAAATTCAAAAATTCAATTAACAATTTTATAAATTAAAAAAAAAATATTTACAATTTTGGTTTAAAATAAATCTGAATATTTAGTCCATCTATATTCCAATTTTTATCGTACAACTTTTGTTCGGCTCCTATAATTGACATATTCTCATATAGGATATAGTGATTTTCATCAAAATCAATTTCAAATTTTTATAAATTTTATATAAATGTCAAATATATAGTAAAATATAATTTCCTTTTAAATTTTATCATTAGCTAACAAACAACACTAAACTTATACTTTATAACTTAAGTATCCAAAGAAAATTCAACCACTTTTAATTCTCCATGAAAAATTATTCAGTTTTCTTTCATTGGTAAAATTTTTATTGTCATTTATATTGATTTTACAGCTGAATTATTATTAATGTCCATAAACTTAAAATCATGGGTTAAAATATCAAAAAAATAAAAAATTACATTTTTGATTCATCTTTGAAAAATGTTTTCTATCCATTTGTTATTATTATTGTTATGAAATAAAAAAAATTTAATAAATTTATTATCGTTAAGGTATATATTATCTAAATGCAATTTGTTATTTGTGGGTAATTTCAAAACATTTTGTCATAAATTATAAAAGAAAAATATTCAGAATAAAGAATAACTTTTTACATTCATCATGCAGTTAAAAATATTTGAGTTAAGAGCCCTCAATGTCAAAAATTGCAAGAAATTGGTCTTAGTTTGGCTTTGATTGTAGGGTTACTACAATCTAGACTGAAGTGATTTTTTGATATGTTACAGAGTATATAACTGGCTCCAGGGTAGGTGAGGCGGATTTTTGATATTTTGATTTTTTTGGCCCAAATGAGCCTTAGAAAATCTTTAACATATTTGCTTGAATTCTGAAGTAAAGGAAAAAGATAATAAAAAATCTCAAACGCAGAAATAAAGCTAAAATACCACTCTCCAGGGCTGGTGACGTGAAATTTTGAATTTCTTTAATTTCCTAAACAATTTTTAATTAATTTCATTTATTTCGAAGAATTTTTACATTTTTTTGATAAATTACAGTTTCTGCACAGAAATAAAATTCAAATATAGTTTTGTGATTTTCTGGTAGAGGTTTTTTCGTACATTTTTTGTCGCATTTTACACGGCCGTTTATTTTCTGTAAAATAAAACAAAAAAAAACTCCAAAAATAGAAAACAGAAATAGAAAACAGAATTTCACATGGAAGGCTCTTAAACCAAAGAAAAACAAAAAAAAAATTTTTCTTATTTTTATACTGGAAACATTTTTTTTTTTTGTTCTTTAAATTTTCTCTCTTCCCATTCTATGGAAACATTAAATACAATAGAAGATACTTTTTTTTTATTTTCAAAATTTTACCCAATTTTACTTTTCATTTATACCTTATTTTTCTTCCTTTATGTTTTTAAAATTGTGCAATTTGCACGAATAATTATAATAATAATAAGTTTTTCATTTTAATATTTAAAATATTTTTCACTAATAAAATAAAAAACTGGGTTCTTAAATGTTAAAAAAAATATAACAAAAACTAGTTTAAAACAATCCTTTGAAATTAAAAGAATAACTTTATTATTTATGAACACACAAATTTGATGACCGGTGACACAAAATTTCCAATAGTTTTTTCTTATAATTAATCTGTTGATCGACTGAAGACATAAAGGCTGTATGCTGACATTTCAACCCATTTACTCAATAAAATTTTCTATCGAAATACAAAAAAAATTGGCACCAGAGTTAAAATATATGCATCCTTTTTCAATTGTATGGCTGCGTAAAGCGCATTTAACTTTTCATCTACTCCTTGGAACAAATAAAAAAAATATGTGAGTCTCGGGACACACGGAAGAAGTGAAACTTCATGGCAAGTATAGTATTTTCTGGGGAGACTAACTAAATATTTAAAATGGCCAAGTGCACATGAGACATGACGCCAATCGATTTTTTCAACGGCGACTAGTTGATTTTTGTCCTTCGACTGTTGCGGCCAGTCGACTTAAAATAATTTGTTTTGGGGAAATTCGGCGGCTTAGAAAAATTTGAAAAAAAATAAAATTAAAAACCAGCGACTACTTAGAGATAAAAACATTTAAAAATTCCAAAATACTTTTTAAGCTCAAAAAGTTTAGTGGCATAATGGCTTTTAAATTATTTCAAAATGCCTATATTTATGGCTGCATGGCAACACTGGTTGCCAGATGACTTCACTATATTTTAAGCCGTAAACAAAATTCCGGTTACAACTATATTATTAGCGACAATAATGTATGAAAAAACAGCAGCGTGGCTTAAATCATGTTTTCTTTTTGTTGGCCGAATAGTTTAACCTAAAATAACTTTTTCAAATATGCCTGAAAAATTTCCTGTTTATTAAGACTTCTTCTGAAAAGAAATTGTAATAAAAATATTCCTCCTGGATTTTATTAGTGTAATTTAATGTCAAAAATAAATTACACTAACAAACTACAAACTACATTAAGAAAAATTAATATCAAAAATAAATTATCTACAAAATAGGTGCATTGGAACATTTTTATTCAGAATACATATGTGTATTCCAAAAACTTTTTGAAAATTAGCACTAATAATTAATAAATGAAATATTAGTTATTCAATAATTTAAAATAAATTTTATTTTCCTTTCAATCGAAAAAAAAAATAGTATTTTCGACTTTGATTCTGAGCCAATATAGAGTAGGTTATTGCGCTGATAAGCTTCATTAAGTTGCTAGCGGCTGTCGGTTTTATCATCAGCTGACACATAAATTTTTTCTTTTTTCTTTTTTTTTTGCCCATTTTTTTGACAATAATCGAGGCATTTTTGACATTCAGCGTTACACTTTTGACACTTACATTTTTTTCACTCTCAATCCATAGATAAGATATAGTAATAGATGGCCCACTCAAAAGATCTACTACAGCGCCTGGTGGATTTGTGGAGGGGAGGTGAACTAAAAAAATAAAATTTTTGTAGGTGCCAGTTTATTTCTAATATTTCAAATAAATTATTAAAATTCAAATTTGCAGGAATAAAAGAAGATTATGAATAAAAGATAAATTTATTTTTATAGCAAATTTTTTATTTTCTTAATTTTTTTAGTTTTTATAAAATGTTTTCTGAAATATATTATTGCATTTTTTTCTATTTGATCACTTATATAATTCATATCACATTGTGTTCTAACATTTCCACTTAAAATTCTATTTATTTTATTGCAATAATTATTAATTAATAAATTAAACGTATAATCTTAAATTAACTTAAATTCCAATTAATCCAACTTCGTTTTTGTTTTTGTTTTTTTTTTAAATAAAATCCACAATTAAAATTCAAATATATTCAACTTTTATTCAATTTCTTTTTTTCTTAAATAATATCTTCTATTACTTTTATAATAATTTAGTCTGTTTTCTAAAATAAGTTCAAAATTTAACTTCAATTAAAATTGTTTTTCATAAGTTTATAATTTTTTTTTAATAAAATTCAAATTAATTTTTTCTCAAAATAAATCACCTACACGTCCAAACGCTTTTATTTCAAAAAAAAAAATAAATAAGAAAAAAATCTCAGCCGGCTGGGTTGACAATAAAACAAACAAGAGCGCCGCATGTGGTTGAAAGGTGAAACACATTAAGAACACTGAAATTAATTTTGTTCTAAGTGAACCTACCATGCTCTCACTCACAATGCCTCTAAAGAAGTTTCACTTCAAAAATTAATATTAGACATTCTTATTAAATTATAAAAAAAATAGTAAAATATAATGTTTTATGCATCAAAAAAAATTAGAGCGATTTAATTTCACTAATTTGCAGTCGTATTATCGAAGTTTTAATATTTTATAAAATTAAGAGTACACAAAATTGTACTACATACATACATACAATCCAAAATGCACTTAAATTTGTTTTAATGAAGAGAAAGTCTTCAGTTTAAAACACTCATTTAATTGTACAAATGTAATGGAAGATCGAACCTACGCTAATGCTAAATAAAAGTCTCCCGTTTAAAAATATTTCAACATAATTTCCAAAAATTTCGAAATTAAGAAAAGGAATTTTATAATGAAGATACATTATTTACTATATATAAAAATTTCAATGCAACCTGTAATACATATAATGGAATTCAACAAAAATAAAATATTTATAATTCAAAATTAAATTAAATTAAAATTATCCTGATGATTATAAAAATGTACATTTTCTTTTTATTACTACTTCGAAAATAATCAGATTTAATCTTTTCACTTGTAATTTAAATGTATACATAATTGTAATGGCACTCAATATATGCACGTTCGTCCCGATGTAATTTTCACAAAATACATCTGTTAAATGTATTATTTTAGCACTTAAAAATTACCCATTTTATTCATAATAATAATCTTTGTAATCACAATATATTATTTTATGGCGCCTCAAGTTACCATGAAATAATATTAAAATCAATTTGTTTGAATTATCTTCGATTCGAATATCTAATTGAATGATAATTCACTTTTCAGTTCAAAAATTACTGCACATAAGGAAATTTTAATTTTAACTAATATTAAAAGACATTAAAGAAAATAGTTTATATAAATAGCTTTGATAGCAATAATAGACGAACTTCAGTGAATGAAATTTTATTGAAAAATGTGGATTTTATTTTTCAATAGGAAATTATAGTAATCAATAAAAAATATTTCAGAAATTAAATTATTTATCTATTAAAGTTGTAAAAATATGGTAATATTTTTGTTTTTTTTTATGTTCAGATGCTTAAAAAAGTTAAAAGTAAACAACAAAAAATGCAACTGTGTGTGCATTTCGAAAAGTTTGGACTTTAAAACTAATCTATAGACAATAAGAGTTATTTAGGTGTATGGTAAATTTAAGCAATCACTAACGTGTTCATATATGTAAGAATAATGATGATTCTTTTATAGAAAACCAAATCAATAATTCTCATACATAATTATAACTAGTATATAGTTACTTTAATATTTTAAAAATTTATAACATATTTCAATTTTCATAATATGCTAACTTCGTAATTATTTGTTTAACATAGAATCATAAATAAAATATCTTTAAAAAATTCCCATTGCAATTAAGAAAAATTATATTAAAATATTGATTATGTCGTTAAATATTCCTTATCTGATTAAAATGAACTCTACTCTCCTTAATACTCATCGTAAAAACAATGTAGTGAATCTATGAATTATGCAATTTTATCATGTGCATTTTCTCCTTGCATCAATTATGACATTTATTATTGCATTATTTCCATGAAAAAGAAATAAATGGCAATATGAATATTTTATTATTAATACGGCAAAAAAAAAAAAACAATCTTCTTTGCAATTATTCATTTTAAATTTGGAACTTAATAACCTTAACCAACCGCACAACTTGAGATCATATTATTTGATTCCATAAATTTTCTGCAAATTTAACTCTGATATTAAGTTAAGTTAGTATATACAGAAGTAAGAGCAAAAGGTGTATTATGATTTTTACAGAATTTAATAAAATAAAAATTTATTTTACCTAAAATGAGCAAATATTCAAATATTAACGTTACCAAAGAATTTATTTGAAATTAGGCCACATAGTTCAAAATATTTCGAATGTTTTTGAGTTTTCAGTGAAGTTTATTCGCAGAAAGTCTTTTGTTGAATTAGAAGTAAGGAGAACAGCAGTTGTTTCTGAATATAATTTTGTAAGAAATGTAACTATGGATCTCTATTTATTTTCACTTTTATTTTCGGTTGTAATTTATAAAAATAATCAAGTTTCATTCACAAATTTGTTATAATTGCCTTTTGTATATTTATTTCGTCAATTTTGAACCATAATATGAGCATATTTTAATACTGCTTTATTTAAACTATAATAATCTCTTCTTCAAAATTTTATGAATTTTTTTCTAAACAAAAAAACATTAAATTTTTCATCTTTTATCTAAAACAATAAAAAACATTAAAATAAATAAGTATAATATAAAAAATACAAACAATAATTTATTTCCTAATGCCCCCGGAATTAATTTTTAATTCAATGCCTAAAGAGAGTACATTGCACGCATCTATAATAATTTAACCACCAACGACCTATCTATATTGTTATTTTATTTATTTATTATGTTTTATTTTAATTTATAAATACATAAAAAAAAAATAATGTTGTATTTTTTTTTTTTTTTAATATAAACACAAAATAAAGTAATTTGAAAGTGAAAATTTTTAATTCTTTATTGCACGTTTTATTCAATATCTTCTATTGCACTTCTTGGATTTGGTTAAACTGCATACAAGCTCAAAAAAAAATAATATCCCGGGTAAATGCACTTAATTTTATATATAAAAAAAAAAATAAATAAATAAATCTATGATTTTGTAAGCACAGAATATAAGATCTTTCATTATTATTATTACTTTTTAAAACAAATTAAGTAAATAAAGTAAATAAGTAATAATAAAATTTATTATTACTTAAAATTATTTCAACTAATTTGAAAATTTATTATTATAGAGATAGATATATCGGATTTTCTTATTTAATTTTCTTTATTGTATATTATAATAATTATGATTATTGAGATATTTTATAGTAGAAAATTCTCAGTTGCGCATATTCATTTTCATATTTAAATTGCTTTCATTTTTCCTCTATATTAATATTTATACAGTTATTTATTATCCAGGTAGATGTTTATTATAGATATATTTTGATGACTGATGATTGCACATAATTTTTTGCCTTACTTATTGAAAATACAAAGTTTTTCATGTAAAATTCAAAATTATAATATGTTAATATTAATTATATATCTATTATTATAATACGAAATATATTTTGGAAAAATTATTTTTTAGAATACCGCAAAGTTCTTTGTAAAATTGTTTATTTATCTATTTTTTAATTAATTATTAAAATAAATTGTTATAAGCCTAATATGAAAATGTTAGTTTAAGAACCATTTTTCTTCAAATTTCTACACCTTATACAAATTGTTATAATTTGCAACATACTCTTACTTCGATTTCACTATAGAATTTATCTCTGTAAGGCCTCTTAAAATCCTTAGACAGAGAATATAGCGAATTATCTTATTTAATTAATTAACTTGTAATTGTAAAGTAATTAATTTTATTATTATCTATCATTGAAATAATCTATGCACGTCCAAATATCATTATTAATTATCGATACCGACTTTCATGCCTTTATTTTATTAAATATTAATATCCTAAAATTAATTGTTTTCACTTACTAATAAATTACACATATAGTAAGCGTTAAAATATAATGGCAAATTATTTTGAAAAAAAATAATTATAAGTATACATATAAAAAAAAACAAACAAAATTTTGATTTATGGCAAGCAACAAGTCAATTAAAGTTAATTTAAAAACAATAAAAATAATACCAATAATAGTAACTTATAGTGTAATAAAAAAACAAATTCACAAAGAAAGTTTACAAATATAAGATAAGATCATTAATCAATTCACAAATTTATTGTAAAAAAATATATGTATATATTTAGGTACTTTTTTTCTTAAGTTTGTGAAACATACGGCAAGATAAACTTAATAAGCAACTCCATGAGTGAGAATAATGTTAAACAGAATAGACAAAGATAAAATTTCGTGATTTTGAAATAGTCTACATATTTTTCGAAGATAATTCAGAATTATAATTTATACTACCTAAATCAGTTTTAGCTTATAGAGGAATTGTCAAATAATTTAAAAAACTTTTTTCAAAGTTTTATAATAATTATTTACTTTTTTACAACAAAAATTGTAAGACCCTACGGAAGCAATATTTTTAAATTATTATTAAACTAGCATTAATATTAATTTTTTTTTGTGATGGACATAAAGTGAAATGGCTTTCTGTAAAGAGGCCCATTTGATTTTTAACTTTATGTCATTTATATTACGAAGGTATGTTAAGACTATGTATGTACCTACTTTCTTAAAAATGATTCTGAGTGTCGAATTGTATATTAAGTTATGTGTGTAGGAACTCTGCATTTCACAGAATTTTTAAAATACCTTCACGAAGACAATTGATTTTATTTCCTTTTAAATTTTGACAAGAAACGACATTATTATTAGATGAGTTTATTGTATATTTATGTCCATTAACTTAGAATTAGCTACCCATCCACCGCATTTTACAATATCAAAATATAAACAGTTTGAATTAAAATAATTGAAAGTTTTATGAAAATTGTATTTCAATAAATAAGTATTATATATTTGTGTATTGAAAAAAGTAAAATGATCGTTGATCAGGCAAAAAAAAAACTTCTGGGATTATTGAAATCAAAAGTGAAAAATGAATAGATAATTGACCATAACTTTTAAAAGTAATAGCATTATCTTTATTTTGTATACCAATATTGAAAAAGTCAAAACCATAAAGAAGTAAACAATTTGCAGACAGAAGCAACAAACATCAGAAAGCATTTTATTTCTGTACACATTAAAAAAAAAAGTGATAATAATAATAATATTTTGATGAGAAAAAATGTAAAAGAAAAGAATAAAAAACTTCACAGGTATGTTTGAAAATGAATTACCTGTTCACAATTATACTCATCATTTCATTGAAGGAAATAATTCATTGTTCAACAAATCCAGGTAGGTTTTTAAGTTTTATTTATGCATGTTATGAGTTTTTTTTTTTTATGTTAATTATGTATAATTCAATTTTGGTTGAATATGATTTTAACGATTTCAACGATTTTAAATCTTTATTGTAAAGTTATGTCAAATGATCGTTTAAAAATTAACATTCCATCAGCTTTTGCAATTAATATTTAGAAATAAAATTAGTTAAACATTAAATTGTGAGGGTGTTTGAAAGTGCTTTATTGAAAAATAAGTTCGAAAACAAATTATGAACACTTGAATTTCCAATGATCATTAAAATTATAACTTTCAGGTTCAGTCTAAATTTTATTGAAAATTTGAGTTTTATTAAAGTTTTCTGTATTGGGTGAAAAAATTTAATAAATTGAACGTCCAATAAATACAATTATTAACTTAGTATTCATATGTTTTTCATATATTAAAATATCTAAACTTCACAAAACCGGAAATTCTTAGTTACTGTCAGAAACCTTTAAATTTTTTTTTTTGGCCCCTTTGGATTTAATCAGAACAATTTATTCGTAACAACCTGTACAGATAAAAATTATTGGAAACATGAAATATATTGTATTATAATACGTAACCAGGAAGCAGATGAAATATTACTTCAAAGATTAACTTTCAATTTAAATTTGCAAGGTTAAAAGAACATAGAATGTAACTTATGTATGAAAGGATACCTATTAATATTGATGTTTTTACTAGTTTTAAGTTCTGTTTTTCGTCCGTATATTGTGCAATTCCAAGCAAAAATTAATAATACAAACTATGTAACTAAATAAAACCCGATTATATTAATCAGCATCGTATCATTACGTCTGTTTTCTGCGTGTAATTTCTTATTCTACCTCTGGATTCATTATGTAGTACATAATACTTAATTAAAAATAAAATGCTATTTAACATTAATTTCACAAAAAATATTTTAATATATTATAAATCGATTTCATACTCAAAAGTCAAAACAAAAGTAAAAATATAATTAAATTGTTATTTTTATATGAAAAATTTTTTTGGTTATAAAAAGTTTTAATATTATAAAAATTTAATTATTGAAAATGAGAAGGTAAAAATAATTAATATTATTATTATTATTTTTTAAAACTAAATTTAGGAAAATGTAATTATTTAATTTGTAAAACCTTATACCTATTAAGTATATACATTCTTCTAATGTCTTTTATTAAAACATTTAAACTTATATTATAATAAATACCTATATAAAAATTGCGTGTCCATCTGATGCCAATATAGAAAAAAATTTCAACAAGAGAATTATTTAATTTTATTTTCAATTAAATGAAAGTGAAATTTTATCTTCCAGTATAAACTATAAGTAATTTTTTTTATTTAATACTTAATTTCATTTTGGTTTTTATATGTACGGAAGATATGTATATGAGGTTTCGCAATGCAAAAAAAAAAAAATAATTTATCCAGACATTTAAATTTTTCTTTTGTTAAGATTAAATATCAACTATCAAATTGATAGTATTATGGAATTTTAAATACTTTACATATAATATATTATAATAGTTTATAACCTTTAAATTATAACCAATTGAAATGCACGGTCAAAAGTTTACAGTGATTCCAATAGGCGACAAAAAATAAAATCAATAACTCCTATACATTATGTAACTGTGACAAGAGAACCCAAGAAAAGATTAGGTTGATTCGGACTGGCGAGATCAGAGATCTGAAACTACTTTGGAATTTAGAGATTGCAAAATTCTATGATTTCATCATGACAAAATAATATTTTTATTTTCATCTTTCACCTGACATCTGTTGTACATCTTATGACGTAAGCGGAAAGATTTCTCTAAATTATCTGGTTACTACATTTTTTTTTACACGTATTTCTTTAATTTCTCACACTATTATTTAAATTTTCCAATTTTATTGAACTTGATAATAATCAGGTATTTTTTATTTTATTTTCATTGCTTATAAACTGAGAAATAAAATATTAATATTAATGTTTAATTAGTTAGTTTTGGTTACATACGCTAAGTTGACTGAACTATCAGATCATAGTCAAATATAAAGAACAAACATAAACACCGTAAAAATGTCTAAAGTTTATTTATAAAATATAATATAGTCATAATATATATATCATTGTCACATCATATCTATCATTGTGTCATTTACATAATATCAAAAATTAATTTGTACCTTCTTGACCGTGTAGACGTAAAGTAACGTTTTTATCATTATTAATTTTTTCGGGAAATTGACTCATAAATAAAATTGTCAAACGAGATGCGGTGCAATCACTTATAAATCAATTCTTCATTAATTTCAACTGCAAATATTTAATATACATCATTATATTAATGACCTTTGTGTACCATTTAAGTTGTTGTAATGTTCTTGTTCGAAAATGCATTATAAAAATACTGCTTTACGGAAGGATTGTGACAGTCCTTCCGTAAAGCAGTATTTTTATAATGCAAAAGAAGAAAAAATTGTTTTAGAAGGATTTACTATACTGTTAAAAATTTCACAAAAATTTCATTTCATATTGCTGACATAACAAGGATATTTTAAAAATAATTATACACTATAATGATTAAACTAAACAGGTTGAAAGGTTTTGACGGTCAATGAAAGTTACTTATATAATTGTTGGTTGTTGAAAGACTATAAACAAAATTACGAAATGGTTTTTCTGTGTAATGTTGCCAACTCTCTGTCCGGAAAAAGAAGTACCTACATTTCAAAATTGCAGAGCAAAAAATTAGTAAAAAGAAAATGCGGGTTTTAATGTAAGAATGTCCATATACGTGTCTTCAGTTCAAATTTCGTTCACTTATCTTATTATATAATTTAAAAAAAACTTTTTAATATATATAAAAAAAAAAGTACATAAAGTGTTAATGGTCTCTATGAATAATGTGTTTAATTCAATATCAAGAATATCAATGCGTGCTAAAATAATCATACACATAATCAAGTTCATGGGCATACAATTCATTCAGAAGTATGACTCGTCTACACATATATCCCATAATTTATTTTTATTTTAATATATTTTTACAACTATTTTTTATGTGACTAAAGTTTTGGTTACTTAAAAATAACTTGTTTTGCGGCGTTTTCATTTTCCTATCTATTTTGCTGATTTATATTATGTATTTGAGTTATTAACAGAAAAAAAAATTCTCTTGTTTACTTTTCAATTTCGCAAAATCATTTAGTTAAATATTTATAGGATCTTAAAAATTGTACATACTTATAAGTTCAAGAATGCAATAAAAATTCCCTAGAACAAAAATTTGAATATAGATATAAAATATTACTTTTTTTTTTAAAATGTGATTTGCCTAAAAAATCCCCATATGTGTTTAATTAGCGCTTTAAAAATTTTATGTTTTTCAAAATATGTCCGATAGTTAAAAAAAACATGTTCAGAAAATTTTAGTTGCTATAATAATATTATCATCTTCCGCTTTATCCCACGTATATTTCTTGTAATTTTTAAAGTTATTACAATTGGTATAATAATCATATTTATTTGAATGCGTATACTGTATGACTTGTTATATTCTGGGAAAAACCAAAAGTTTAATTATTTATAGACGAAATCTCGATTTTATTTAAGGATTTCTTTTTTTTTAATATAATACTCTCTAAATGTTGGAATTTTTGATGACTTGCATTGCAAATGTATCGCCAGACATTTAATATTATAAAAATGTATCTCCAGACAAGCAATACTTACCTAGTAGAAAAGGAAAAATCAATTTTTGCAATTTTTACAATTTTTACAATTTTGAGATACATTTGTGAAATATTTTCCAGTAACAATTTTTACCTTAATGATTTTTTTTTTTTTAATTAAAGAACCTACAAATTTCTCTCATTCCTGAGCAACAAAAAAGATGTTATAATGGACCAAATATTTTGAAAAAAACTTTTCTCAACCATTTTTCTAAACGACTTTGTAATTCAAGCAAATATTATACTAATTTCAAGGCGCATGTTAAAATTGAAAAGCAGATTTTTTATAAAGATCTCTCCTTTTAACGATATTTGGTTGCCAATTTGTACAGCTTCAATAGCATATACATTTTTATTATTTTCACCTGAAGAGAAAATATTTCAGAAATTAACATAATAATAATTGTTTCTAGATCTTTTAGAGGAGGTACCGAAAAAAATTAATAAAATTGTAGTAAAATTATAATGCTTATCGATAAAAAAAAAATTGAATTTACGATATATAAATTTTTTGTCTGGACTTCTTAAAGTTATAAAAATATTTTAAATTTTATCATGTTTTAACTTATATTGTGATTTGAAATTGGAAGGTTATCTTTTTTTTTTTTGTGCATAAAAATTTATAGATATTGTAGATTTAATTTTTTTTTTTCTTTCTCTATGCACATTATAACATCCAGCCCCTTAGGGTGAACAACAAATGCGAAGACATAAATAATAATTCAAATTATATTTTTAATTAAATTTCAATTTAAAACACTAATATTCCTAGGACAAGCACCCATTCAATTCTTTGAAAAAGATGCGTTTTTAATAAATATTTTTCTATAACATGCAAGGGATCTATAAATAAATGTTATTAATAAAGTGAAAATAATACAAAAAAATAAAAATAAAATATGTAAGAATTTCATTTTAAAATTATAATTTCCGATTGAAGCAATACTAATTCACTTCTAGATGGGAAGTGATTTCTAAATTAAAGATTTTCTGATGTAGGGTCTCTAGTACGTTTAGTGCATTAGTGCATTATGTATTCGCTTAGAACAGATTCTTTAAATTAAATTTCATGTGTGTGAGTTTGAATCTTCGTCCGCATAATTTTGCATATAAACTTACTTAACAGTAAGTTTATATCAGCATATAATTCTGTAACTACAATGCGTAACTAGATTAAAGATTTAAAATAACATTATCAATGCATTTTGTAATAATTTTGACGGCTGTTGCCGGTTGTCGTTCAGTCGAAAATTTATACAATATAAGTCGAAAATTTATACAATATAAGTTAATAATAAATTATTTTATTGCATAAAAAAAATTAGAAAATATATTTTAAATATGTTTTGTAGATTGTGGAATACGGTTAGCTCGACGTCAACCAAGAAATCATCAACCATATTATAGCAATAAAAATTATAGAAATGATCAATTTTTTTATAATGGTAGAATCCCAAAAATTATAGCAGGCAGTCCAACAAAAGAGGGTCAATTTCCATGGCAAGCATCTTTAGAATTATTACATCCATCTTTAGGTTTTTTGGGACATTGGTGCGGAGGTGTTTTAATCGATCAAAATGTAAATATTTTATTTAAAAAAAATTGTCTATGCTTCATTTAGAGATTTTAAAATTTTAAAATTTGAAAATCCTAAATATTTTGTTTTATTTTATTTTACTTTTATGCGATGCAACAATTTTGTTAAAGTGGGTGGTTTCTGCAGCACATTGTATTCACAAGTATGTAAAAGTAAATTAAAAAAATGTAAAATTAATTTAATAAAACAAAAATGTTTTTAATTTTGTTTCAGTGATCTCTTCAATTTGCCATTGCCTCCATTATGGACTGTTGTATTAGGTATGTTCAAAAAATTAAAAGTGTTAATGTTAACAATAATTTCCCGATTCGAAGAACCACATATATTCTAAAAGATATTGATTTATTTTTAGCATAAAAAAAGATAATGAAAAATTTAAGAATAATTGCTTTTTAAACCCCTAATTTCAATTAATTTTATTATGTTTGTTTTCAATTGTGAAGAATTGGAATAATTTAAATTACTCGATAAACGTGAATAATGTTTACACAATATAAGACACAAGATTTTATTTTGTAGGTGAATATGATAGAAATGTGGAATCTGGTTATGAACAACGAATACCAGTAGAAAAAATAGTTCTTCATGATGCGTATCATAATTTTTTACATGACTTAGTTTTAATGAAGCTATCAATACCAGCGGATTTATCAAAAAGTTCAAATATTCGAAAAATATGTTTACCCTTCATTTTTGATGAAAATTCACAATCATCAGTTGAAATAGAAATTGATAGCACTGAATTGCATGAATTCAATACAGCAAATAATGATGATCTTTTTCTGTGGGATCAAGCAGAAAATCTACTTCAAAATACACAAGGACGTAACAAACAAAATTTCACATTTCCAAGCATGAAAGAATTAATGACAACAAAAATAACAAATCGATTAAAACAAAAAAATTATCGCCTAAATGAAGGAAGGCAAATTCTTCAATATCATCACCATGGGAATAAAAAGAAAAAAAGACAACCAGCAGATGAAAAAAATTTAATAAAACCAAGACGAAGGAATGATAAATTAATGGCTGGTTTTATAAATGATGATTATATTGATGGTGTTAATTTGCATAATGGTTATAGTGAATCTAAACACAATATAGATGAATATAAAGATTTGCCATATATAGATTGTGTTGCCACTGGTTGGGGTAAATCAAATATTAGTGGTGACTTAACAGATATTTTATTAAAAACAAATGTCCCATTGCATAGTAGTTCAAGGTACATGCTATTCTTAATTAAAAATAAAAGATTTTAATAAATAATTGAAAAATTCTTCTTCTAAATTGATTGAAAAACGAAAAAAAAAATTAATTTTCTCAAATTTATTTATTTGACGGCGGTAATAAATAATATAATGCAATTATATAAAATGTTTAATATTCATTATAATAATGGAAGTTTTACAGCTGCGATTTTTGTTCTTCGAAAATTGGTAGATTTTCAAATAATCAGGGAACAAAATAGAATACCGATTAACCATTAAAATTTTTCATTTCAGTATTATAATTTTTTTAATATTTTCTTAATATAAATTGAATAAATATGAAATGGTCTTTATTTGAACTAGACAATTTTTTTTTATTTATTAAAATTTTAAAATTCATTATCTATATAAAGTATATCCTTTCAGGTGTAAAGATGCATATGGAAGTTTTGTGAAAATTCACAAAGGTCATTTATGTGCTGGCAAATTAAATGGACGGGGTGGTACATGTGTTGTAAGAATTTTATTAAGTTATTTTTAAAGCTATTCATACAATGGAAAAATATTTTCTACACAACATTCAAATAAAAAAAAATGTTTTAGGGTGATTCTGGTGGACCTTTACAATGTCGTTTAACGAAAAATGGTCCATGGATATTAGCTGGTATTACTTCATTTGGTTCTGGCTGTGCTATTGAGGGATTTCCAGATGTATACACAAGAACATCTTTTTATATGAAATGGATACGTGATACTATACAAAACGAATAAAAAAAAACATTCAAATATCAAGAATATGTAGATACCACACCATATGTACCTTTTATATCAGACGTATATTATATGTATAATAGATTTATATTTTATACAGAAATTATTATCTATTTATTTAATTTAAATTTATTTATGCTCTAGTTCATGTTTATTTACATAAAATTATGCAAATTTATTTAAATTTTTATTTTGGTGTATAAAACGTATATATTGGTTACCAAATTTTATTAAATTATATTATTATTTTTGATTAATGTGATATTGTTATGTAAACTTTGTTGAGTATTTTTGATTGTTATGTTCTTATGCCATTTAAATAAAATAAGATTTTTAAGTAGGTTAGAACTTTAATTATGTCGTTTAAAATATTTTCACGGGTACTTTCACACCTTATAGATCCATACGTTTTATCAATTATTAAATAAATTAGTGTTTTCCTGCCGCCCTCATATAAAACTATAAGTTATAAATAAATACAGTCCGTTTTTTTCATACTAAAATTTGATATTATTATATATTTGAAATTTATAATTTTTAAAAAACATCTATAAATCATATTTTATTGCTTAGAATTTTTTTAATGATTTTAAATGAAGTAGCCATTTTATATATTTTTTCTTAATACTGTACAATGTATTTTCTTTCGTTGAAACAATAAAAACAATTAATACTAAAATATAAATTCTTTGTATTCATTATTTGTACATTATATTTATATAATCCATCTGAAAGTTTTCGCTAACATCATAAATATACTAAAACAAAGAGTAAAAGCTTTGAACGTATTGCGATTGAGTTTGTTAAATAATTGAAAGATTGATAAATAAAGTCAGATATCGTTTTGGTTCATTTCCTTGAAAAAATATAAAGAAATAAATCATTTTAAAATTATTGTCATTATTTCATTGATCAAATTGTTTTTATTTTTATTAAATATCGTTAAAAATCAATAATAATATACATATCTATTATTACCTTAATATTAAATATAATAATTTCAGGGTATTTACAATATAATTATTGCTTACAAATTTCTCTATTACCTTGAAACAATGTAAGACCTAACCCATCTTAAATTTATATCACAGTTAGTATAAATTCACATACATATTTAATAAGATATTCTCATTCGAGTATAAGTAACAAAAAATATAATATAATTATAATTTTCCTCAAAAATTCATAATTCAGCATTTAAAATTTTATTATATTTTTATTTTTATTAAAATATAAATTTTAAAAAAATTTTATTTAAATTGTACAAATTAAAAAAAAAATCTAATAGACAACAACACCATTGCATTAAATTTAAAGAACCATCATTCAAATTTTTGTTTTTTGAAGTAGATGAAAAAAAATTATGAATAATAAAATTTTAAGATTGTTTAAATATTTAAAAATATATTAAATTTATTTGATTATATACTACTGACTTAATATATAAAATGTACGTATTGATTTATATACAAAAACATCAGTTTTAGTCACATACATTTTCAGAATTTTATTTAAACTAATTAACAACTCCCCTATAATAATAAATGTATATAATGATTCTAGTAGAAAACTCATAATGAAGCTTAATATTATAAAATGCAAAGATTTTATATTAATTCACATACAGAAGCATTTTTAATGCAATGCTTTCACAGTCTTTATTATTTAAAATTAAAAACTATAATCTCAAGTTACATGTTTACAGAAAATTCCTCAGTTTATGTTTGAAACTAAATTTATATAAAAATTTACTATTAAAAATATTATTTCTTCCATTGTGCATTTGTGCGTGCTCCAATAAGTAATTAATTCAAGAAGTTCAACATAAATAATACATTATCGAATGATTTAAATCCATTTTTACTATAAGTTTTGAAAGTCAACATATTTCCTTTTTTTTTTATTTAGTATAATTCAAAATCTGGAAAAGCAAAACAAAATTTATAAATACACATGTACAGTATCTAACTTTAAACCTTTCAAATGCATATTAATGTGGACTTTTCTTTATTTAATGCTATAAATTCTATCCGACTTGTAATTGAACTTTTTTTTTTAATTTCATTTAAACTTTGTTTTGTTGATACTACTATGAAAACTTAAGCAGTCGATCTGTATATCAATTTTCCAACTTAACAATCGTATAACATATAAATATATATATTTACCGATAATACATAGGAAACATAAATCAGTCAACATTATTTTAAGTTTTTTTCGAAAGTTTTCTGATGTACAAATATGCATATACATTTATACATATTATATACATATTTATAAATTTAATAAATATTATTTCTATAGATATCCTGACTTATGTAAGCTTCTCAAAATTAATATCAAACTATACGTTATAGAAAGATCATTCAAAAACAAATTTTGAAACATTATTATGGCAGCAGTTTTAACAGCAAAATTTACTATTTGAATTGATCACGAAATATTTTCTTCTACTTCAAGATATTTTTCACTTTTAAAATAATTTTGTTTTCCCAGTAATGGGAATACTATCATTGCTGAATATCTTCGAAGTTCCCATGTTTTAATACGAAACTCTTCAACATGTCTAGGCAACCAAATTAACATTAATAAACTAAATGATATTGTTGATATTCCACCAGCTATTAATATGATCATAATACAAATTTGTATATATGGTGCTATATTAAAAAGCAGTTGAAGTAATAAAAGTAAATCTGAAGTAAGACTTTCAACTCCCTGAGAAGAAACAGAGAAAATAAAGAAATAAAAGTTAATTAAATTGTAATTATTTTTCTTATATATTTTCATTCTCAAAATTTCATACTTACTATTTCCAGCCAAATGATTGGAAGTACCGTATTTTTAAATGGCTTTATGTCCGCGTTAAATTTTATATCATTCATTAATAAGTTTAATTGAAATCTAGAGTGTACTCTCATTGGAACACCAAGTTGCTAAAATAGATAATATAAATAATTGTTTCAAAACAATAAGTTATTCTTAACTTTATTTATAATTAAATTAAAAAAATTTCAGAAATTTTTTTAAAAGTTCCAAATAATATATGTTTCCAATTTGAAACCCAAAAATGTTAAGTTCATAAAAATTTCATTTAAATTCAAAAAAAAAAATAAAAACTTTTCTTCTGTATAAAAAGTAAAATTCTAAAAACTAAAATAATTTTTTTTTTATCTAAATTCCATTTCTTAAAGATTTAGTTCTCTGATTTTATTTTTTTTATTTGAAAAACTTTTTCTTAAATTTTTATTCCTTTTATTGGTAAAAAAAAAAATCAACAAATTTATTTTGATTTTGGACTCTGGGCTAAACTATTTATATGTATATACATATAATACATAAAATTTTTCTAATTTCTAATATAGATACATAAAAGTATAAGTTGTTGGTTTTTTTAATTTGACATTTTTATATTCGACTTTATGACGTAAATTCTGACTAAAAAAGTAATATTATTATATAATTAAAACTGTCAATTAGCGAAATGTGCTATGATTTAACTCCACAATTTCAATTATCTTCTTATTTAACTTTCAGCAAGAAAAATGTCAGTAACAAAATATACAAATTATCACCAAAGTGTTATTTAACCATTATACATAGATTATAGATTTTTTAAATGTTTAATAAAAAATTTAATGTAACTTGTTTTTTAGTTATGCAATTGTTTAAAAAATATGACCACTCGATGGTTTGCTTAAAAATATTTTGATTATAATTTCATTTTACAAAACATCATTAATAATTTTTATTACCTAATCAAATAATTTATTTTCTATATTTAACTTGAAACTTAGAAAAGATAATAGAAAGTGAAATTTATTAAATCTGTATATTATTTTTGAAGCGCGCTCCCTTTTTTTATAAATAAATTAATGTTATCAGTTTTTTATTAAAAAAAAAATTAATAAACATTGTTTTTCTGATTTCCTTAGTTTGGAATTTGAAATAATTTTTCTAATAATTATAACTGACATAAACCTTTCGTAAATATATTAACTTAATAGTGATAAAATATATTCAAAAACTCCGGGCACTGGACTATTCATGTTGCACTCTGCTATTCGTTATTATTTGTTTAAAACAAAAAAATTCACGTTAAGAAATTTTTTTTGGGTGTAAACTGGGAAAACTCGCTACCCAAAATAATGTCGGGACTGAGAGAACATCGAGGTTTTATTTTATTGATTCTTAATAGTTCTCGTTCAATTTTTGACTTAACCAAGTGAAGAAAGTTATGAAGAGTCTAGATTAGTCTAGACTAGACGATAAATCTAGTGTAGACGATAAATAAGGAAAATAAATAGATAAACTGATTTTAACGGAAAAATACTTTAAAGAAACTAATTATTTTATTGAAACGTTATTGTACACTATTGTACTTTATTTATATTATTCGTACTTTAATTGCTAGTTTATAAATAAACTTCCTTATCTTCTAATTAATTTCATTTTGCAACTTTCTTTTTCTAATTCCTATAAAATAAATTAAATGCGCTTGCATTATTTTTTAATTTTGTTTGTATAAAGTAAATTAAAAAATGAGAGATAATAATATTGAATGAATGTGCAATAAAAATATAGGTATCATAAATTTTAATTAAATTACTAATATTTAATTAACATGAAAATATTATGAATGACATTTTGTAGTCAAAACATTAATTAATTTATTTTTTTTTTTGTAAGTATACATAATTATTATTATTTTAGCATTTTAAGTTCCGAACAGGAAATACAAATTCTTTCAGACTCTTATTTCAAGATCTTTTAAAAATTAGATATTTATATATGTATTTTTTTTTTTTTTGCAAATTTTGTATACACTCGCAGATAACAGGTACGTCTGTAATATAAAATCTAGTTTATACTATTTTCAATAAATTAAAATTTTAAATATTCGTGGGAATAAATTAATATTTTAAAATTAAATCTAAACATTACGTATATGTTTGAAGTGTATTTATTCTTACCGGTTGCAAAACTATTTCTGAACCATGCTTTTCTTCACTGGGACTCAAACCATCAATATTATTTATTAGACTTGGATCAGCATTATAAAAATGTGGAAATGATATCGCCGCTGGTATATCTAAATATAAAAAGATTTGTTAGGAAATAATAATAACATCCTCCAATCATGGAAAACATGGAAAATAACATTATTGTTGCGACAAAAAAAAATTATTTCGAACAAAAATTTTCAAATCAATTTTAGCTATACAACTATCAATAAATAGCTAATTTCGAAAAACTTACTATAATAACAAGGTGTTATATTCCCTAGACCCTTTTTTAAGCAAACACCGTCAGGACAAAAACATGATGATTGAGGATCATCTGAGTCACTATCAAATGCATCATCTGCTAATTTAAAAAAATATGCGTCGACACCATCAACTGTTCCTAAAATAAATAGATAAATAAATAGAATAAAATTAAAAATAATTCGAATTTAAATTAATAATCAAAATCAATAACGTTCTTAGAACAACAATAATAGAGTCCATTCGGTAATCGTTGATTTTAGAGGACTATAGTCTACTCTATAGTCTAGACTATAGTCTACTCTAAATAGTCGATTAATGGAAAATTACTTGAAAATAAGAAGAAAAAAAAATATAGAATGATCATCCTGAATAAAAATAAAAAGATATAATAAATTCTTTATTGTCCTCAATATTAAACTACAATCATAAATTTAATTTTACTATCAACAATTTATGAAATAATGTCATATTAAATATTTCCAGTTTCAATATTTATTTGGCATTTTAACTAGTATATAACGCAGTAACGGAAATTACCAAAACAAAAAGTCATAATATATATTAATAAATATAAATACATGATTTAAGCTTATATAAATTGTATGTAAATTATTTTAAATTATTAAATTCAACCAGATAGAATTTATTCAGATTGTTTCACTCATTCCTTTCCAATAATATTTAATATATTTTATATTTTTCATTCAAAATATTTTTATTACATTTATAATGTATAATATACATTTTATCTTTACATATGTACACATGTAAGTTGTATATAAAATGTTTTCAACTTTTTATGGTAACATCATAAAAAAAAAATAAACAAAAATTACTTACCAGGATGTGAATAAACAATTGGTAATGTTCTGCAAAAAGCTTTTCGGTATATACGAAATTTTTCTCCTTTACTAATATTTCTGGGAAACAATGTACCATCATAAGTTCCACGTAATGTGTTGCATTCAGTATTTCTGTTTATTGAAAATCATAATATTTTTACTAAGGGTATATTATTTTGAATTAAAATTAGAATTTAAGCTATTATTGAATTTAAATAACTATACCTTTTCAACTTCAAATTGGAAATAATCATTTTCAAATTGGAAATAATCATTTTCAAAATGGAAATAATCATTTTCAAAATGGAATTAATCATTTTCAAAATGGAAATAATCATTTTCAAAATGGAATTAATCATTTTCAAAATGGAAATAATCATTTTCAAAATGGAAATAATCATTTTCAAAATGGAATTAATCATTTTCAAAATGGAAATAATCATTTTCAAAATGAAAATTAATCTTAAAATAGTAAGGTAGCAAGCCAGATACGATCAAACAGTGTTTGAAGTTTTTTATTAGTTGCATCTTTGCCAAAAAGTGCAATATACAAAAAAAAAATTTTTTGTTTAAAAAAATGTCGTATATTAAGAAATGGGAACCTGATAATGTTAAAAAGCAAATTTGTGCTTTATAAAACAACTTTCCATCCATTAACCCACCTATATAATGTCGTTTTCACTCCTAAAGTTTTTGTGAGCGCTCTCCAATCCCCACCACATTGTTGTGTAAACACACAAATTTTCTTTTTAACATTATTAGGTTCCCACTTCTCAATGAACGACATTTTTTTAAACAAAAATTTTTTTTTTTGTATATTGCACTTTTTGGCAAAGATGCAACTAATAAAAAACTTGAAACACTTTTTGAGCGTATCTGGCTTGCTACCTTACTATTTTAAAATTAATTTCCAATTTGAAAATGATTATTTCCATTTAGAAAATGATTATTTCCATTTAGAAAATGATTATTTCCAATTTGAAAATGATTATTTCCATTTAGAAAATGATTATTTCCATTTAGAAAATGATTATTTCCATTTAGAAAATGATTATTTCCATTTTGAAAATGATTATTTCCATTTTGAAAATGATTATTTCCATTTTGAAAATGATTATTTCCAATTTGAAGCTGAAAAGGTATAGAATAAAAAATACAACAATAAAACAAAAAAAAATTTACAACGTAACGAAAAGACTAACATTTTAATTTAGTATATGTATGTTATTTATTTGTTTCTTCACTAGATTGATACAAAAATGAATGAACATAATATTGAGACGAGTTCTGAATCAAAAAAAAAAGATTGCTCACAATTTACATTACACGGCAAGTAGTTTTGACAAATAATATTTTAACAAAGTTTTGGAAATTTTTTTTATAAGATTTTTAAGTGGAGTTTGTGAGTCCTTCGTAAGTTAGTTCTCTTTTTATGGATTATCAAGAAGATTCAGGAAAATTGTATTCCAATCAAAAGTGCAATGAAATTTAGGCCTTTAGGAAATTTGTTAGCTTGATGCTGAGTTTCGATAAACTGACTAGGATAATTTTGTTAGATCGTCATACGACCTCCCACATTTTATAAATGTAAAGTATCAAACTATAAAATATATACATTTTCAATTTTAACCCTTTTGGTAATTATTCATCACATAAACGGAAATAATGTACATGTGTGTCTATATGGTAATAAAAAATTTAAAATCAATAAAAATGGAAAAATGTACAAAATTTACATAAAGCTTTTTATTTAATGTATATAGCAAAATTTGAAAGTAAAAAAGAACATATTATATAGTTCAGACCGTAAATTTATTTTTCTAACTTTTTGAATAAACAAAAGTTATAAATTTGAAAATGATTGAAAATTGTTTTTGATTCAATTCGTAAAAATGAAAATAAAATGGATATAGTGGAACTGAAATACTTTTGTCGTTATCAGAGTTTATAAAATAACAATTTGATTAAAATGCCAGCGGTTCCCACTTAGCTGCACATACGTACGTACACTAACAATTTTACCATTGCCAAAAAAAAAATTTAAAATCATGTAATCTTACCCTTGATGTCCTTCTCTATAGCCCCAAAATTTTAATCCTTTTTCACCGTTCCATGAGTTGATTGAAAAATCGCGAATTTTTGGTTTATATTCACCAAACATTTTTTTTTGTTTCGGCATTAAACTGCGAATAGCATTCATAAATTTATTGATTGATACATCGGTTTCTTTATATTCGGGTGAGGCTAAACGATCACTCACAGCTTCATCCACATTGTTAAAATTAGAAAACATTGATTTATCTTGAGGTAAATTCATTTCAACAATATTTTCACCCTCATCGAACATCTTTTTAATGAAAGAAATAATAATAATAATTAGAGAAATAGTTTATTCAATTTTCATAGATGACTTAAGTGAGATGATGTTATAAGTGTAGGTACATGTTTTAAATGAAATTACAGATCGCAGGCAGTATTCTACATCCAATTAATAAAAACTTACTCTATCCAATAATCCAAATTTTCGAAAATGAATAACACTAGGAATAATTTCTGATGCTAATTGAACTAAAGGATCATCATATCCCCAAAAATATTCTTGGACAGTAACATTACGAAGAATAACTTGTGAATTTAATTTTTTCATTAATAATCTAACTGGAATTGCTACAATCATTGATAAATCTGAAGCAGCTGATGTTATACCCATGTATGGTATGTTAGGTACAGAAATTTTATCTTCGGTTGGATCACCAACAGACAATTCTCTAATAAATTTTACTCTTCGTTTGGGACGATATGTTATTTTATTTTCTTCTTCATTTATTATCGGGTCCAAATTTTCTAAAAACTCTTGATACACATACGGTCCCACTTCATTTAATTTTATTTTTTTATCTTGATTAGATATAAATCTATCATAATTTGTAACATTGAACACATAAACTTTAATAAAAACACTTAGAGGAGGTTTTCGCCACAGCTCATAGATTAATGATCCTGGTCGCATTTCTAATTTCTAAAAAAAAAAATTATGATTACGATTAGATATAATAATACTCAAAATAATAAACACTGGACATTAATGTATGTCAATGTGTACGGAGTAACTTACATGTTCTACAATCATTTGCACTGGATCAATAACAACTATTAGCCCAGCTACTATTATCAGCATTAAGCCAATTAATCCAAATCTACAAGCTTCTGTAAAAAAAAAAAATTGAAATTATACAAGGAATCGTGAAAAATATGTGATTTACTAATAATTATTAATAATATATATATAAGACCATAATTCTATATTAATTTAGTTTACGATATATTGGAATTTATATATCATTTAACAAAAATTCGAATTATTTTTTAAAAAATTTTGAAGTTAAAAAATCAAGGAACTTCCGAACACAATAAATTTGTTTACAATATATTTTTCAGTTTATTCGTACTTATACTAAAAGAAGTCCTGCGGCCTAATTCTATGTGCTAGATCTTAATTTTTTTTCATCTAAACTAATTTGATATTAAAAATAACTTAGACTATTACGTTTTGTTACACTGCAAGAACTTTGATTTTAAAGCAAGAAACTTGAAAATTTATATCGTATCTATCAGGCATCATAAAATCTTAACTCGAAGTGCCACAGAATGATGTTGAAATGACTAAGTGGTATTACTTTATAATTTTTTGAAATGTATTATCAAAAATTTAATAATTTCAATTATCTTCTGGGATTATAGACTGTGAAGTTTTCAACAACAACGAAAAAAAAAAAGGATAAGAATTAAAAATTTATGATATTTATTGCTGACAGACTTTTCTTTTTTATATACATAAAAATTTAATTTTCCATCCAGAATAAATGTATTACTTATTTATATATATTGATATGTATTATAAAAACAACATTATAAATTTTTGAACTTGAACTTTTTTATAAAAGTTCAATACTAAAAGAAAATAAAGGTATTCTAGATTTATTTTACTAACAATTTGTATTTTATAATATTATTATTACTTAATTTTTTGTTGTTTATTTTAATATTTTTTTTTTTACAACTAAAAGGTTTTATTAATCAAGTATGTGGTTTTGTTAATTTCTAGGTTAAGTACTCTTAAAATGTCAAAAAATTATTATTATGTTTATTACAAGAAGTACAAAAATATTCAATTAAAAAAAAAATTCATTAAAAAAAAAATTAATTCGATGATGTTTTTAAATTTTTAAATTTAAGGTTATTAGGTTATTATACCGAATCAGATCACTTCAATAATAATGCATATTGTATTTTTTGAACTAAATACTGTTACAAAAAAAATGTATCACCTACTTTGAATAGAAAACTGGGATTTTAAATTATTTAAATTTAAATAAATTTTAACACATCAAAACTTTAGTACATAATTTATTAAATGTATACATATATTCATAGATTTGAATCTTTTAAACAAGATTTACTTAGACTCGACACATGAAACTACATTGCTAAACCAAAATAAAAATTCATGATGCTAAAAAATATTGCCAGGTAATAAAAAAAATAGATAAAAAATTAGCATAATGTAAGCTGGGCATAAAGCCTTATTTATTTGGTGACTTCTAGCAAAGTAGTAAATAACAAAGTGCTCATTTAATCGATATAATGTTAAGTAGGTTTTCGGTTTAAGTATTAGTTTCGGCGGAGTGTCATAATGGGATTTACTTCCGATAAGGGCATACGAGCAATTTGTTATTTTTATACATTTATTCTTGTAACAGAAACAGAAAATTAATTGACTTTAAGCCCCCTAAATTTTGACTTTGTGTCACTTTTAGAAAATATTATGACGTCAATTGATTTCCAATTATTCTTAAGCTTATTCACAATCAGGAAAATTCTTTCATCCAAAAATTATAGAAATACTCTTTAAGCCTTCATTTCTAATACATTTATTACGAATTTTATATAATTATTATGGTATTTAGTTAAAAGCTTAACCTTTCACATTATAGACTTAAAAAAAGAAAAATAACAGTAATTTTATTTCACGTACTTTTTGCCATCATATTTTTGGCATAAAAATAATAACATAAAAATGAATGGTAGACAACATTTATCTTCATTTTGGTATTTAATTTACATACTTTCGCTTTTTAATAACTTCTCACTCAAGGTCAAATGAATTAATTATTATAAAATAAAATAAAAAAATAAAAAAAAAATTACCAAAATAAACCTTGAAAATAGCTAGCGTTGGCGTTTATTAGGGTTTTTGAACTCTTTTAACCTAAAGTGGTAAAGTTACATGATTTTCATGATATTAAACAATAATATATAGGTAAATGCAATAAAAATAAAAACAGGTCCTTAATAAGGAAAGAAGAAGAATATATACAGCAAGATTTCAATTGGGAAATTTGTTTTGACAGAGAATAACTGGTTACACTTGTATATATATTATTTTGAATAATGATATTAGTATATATTATTGTGAATTATTATGTATATATTATTCATAACATAAACTCTAAAATCATTGAGAAAATTAAAAGTTAATTTATAAAATAATGTTAATTTTTAATGAAATTAAAGCATTGAAAGAATAGAATCAAAATTAAGCTATACGTAGCTATCACCGGGTATACATATAAACGAGTTTTGCACCCCTTAAAATGTACCTCTTATATCGTATCTAAATTTATTTTGAGATGTTCAGCCGGACATACTATTATTAACATTTCCAAAAATTTGGTACCTTGAATTCTGAGTAGTTTTTTAACTATACTACAAACATTGTAGAGTGTACATCAATCTTCCTATATTTTACATTTATAAATTAGTAAGGCCTAATTATGTATATATTATAAAATTTAATTTTTTATCTACATAATAAATTAAAATTTTTTAAATTCTTCAAAGTAGTATATTAAATGTTAAAATGTTTATTTTAAAAATTATAATACATACATAGTTGAAAACTTTTATTTCCTTATTTACAAAAAATTAACGAAGTGATAATTTGAATTAATTAAAATCTTTTCACAACTTCACCCACTACCTGTTTCAAGAGAATTTGGATTTTTTTTTTTCATAGTTTTTGTGATCCAAAGATCAATAACTCTTTAAAATTCACATAATTAATCAGGTTTGATGCATTCAAACAGAGTTATAATTTATACAATAAAGAGTTCAACATGAATGGCCGGCATTGGCATTGAACCAAACAGACAACATATATGTTTGTACGAATTCATATAAATATGTATATAAAAAAGAAAATAAAAACCAAAAAAAAAACATTTTTTTAAAGATTAAATCAAAATTATGAATTTTTGATGTGTGAATAGCGCAATCTTATTAAGTTATAAATCATTTTGATGTACCTACATTTTAAATTATTTTAATTTGATTTTTAATTACAAAACCCCTTTTTAAGCTATAAAAACAACTTAGTTCTACAATTAGATATCAGGTAGGTAAGGAACAAAAATTTCCAATTAATATACAATATAAATTTTAAGTATTCTTTCAATATACTACATTAAATGCATTTTTTTTACTCAACAAAAGTGCGCGAAAAAATTTACAATGTGTGAATTTTATGTGTAAAAAAAAATGTTTTCGGTTGGAAATTATAAAATTATAAAAAAAATAAATTAATATAATAAAAGTTAATATAATTAATTTATTTTTAAATTATATATGTAGGATTTTAGGTAGGTAGGTACATAACTTATATTAAATATAATATGTACATAAATTTTTTAATATTTTTATTTTAGATAAATTTTATTTTTTATTTAAGAACTTACTGTGCTTCCTTATTTTTATTTTTTAAATTTTATTAATTTTTAATTTATTTTACATTTTTATTATTTGGCTTAATTTTTGAAATATACAATTTACAATTTCTTGTTTCTTTAAGCTCCAACTTATATTCTACTTTACTTACACCTTTTTCGTATCACAGGACAAACAGTGTGAAACGAAATAGAATTTACGATAGTCAAAATTATGATTTCAAGAAAAAACATATTAATTTTTATAGATTTATTATTATTATAATTATATACCAATTTTTAAAACAAATATTTTGAAACATTAGAATCGCTTTCATGATTATAAAACAATACAATCTGTAATATTTCTTAAAACAAATAATTTCTTAAACAAATTAGTCTCGTTTTTTTTAATAAAAAAAATTTTCCATAAACCTTAAAACTTTTTATATTTTAAATAATGTATTTTAATATAAAATTACATTAATTTTACGATGAAAGTAAAAGCATTATTATTTGTATGTACCTACCTGATGTTTGCCATATAATCATAAAATTTTTAAATTACACACGAGACAAAAGTAACGTTACAACAGAAAGCAATAAATTTGTCCAATTACATTCATAAAAGTCTTTTAACCTTTATATATACATATATACATTCAGTTCTTTTGAAATAAAAAATTTTTCATAAAATTATCATTTATTTAACCATTTTATAGATACTTAATTTTTATTGACCATATATATATATATATATATATATATATATATATATATATATATATATATATATATATATATTGGTTTTGTTATTATAATTATGTATAGTTAATAATATTTTCAAGAACAAGCTGATTCATTTATTTCATTTTGGAAATTTTATGAATTAAAAACAAGATGCAATAATTTTATAGTTTCTAGATATCTACTGTATTCATGTAATTTTTAATTTCTTGATTATAATAATTTACTAATCATTATGTTTACCTGTATTGCAATCTGGAATAATCTTATGAAACAAATTTTTAAGGAAATAATCTTAAAAAATATTCAGTATACTTATGGAATAAAAGTCTATAATACCCAAATTTCTTAAAATCATTTAATGATTTGCATCCTGTTTATTAAATAAAATATATTAAATAAAATATATTAAATAAAATATATAATATATAAAAGCTATATTAATGTTCTTTTCTAAGGTACTTCTTGCTTTATATTTAATATAGAAATAAATTTCATTATATTTAGAATATACTTAGTACTATATAATATCGATATTAAAATTTTGGTTTCAACTGCAATTTGAGAAATTATTATGTGTTTATAAATTAAACTATATATAATATATATAATAATTGTGCATTCAAACTCATTCGAATTTCGTCAACAATATTACACTCATATTGCGCAATTTGTTTGATTACCTATGGGCCGGGCACCCTCCTTCTTTATATCATGATTATTTATTAATTTATTGAATCAAATAAAATTATTATCTTACAAGTAGATTTATATTCATTTCTTGCATTATTATATTTAATATCTTATTAACATTTTCTTGGATTAAAGTTGAAAAAAAAATAAATAAAATAAAAAAAAAATAAAAATAACTTCCTTCAAAAATCAATTTTTCTTAACTTGAAATATAATTCCAAATAATTACATTAATAAAAGTATGCATAAAATGTAAGCAAATCATACATAATAATAAAAGTTAAAAAATCATATGCACATATTATACTTGAACTTGAACTGTTTAAGTCTTAATTATGTTTTAATTACAAACAATCTAAATACAAAAAAAAACCACATTTCAAAATTAATAATACATTTTTTTTATTCATATTAACAATATTTTATTTGTATTTAATTATATTATATATACATATTATAATATGTATAATCTATATATAATATGTTAAATATCGATAAATTAATTATAACTGCATTTTTTGAATGGAATTCGTTTTTTTTTTTTTTTTTTTTCATGTACATCAAACATAAACATTGATGTTAAAACAATTTTAAAAATTAAGTTATGAATATATGTCTTTTTAATATAATGTGCATCCGCTGTTGATTTTGATATGACATTTATTTTTAGGAATTTTTATTATATTATTATCATGATAGACAGATAAAAATTGAAAAAAAAAAAAATTTATTAGTTGATATACATATATATTATATAAATTATAATAAAGATAATAATACAGTAGTAAAATTTATAGTATTGCGGTATTAAAAAAAAAACATTCATTTAAAATTGTATAGAAAAAAACTGATATATATAAACATATAAATATTTGTCAATGAAAATTAATTAAGGAAGAGATTCATTCGTTTCTTAATTATTATTTATATACAAACAATATATATATATATACATTTTTTATAAAAATTCCATAACACAAAATTTATCATTCAATATCATGATTTTTAATCAAGTGAAGATTAAGGAAAAAAAATGTAATATTATAACTAGAAGATTATTATGCTATTGATTTAAGAAAAAAAAGGTCTGAGGTTAAATTCTATAACTATTAAAATGTCTACAAAAAAAAGATTAAGTTCGAAAAACATTTTTATCCGATTTTTTTGTAAATTTAAATAATATTTTGTTGTGAGACATTCGTTATATATATGTAGAATTTGACCCCTCTGTTTTAAAGAATACTTATTGTATTTATATTCTCTTTTAAGGCCATACAAATTAAATGTATGCGAAAAGAATACAATTTATTTTTATTTTGACGTGTCAAATCATTTTTTTGGCATAAGAAATTTTAAATTTGAAAAAAACTAAAGCGTCATTTCTACATGGCTTAATTAAGTTTACGCATGTAAAATGTTCTTACTTGCAGATGTAAGCGGAGCTTTAGAATTAAATTCCATTCTGAAATCGGGGTAATCTATAGGTCATTAAATATTTTTCATCACATACTTGATATTTAGTGAAATAAAGTTTCTTGAATAAAAAAAAAATTATCAATCGGAAATATTTTCCATGTACCATGCATTGGATTTTTTTTATGTATAAATAGGTACAAAAATGTAGTACGTGTAATTTATTGAAATTGTTTGAAAAATCTATTTATTTTATATTAAATATTTTTTTATTTTCCTTTCTACTCTTCATTCTATTTGATTTCGATTTTATAAAGCAATTCCAGAGGCTCATATTATTATTTTTTAATTCAACAAAATTCACGAAAAAATCCAAACATATCAACACTGTGACATTAAAAATATTTATTTTCACGAAATTTTAATATTTTCTTTTTCGACTATTAAAATCAAAAAACATCTCTTTTATCATTAATAAAAATAAAATATTGAAATCAATATTAATGAATTAATTGTTTTACATTGCCGAAAACACATATTTTATAGCATATAAAACATAAAACAATCCCAATGAAGTTATTCTATACACAGTTAAAAAAAAAAAACAAATTCAATTAATCTTTTTAACACTTTCAATCTCGATTTAATAAATCAATTTAAATAATTAAAAAAAAAAAAAATTTACAAAATAAAATTAATAATAATAATAATAAATGAAAATTTATCATAATTTTCGGTGATTAAAATAATTAAATAAACAAGTTATTTTTACTTAAAAACAAAAGATAATTTATTGAATATTGGGGAAATTTTTTCCAATATTTATAATTAATTTTGTGTATATAATATTCAAAGATTAAGACCTTAAACTTTATTGCCACTATCAATCATCATAATTTCGACAGTATTTTTATTTTTTTTTATGTTTTGTTTATTATTTAACTCTACTAAAGTATATTTTGACATAAACTATTTTGTTATTCAAATTGTTTATTGTTAATATGCAAAAAAAAAAAAGAATTCATAATTTTTTTTTTTTTTATTTTGATACAATTTTTAACACCTTTTTTATTTAATAATTTTTTTTTTTTTGCATTTTGTTTTTTTTTTTTGTTTCATGGAACAACATAATTTTTTTTTATGCAAAAAAAAATCTTTGAATAATTTATTTGTTGAATAATAATACAATAATAATAATAAAAAAAAAAAAGTGAAAAAATAAAAACAGCATCACTAGTTAAAAAAAAAAAAAATATAATATCAATAATGAATTCAAAAATAAATTATTAATTTTTGTGAGCGTAAAAACAAAGTGTCAAGATCATTGCTGCATAATTTTTGGTTTTTTTTTTTTATTAATGGAATTTCTTAAGAAAATACTAAATTCACCGTTACTGATTGCATCTAATAGTAACATATGTTTATTATTCAAGTATATACTTTATGCTATAATATATATTTATATATATATTTATATATACACATTACACATATATATATATTTATATATACACATATATTGTATACAAATATATTTTATTATTTTTTATTTTTAATCGTTAAAATAAAAAAAAAAAAAACAAAAATAGTATTAGAATAAAATTCTTTGTAAAATTATAGACCTTGACCGTGTAAATAAAAAACAATTTTTGGGTTTTTTCTTAAATTGAGTTGACTAAGACGAAAGTTATGTAAAATCAATATTTTATTCATAAGAACACAGCTTGTAAAATGTTAATTTGATCTATGACTTGTTCTTTTCTGGTACGATTTTAGTATGGTCGGTCCAAAGTTGAAAAAAAAGATGTAATGACGAAAAAATTAGTTGATTTTTTGATTATTTCAATATTTTAAGACATTTTAAGATTCACTTTCAAACTCTCACACTGGAAAAAAATTAAACTTAACGCTTCGCTTACCTACATATATCTCTGTGCTGTGTATGGAATTGAAAACATTAAAATGAAATCGAAAATTAGAGAAATTAATTGAAATTTTTTAATCAAAAAACAATGAGCCTTAAGTTATGAACAAAAAAATTGCGGATTTATTCAAATTATTAAAAAAAAAAAATTTATAGACATCAAAACATTTTCAAAAGGGCCGAAGGTCAAATTGTTTTTTTTTTTGTTTCTTATGTCAAACTTAAAAAAGTATCCTTGTTAATCTACTGTTTTTGGAGATTTATACCTTTAGGCATAAAACATAGGCACATAGTTAAAGAAAGAAAATACTCTAGCATTGAAAATAAAAATATAGTTCAGTACCTCATAAATGAAGTATTAAAAGAGCACTAAACTTTATTTAAAAAGTATAACACTTTGTAAATTTTAAACATAGTTGAAAAAAGAGTTTAAGGTCAAGAGGCTTTGAATAGATAATAATTTCAACAAGCTGCTGTGAAATTCTTCAAACGCCTATACATATATGTAGAAATAAATTAATTTTTTAGTTAAATGCCTCCTTTGAAATAAAAATTCTAAAGTTTTACCACATTCATTTATTATACAAGTTAAATACATATATATTTTTCGGAAAACCCATTCCCTTAGTGCCGCATATTATATTAAAACAAAGTATAAACAAAAAGGATTAATTCATTGGGAATAATTTATATGGTAACTTTAATGTATATGCATACATACAAAAATAAATTTTAGCTTGTGTATATTAAAAGCCAAATACATGTCCACTGCAAAATCATAGCCTACATTAGTGTGGATACAAGACATGGTATATTAACTTTTTTTTTTAATTTTTTTTAGTATACCTAAGGACATGTCAATTTTATTTTTTATAAGAAAATTTTATTATTTTCTAAGAATTTAAGGTAAGTACAATTTGTGATACCGATTGAAGTCTGTTATCGTCAACAGATTTTGGCCACACCTACCTTATTCGATACGTACTGTTGAGAATATGTGCACAAAATATCAGAAGAAAGTTATGTAAAATCAGTAGTTAAAATGATACGTACCAAATCGCACGATTGATATGTTCTTACATAAGAAAATTTTATACTATGGATTGTATCCACACTAATGTAGGCTATGTGCAAAACTTAAAAAATAAAAATATACACACATAACAGATCGAAAACAGAACGAAGAAGGAATTTTGAACTTTTATTAAAATTTTATCTGCTGCCAAAGAATTTTTATATTCACTAGTTCAAAAAGTTTTTCAATTAACTTCACACTTTTCAAAAAGCTTAGGTAATTGTTAGATACAATTTGTTGTAAATTATTTTTTGAATAGTATTCTTATTCGGTAAGCAATAAACTTACTGTCAAACACAATTTTTTTTTCATGAACGTTACCTATGAAATAATTTTAAACTCTTCTCCCTTTTCTTCTTTGAGATTAATCCTCATACTTTTACTAAGTGATTGATTCATTTTAAATATTCATATTCATTTTTAATATAAGATAAAAAATTTTTCATTAAAAAAGATATCACATAAAATTTAAGTTAAAAGTTTGTACCTAATTGTAAGTAACATAATTTATAACTAACAATACTTATTCTATTTTACGATTTCTTGAAATTTCAATTAAAGATTTGTTGGATAGTTTTTTCAACTTATTAAAACAATACTGCTAACTATTATTTACTCATATCAATGAGTACCACATGAGTTTGCAGAAAGTTTTCCTCAATTTACAATAAAGAAAGTCCCTTTCACTTATTCTTTATTATATTCTTCATTCAACCCGATTATGTTATCATTAAATATAATATCTAGAGCTATGAAATCATATATAGAACAAAAAAATCTATTTGGGAATTTGCATAATTCATTCTAAGGAAAACGGAAAAAAAAATTTTAAAATCATGAAAAAGTTTTTCTTTAGGAAAATAAACTTAAAATAGTTACGAAAAAAAATATGTAGTTTAGTTAATACCATAAAAAGTTTTTTTTTATAAAACTGTGAACTTTTGAATGAAACTTGTGTAGAAACATTAATTTTTTTTATGCTTTTTTTAACTTGAACGTACCAACATTGAACATGTATAGTTTAAAAACATATCCTTAAAGTAATGGTGTGTAAAAAATTATTTAATAAAAAATAAAATGGACCAACGTAAAATAGTTCAAGCTTAATTAGAGACAAATTGTGATAATTTGAAGCAAACAAATAATAATCCTTTAAACTTTAATCATTTTAAAGAAGTACATTGTAAAGAAGACAAAATTAATAGTCGAGGTGATTAAAACTGTTTTTTGCGGTTTTTATGCCATAAATTAAGAATGTATAACAAGATTTCTACTGTAGTACAAATTTTTGTGCTAACTTTAAAAAAGTTAATCTCGCATAATTATTTTTTTGAATTGAGTAAATTAAAAATTGAGCTCTATACTTTTGTATGTAAAGTCGGCACAAAATTTTGTTCTACAGTATAAAACTTATTATACTTAATTTATGGTTGCTTATACAAATTAACCGAGCACAAAACTATTAGACTATTTAGAAGGAATGTCCATTACGTTTTAAATAGAAATAAAAATGTTTTTTTTTTAATTGAAAGGAAATTTTTATTATCAAAGAAATCTATGTACAATGCACATGATGAAATTTTGCAATTTTCACCTATTTATTTTTCTTAACTTAGTTTTACGTTCTCATTTTTTAAATCTGCATATTATGCAGGTAAAAGTTTAGTTTTTTGTTAATACTGTTTTGGCAAAAAAAAAAAAGAAAGAAGAAAATTGAAAAAGTTTTACAATAAATTGTTTTTTTTTTTTAAATATTTATGCAGAGCAAACATTGATAAAAAAAAATGTCAACTTTAAAACAATTCTTCTATTGCCTTTTACAGAAGACCTCTAATGAAGTGTTTAAACCAAATGAGCAAGTTTATTAAACAAAAAAACTTCAATTGGATATTGAACCAGTCGATTAAAAAAGCAAATCGCTAACAAAAATTGTTCAAAAAAAAAAAAATATTGCTTAAAGTTTTGACTCATGTAATTATTAAATAAACAATTATTTGTTTCGAAACGTTGAAATATGAAATTAATTAGTTTATGGTCTAATAAATTAATTATTTTATTCATTGAATTATTCGAAAAAAAAAACAAAAAATCAAAAAATGTTTCACGAAAAATATAAAAAGGTTCAGCGAAGGCACAAAGTAATTATATTCTTTGGTCCTTGATGAATAAAAAAAAGAGTTTATGTTTTCATTATTTTATAAAGCTATGAAAATTATAAACTTCATTCCTTGTTTTCTGGAGGGATACTAAATTAATTAATTTTTGTCTATTCTCATAAAGTAAAATTCAGATACTTGGAAATTGTTTTGAATCGACATAATTGTTTGTATATCGATTTGGTTTACTGTGTCATATTAAACATTTGAACGCACAATACTAGTATGCATAAATATAATAGTATTTTAAGAAGTATAAAAGTGTTTTAAGAAAGCTTTTATTTTATGTATTTGATTATTTTAAGTACGATATTATCGTTGTGAAATTTATATAATTTAAAAGATAATTTCTAACGAAAAAATTTAAACTTCATTCATTCATTATTAATAAGATATCAAATAGCGTATATAATGCTATAATGATTTATAAAGCCTATAAATATATTTTTGTAAAAACCAAATTTTATATAATCTTTCTTATTACAATGAAAAACTAGATAGTTGTGGCAGCTATATTATCTGCATATTTTCCATTATCAAAATTTACTACTTGTCAATAGCGAGGAAAAATTGCTAATAATTTTACTTTATAATAATTATCTTTTCATATGATAATAGCAATATTTGTCATATAATTTTTTTTTGTTAGAAATCATCATAAAACTTATTATTTTCGAGTAGCAAATTTTGCTATATATTTTTGGACTGATTATTATGTATATTTTAATAATAAATACAAGATTTTATAACAATTAATATACTAACAGAAAATATAACAAAAAAATTTAATTAAAACTAAATTATGTACTTACTTGTTCTATCTGCTTTTCTATTAAAGAATCTCATTTTTATTTTTATTCGACTACCAATTACAATTATTATTAAATTCAACAATTTTCTGTTTTTTTTTATCTTTCAAAAAAAAAAAAAAAGAAAAAAAAAAGATATTTTTTATCACTTAATTTTGGTTTCCTGAAGAAATTATTATTTTTCTTTTTTTTTTCTAAAATATTGTTCTTCTGTCTAAATTTAATAAAAAAAAATAAAAATTAAAAAAAATGAGAATTTATCACAAACACTTTTGGTAAAATCTTTTCTTTTTTTTTTCTCTATTTGTTCACTAACAGTAGGAAAATCTAAAAAAAAGAAAATATTTATTTAGAAATTTATACGTATATGTATATTATATATATATATATTATATGTATATTATATATATATATTATATGTATATCATATATATATTTTATGTACTTTATATGTACGTCATATAATTCTTTTAAAAAAAATTTTAGGATTTTTTTTGCTGTTCTTCTATTGTAGATAGATAGTGTGTTGATTATTATTATTATTTATTTTTTTTTTTTCAAGTGTAAAGTGAATCATATATTTTTATCACGTTATTTTGGTGTTTTGTCGGTCGTTTAAACAAATATTTGTTTTCATATTATTCTGAATAATAATAAAAAAAAAAGAGTCTTATTTTAGTTAGTTTGCTTAAAAAAAAAAATTTTTTTTGTCTTTAATAAATTAACACTTTTTTTTTTGTTTTGTTTTTAGTTAAAGCTCAATCTTGTGCAAAAACAAAAAAAAAAATTTTAAATAAATTCCCAAATAATGTTTATTCTGTAATTTAATAATAAGACACATACTTAACTTTATCTACATAATTGATTTATTTATTTATTTATTCTATTTATTTTTAATTTTTTTAATTTTACATAATATGTTTTGTTATTTTTTGTTTATTAAATAATATTTATAATTATTATTACATGGTTTTTTTTTTTCACAAGGTGACAAAATGTAAAATTGTGAAAACAAAAATATTGATGTTAACATTGTGGATATTTTGATAATATAATAACATTAATAACTAGAAATTGGATAACACCAAAGTAATAATAATAATAATAATAGTAATAATAATAAATATAGTAATAAAAGTAATATTAATAATAATAATATTTATTTTTTGATAAATTTTCAATTGTTTTGCAGGAAAAATATCAATAGAAAATTGATAATTTTCCTCAATGGAACATTGTGGAATAGAAAAAAAATTGACGTAATACAAAATTTGTAATAAAATTGTTATTTTAATTCATTAATCGAATCGATGCCAAAATATGCGTAATTTCGTTCACTTTTATCCAAAATAAGGCATGAAATTCTGGGGAGAAATTCACGGTGAACTGACATAACCGCGAATGTCATAACCGCGAAAATTTTTTGTCATAACCGCGAAACTAGAATTTGTATGAGTTTCGCGGTTATAACAAAAATTTTTGTTACAACCGCGAAACTAATTTTATTTTTGTCATAACCGCGAATTCGCGGTTATGACAAAAAAAATGTTAAGTTTTTCGCGGTTATAACAAAAATTTTTGTTATAACCGCGAAATGATAAAAATCGAATTTTTGTGTTTCGCGGTTATAACAAAAATTTTTGTTATAACCGCGAAACACAAAAACTCGATCATTTTGAAAAATGTAATAAGACCTCGATAAAAAAATGTTGTGAGGTAAGCACACGGAGGGGGGGCAGCAGGGCGGCGGGCGGGCGGTTGGTCAGTGGGATTTGCGGCGCCATAACAAAAATTTTTGTTATAACCGCGAAACACAAAAATTTGATTTTTGTCATTTCGCGGTTATAACAAAAATTTTTGTTATAACCGCGAAATGATAAAAATCGAAATTTTGTGTTTCGCGGTTATAACAAAAATTTTTGTTATAACCGCGAAACGAAATTTTTTCAATTTTTTGCCATATTTTTTCGCGGTTATGGCAAAAAAAAATATAAGGCATTTTTCGCGGTTATGACACTTTTATTTTTTATTTCGCGGTTATGACAAAAAAGTTTCGCGGTTATGTCATGTAGCCAAATTCACAGCAACAAAAAAATGACACAAACAAAATATACTAGAATTTGTATTTCAGGAATTTTTAATTCTTTCCATTTTTTCGGGTGAAGGCCTTATGTCTTCGACATGATTTTCTTCATACATTCAAAGTATAAAAAAAATCTTAATTATGTAAAATTATTGTATAAAAGAAAAATTAAATAATTTAATGAAAATATATTAAAATCAAATTCCAAGTAACTTTTATGGTAACAATTTGTACAAACTGAGTTCCTAGCAAACAATTAATATTTATTTTTATTTTTATACAATTTATTTACTGCGGAAGCAAGAATTTAAAAAATAAATTTTTAATTCACGTTAATAAAATTTGACTAAATCTCGGCTTGAAAATCGTATTTCGTCTTTTAAATTGTTATTTAGAAGTTTTTTAAAACATATTTCATATATTTCAAAATAGAACTAGGAAAAATTTCAACTTTTATTTTCAATGGCAGACTTTCTACTTTCCTGAAAATATCAATGTATCAAAATAGAAAAACAAAATGCCTAAGAGAAAAACCTGAAATTTACATCTTTTTCAATAAGCATTATATAAAGGTTTTCTGAATTTAAATAAAATTAAAACACAAATACTTTAAATCTTTCAATATACGATATACATAAATATTTAAATGAATCCTCCTATTATAGTTATTTTATTAATATCAATAAATATGCCATAAAATAAATGTTTTCTAGGTTTATTTTATCAACCTCAAAGGACGTCACATGCTGGGAATTAAAAGTATATATATATAGAAACATAAAATACCTTTGAGGAAAATTATTATTTATGTTTATTCTCAATCAAGCTGACTCGAGCATATTTAAAAAAGCATGAATAGCGATATAAAACAGGAATTCTTGTGGGTACATATTACAAAAAAAATAAATAAAAAAGAATCAACATAATTTTTTTTTTTATTTTAAAATAAAAACTCTTTAACTTTAATTTAAAAAACTATACAATATAATATATAGTTAAAATTATATAGAGTTTATAACTATATACATGAAAAATTATTAGTATTATGAAAGTTATTGAACTTTAAATTATGAAATTAAAGATATATGCTCAAGGTAATTTTTAGCAAATAGTTAGTAGCAGAGTAAAAGTGTATACTAAATTCAAATAATATTCGTGTTTTATATAAATGAAGGGCGAGCTAAATTTATTTAATTAGAAAATAAATTAATAATAATATTGTTTTAAGATATTTACATTTCTTTCGACTTGAATATGATGGATTTTCATATTTTTATTCAATATTTTTAAACATTCAACTTGTCATATGTTAAAGTTTAAAAAAAAATGTTTGTTTTCAAAAGTCTACTTGTTGCACTTTATTTTTGGTCTTTTAGAAAATAACAAATAATTCTTATTGAATGTTAATAATTTTAACACTTTAACTCCAACGAAAAAATTGCAATTATTAAACACTTAGAGTAATTTTCCTGACACGTGTTGGTTACATATGTTTTCATCGTACATTCTACTGCTTTAATAATAACTATTTTACATAATTATGATTATAAAATTATAATTATCACTTATTTTTTTAGAGCTTATTATTCTAGCTGCCAATAGTGCCGATATATATATAAAACAAACCCAATATCAAATACATAGGCTCTAATAGATAAAAACAACAAATGACACAATTTACGGAAACATTAACGTGACAACTCAATGATGACGATTGTTCAATTAATTTTCTTCTGTACTTCTTAGAGAAAAAGTTAGATATAATTCCTAGAAAGAACACTTTAATTTTTAATTGTATGTCATTATTATTTGTTTCTAAGCTCAATAATAGGACATTTAAAAATTATAATTTATTTGTAAAACAACAAAAAAATTACAAATTATTATTTAAATATGCAAACTGTAAGCTAATACTAATTTTTTATTAATTCTCCATGGTTTTTAGAATAAGTTTTTTTTTTTTCTTAATCTTGACTTTGTACAAAAATTATTGTTTACTTTTTTTTTCCATTCAATTAACTTAAAATTACTCCACTTAACAATTTTGTGGAGAATTTACCTTATTATTTATTATGCAAAATCATTTTTAATCAACAATTTTTGTTTCCAACTACAATATTCTATGATTTAGTTGTTTTGACAATATACATGTTTATTTATATACTAATAGTACCCATTATTGCAACAGAAACGCGATCGACGTAAAAGGGTGTATTTATAATTTTTAAATTCACTTAATAAACCAACGTAAACATTATTTATGAAATTATTTTACGTCAAACATTCTTTAACTTAAATATTGTTATTAGGTAAAAAAAAAAACCTAATAATAATAAATTTAAGACAATTTGTTGAAAATTTTGTTCTAAGAACAATTTTTTTAGAACTTTGTACTTTCTCGATTATTATAATTAATAGGTATAAGTAGTTTTAATATTATTTAAGAAAAAATAGTAAATAAAAAAATATATTATAGAGTCATTCGCCTTTCTCTATCTCAATCTTCTATACACATTTGTATAAATAATAAATCTTTTGCAAATAAAGTTAACAATTTATGATTATGTAACTTTTGTAAAATATAAAAATTCTAGTCTTTCACACTATTTATTAATTTTGCATTTCAAAAGATTGAGTTATCAATTAGGAATTAGGATAGGTTATATTTATTCACAATAACTCTTCTAAATTGTCATACTGATGTTAAAACTTAAGTTATTATTATTTATAACATTTATTCACAATAAATAATATTATACATTGCACATGCTATCAAGTGATAATACTAAAGGCATATATTTGGTAATCTTCAGGCGAAGTAATAAATTATTTAATAATTATAAAAGTAATTAGCATTATGTACTGATAGAATGTTCATGTTAAGACTAATGTTCATTGATTTATCCAAACTTTATTGCACAAGAAATTAAAGCTCAAATCGATAACAAGTTGATAACTGTTTGAAGATTATAATTATAAATAATTAATTTCAATGAGTAAAATAAACTTCAAAGCAAAAAAAAATTGATTTTAATAAAATGCTTGACAATAAGATCACGCACACATCAATCAAATATCCTTCTTAATAATTCAAAATGAGCCGTTGATCAAAGTTTTCTTTCGAATATGGTGTTTATAAGGAATTAATTTTAATTATAATTTGATTTAATAATTATTAGTGGTTAAAAACAAATAAAAAAAAAAAAAAAATTTTCTTTGAACTAGTTTTTCAAAGATCATATAGGATCAAGTTTATTTACAAAATTATATGGTCTACAGTCTATAGTAAAAAAAAACTTTAATTTTATTTCAAAAATAATTCAATGAAAATAAAGATTAAAAAAATTATGTTTTATTTAAATCAAAATATTATTATTTTTATTTTATTGCTTTACTATAAAATTTATTTCCGGAACGAAACCAAATATTTTCATATATTATTTAATAATAAAAAATCAACTGGGACTTGTTATTTTATATGATATATTCTACAAAATAATAATATCTAAATTCTTGGAAATCTCGTTGATAGAAAAAAAATATAAAAACCAGCATAATATTGATGTATATCATTGTCGGAAACAATGTTTGCCTTAACCCCTTTTGCATATAGCATATAATTTCTTTTAATTAGATTTTTTTTTATTATTATATTACCTAATTAAATTATGCAATTTTGCATAGACTTAAGTCGGGAAATTAAAAAAAAATCAACTTTTTTTTTTGGAGACAACATGCATAGTTAATTCTAAGTTATTGAGTGTTATATTTAAATTATATTCTGTATGTATGTTTAAAAAAATAGTCTGATATAGTAAAATGAAACAAGATCAAAATAATTATTTAGCGTATTATATAATAGTATATATTTTTTTTATGAATTGCAATAAAAAAAACTTGTATAATTATGAATGAATTAAAATTTGAGTTATGCAGATTCTATAAAGATTATGTTAATTTCACTTTTATTATGACTATAACGCGATATTCTTGAAGGAGACTGGTATTTAAAAAGGAATATGAACCTTTTAAAAAAATAGTAAGGTTATAGATTAAATTTATATAATAATTTAAGAAAGAGGCTAGTTATTTCCAGCTATATAGTGAACTTGAACAATGAACTTATCTACAGTATATAAATTTTTTCTACAGATATTTTATTGGTCCCAACTCAAAAATGGGTCATTATAACATAAAACTAATTCTTTTGAAAAATAAGATAAAACTTTTGATACATTTGTCTGGTAAATGATAAACTCACTTAAACAATAACTTAACTTAAACTGTAATGTACAGATGCTAACAGGATGATAAAAATGAATAGCAAAAGTTTTTAATTGAATTTTTACATATAACGATTAAACTAATTTTATGCAATTTTATGCAATTATTAATTATAACTAATTAATTTATTAATTAATTTATTAAATTATTTTTTAACAGAAAGGGAGATATTATAAGAAAAAAAAATTAACGGGTGTGAAATGCAAAAAATCAAAAATAGTTTCAATAAAAAAAATCTTTCGTCTTTAACAGTGCTGTGACTACGAAAAAAGTATATTTTATTTTCTATTAATAAATTTATAATTACGCACTTCCTACATAAATTTTTTTCATCTTATATGTAATGTTAAAAATTTTTTTTATTAAACTTTGAAGGGTTTCATTGAAAACGGTTACATTGTGACGAATATTTTGTTATGTAGTCATTTAAATATCCGAGGTTATTGTAATCAAGAAAGTTCCGAATACCAAATAAATAAATAAAAAAACAATTTCTCAAAAATTAATATTAGAAATAAACTATTATGAACATAGTATATTTTAAAAGATTACCCAAATTCAATAAAATTTCCCAAAAATGAGTGCCAAAAGGATTACATTAAATAGTTTTCAGGTGTTTTCCAATATTATTATATGTTAATTCGATTTAGTTGTTATATGAGAAGGAACACATATACATTTTATGAAAACTAAAATACATATGAAAATGATAAAATTAAATTTTTAATAATTAATTAATATTATTCAGATATGCCTAACTTCATTTTTAATATACACATAAATTCATAATAATGCAAAATTTAATAAATATATATATTTTTAAGTCCTTAGGTTAATATATGAAAATGCATAATAAATTTAAGTTAAATAATTTTGTTATATGTATTTAAAAAAAAATAATAATAATAATAATTAAATATTAATTGATAATGTATATATGTATAATATGTAATATTATGTAAATATTGATTAAAACTTAGAGAACAAACAATGTGTTTTTTTTTTGGTTGGTCTTTCAATTTTATTTTTTTTTTTAATTTCAGAATATCTTCAAGATGCTAATATTATATTGAAAATTGCCAGAACAAAATTTTTGATAACTTTTATTTTTTTTACAGTGAGAATTCAATGTTTCATTCATAAATAGGCACTTCTTTTTTTTTATTTTTGTGTATATGGTTAATAATTTCACGGAAGGTGTTTTTTTTTATGTATGAAAATTTTAACTAATTATTAGCTCTGCGGACTTGGTAGTTATCTGTAATTTTTTTTTTTGAAAGACGAATTATATTTTATATCAGAAAATTTAAATAAACGAAAAAATTTCAATGTTACACTAATTATATGTTTCAAATCATCATCAACAGTTTCGATATCAATAAAGAAAAATCGAGATAAAAAAAAATTAAAATTGTATATTTTTTAACAGTTTAAATTTAAAGGAAGATTTATATACAGATTTTTACATATTTTTTGGTTTTTTTCAAAATCGTACAGAAATTGAGAGAAATTTTTGTACAATCTAATTGATTGAATTAATACTAGTATATTTCAAATTAACTATTAAAATTTCTTTGATCTTCGGTTAGACGCAATTACGACTTCCCAATGACTCTCAAAAGAATTAATATTGAAGTTGATGAAATTAAAAAGAATTGCACTTAAAATAATATTATATAGCCTTAATAGAAAAATTAAATAATTTGAATAATTATTATTTTTTAATTTATTTGGGAAAAAAAATTGTTTATTTTTAATTTCTTTTTGCACAAAATTAACAAGAAGAAAAACGTAAAAAAAAATCCTTTTTATTCCTAAAATTATTATACCAATTCATATAAGATATTTTCGTGGAAAAAAAAAAACAATCTTATTAATTTCAATAAAATTTAAATTTAAACATTTTTAGTTTATAATTTTCATTTTTCAGAAAAATTAAAACTTTATTTTTTTTTTTTAAATAAAATTTAATTATAATCCTTTTATGAATTTATTTATATCAATTTTTGTTTTTTTTTTTTTTTTTCTATAAATGTTGATCCTTTTTTTTTTTAATTAATTTTATTTTTTTTTAACGACAATTTTAATAACTTTTTATACCAATTTAAATTTTGTATTCGTTAAAAAAAAAAAATTCTGTGCTTAATTTAAAATTCCGAATTTTTTTATTTAGTTTTTATTTATTTTCTTAAGAAACGCTTCTACACCGTTAAAAATTTTTTTTTGAAATGATTTGTTCGCCCGCTGTTCACAAGCCTTTATATTTATTTTAAAAAAATCTTAAATATCTTATTTTTCTTAAAACTTATAACAAAAAAAAAGAAAAAAAAATAAAAAAAAAAGATCGTTTAACACTTACACATACGGAAAAAAAAGTAATAAAATGGATTTGTTGTAAACTACAAAATATTATAAATAACCTCGAATATTAATAATGAAAAATTTAATATACATATATTATTTATACATATTTGTTTAAATTATTTCTACTAGTTATTTGTTAATTTTATAATAATAAAAAGCTTTTTAATTGAATTTGGAACTTAAAATGTATTATTTGAGTATAAAAATATGATTGTGCATAATATTCCTGATGGCATAAAAGTTCATAAAGATGATGATGGTAATACTATCAAAAATCAAAATTATTTATTTCATGTTCATCAGAACCTGTTATGATTATGATTTCTGATTGATTTACTACATGTTTAAAGCCAATAAATCTCAGATTAAGATTATTTCAATTTTACACTTTTTCCTATAGTTATTATTTACTTTTTATCTTTTTCTAGCTAAAGCAGTCCTGCTGCAGCTAAAAAATGGTAAAAAAGCACGGCTCAGACATCTATATAATATTTATATAAAAACACTCGCGTACTCGAATACAACGTTGTGTCATCATTTCAAAGTAATCGGTGAAGAACTTTCGGAAATTTAAGATTTTCAACAAAAGAAGATTTAAATTTTTTATTTACATATTATAGATATATGGATAGATTTAATTTATTCTCCGATAATAGCTACACCATAATACTCACGCTATATTTTAGAGCCGATTTTTTTCAGTGTCATTAATATTATTCATCATATAATATAATATAATTATAATACATACATATATAAATTGAATTTTCTGCGATTCTCTGTAGCGTTTTAAGTATGATGATTTGAATAGTATAATTTTGTTCAAAACTTGTTAATTTATTTCTGGTTTTTAAAGCGAATTAATATTAACTTGTATAAAACTTATCAAGAACTTGAACTTATAATAAAATATAAGATGCACAAGATTGTTCAATACTTATTCAAGTAATGCATAAATTTTGTCTACTTTTTACAGTTAGAAACTAAAAATTTAAAACTCGGCTTATAAAAAAAAAAGAGAATATTATATTTTTAAGAGAGTTTTATTTTTAATGATTATAAAAATATAAAATTTGTGAAAAAAAAAAACTAGTCGTATCTTTTTTAAAAAAAATTACGGATGAAAAGAAAAACTAATTTGCATACTAACAATAAAAATATTAGAAAAACAAATATCAGCTGATAATTTTATTTTATTTTCATTGAAAGAAATATATTTTTGATAAAAATACTGAATATAGACTTATGTCGCAGAAAAATTTCTAGATTTTACTCTTTATCACAATATGTATGTATATAAATGAAGTGATTAACTTTAGGCGTAAAAACAAATGGAAAATCTTATGTTTTTGGAATAATAAAATATTCACAAAAGTTTTTTTCTTATAGTTTTACAACTATTTAGTATAAAACCTACAAAAAATGCTATATATCAAAAGCAGCTTCTATTTATATTATTTTAAGCGGTAGTTTGGTATTCATTGTGTAGAGGTGAAAATAGATTTAAAAACCTTAAAAACCTCAAACTGTACAAATATTATTTTAAAAATAAATAATTAACAAAATAAGATTCATAACATATAAATTAGCAAGATAATTAATGGATTAAAGCTTTTTAATGAGGTTTTCATTGATGAAAATAAAATCATTTCATGTTTTTTTCGTACAATTATGTACATATGTTTTACATTAAAGATATTATGTGTAAATATATTGTTGAAACATGTATAAAATATTGTATTTATATATATTTATATGTATGAATATTATAATATTTATAATTTATATTAATAAAATAAATACCTAATAATAAAAATAATAATTCAATCTGTTCTTGGAAATCAAAAGCATAGCCCTGACTCGGTTAATGGTTTTTAATGAGAGCTTGTTTTACTAATTTTGTATTTCTAGGTATTTAAAGAATTTATTTTTCGTGATATTTATGGCGTTAAAAAGGTTTTTTTTTATGTATATGTACTTGTACATGTACATATAAGGAAATTCGATAAAAATTTTGACATAAATAAATATTGTCTTATACCATAGATTAAGAATACAGAAAGATGGGAAGCTTCGTACAACATTATTTTTGGTATTTTTAAGTCAATGTGTTAGTAAAACAAAATAAAATACGTGATAATTATCAATGTATGAAAAGAATTTTATTTAGTTTTACTAACACCTTCACAATAAAATACCAAAAAAGACTGAAAAAATGTTGTATGAAACTTCCCATCTTTCTGTATTCTTAATCTATGCTTATACTTAATCGAATTTGCAAGTATACCTACTGTATGGAAGAACTAAATATCTGTACGAATAAGTCTGTCATATTGGAAAAGATGAAGATTCAGCATTTTTTCTCAGAACATTTTAAGAATAGATGTGTATGTTAATCATATGTAGTGTATGTTCTGTTTGCATAGACTTATGTAGTGTATGTTCTGTTTGCATAGACTATTTGCATAGACTTTTATTTCTAAATATATTTAATAATATTTAAAAATATCGATTATATTTCTGTGCCCACAAAATAAAATAAAAATATGAATGAAATCATATGAAATATCCACATCATATGTACGTATATGCCCACATTAATTAAGTTGAGAATATTACGTTAAAAAAAAAAGGCCAAGTGATTCTACTTTTAATAATTCGTAATTATATAGTGCTAATTAAGTCTAACGTTAGGATGATTTTTCTTTAAATTTATTGGAAAAATAGCTTTGAGATTTTAATATTTTAAATAAATAAAATATATTCTCACACAGATTTAATTATAATTTTTAAATATCACTAGTTTTTGTTGGAAAAGAAGATAGATAAATTTATTATTAAATGACAACGCAGTGATGTAGATAAATACGATCTTCACAAGAGTGGCACCTTAAAACTTAGCTTTTGAACTTTTAATAAGATAATCTTTTTTAAAACCGAAAATAGTAGACGCTGAAAATTGATATGCTTATATGAATCTACGATTTCTTATAAGTTATATGAATTAATTGAAATATATATATACACATTTTAAGAGTACATATACTAAAATACTTTCTTTTTTTTTAATTAATTTATTTTTATGTCAATTTCAAGCCTAAATCAGAAATATTAACATTTTTGGAATTCCAAAATATGATCAATTTGAAAATATTCAGCTTATTATATTTACATAATAGTTAAATTCAATATAGGAAAAGGTTTTTAATTTTATTTTATGAAAATATTTTAATATGTTAATATTTTAATATGGAAAACTCTAGTTCATATAACACTATGTTCAGAGATATTGTTAAACTTTATATCAACTTTTTTAACTGAACATTATGTTTTAATTCAAAAAAACATTAAATTTTTTTTCAAATTTTTCTGCAAATATGTATATCCAAAAGCTTTTTAAAAGTTTTATATATCAATATATTATCAACTGGTAATTTCTTTACTTTATCCGAAATATAGAGGCATCTGGTATGAAATTCTAATAACTAAATTTTATACAAATTTTCTATGAATATTTAATAAATTGTTTAGGGACAATATTTATTTAAAATTTATTGATGTTATTTTTTGTTATTTTGTAAATAAAAGTTAGTTAATAAACTAAATTTAGTTATACGTAATTTTACTAAGCCTACACTATAGATATTTTATTCATATAATGATAATGCCACCCAATTTAATAATCAGAAAAACACTTAAAGAATTTCAATATACTATACTAAAATAAATTTGATAGAGTAAATGATTTTATTAAAAAAATATAATCATGTTAATGTTACTTGTAATAGAAGTACACACATACTTCAGTAACGAGCTTCTTTCCGAATAATAATAAACCTTTCCTTCATTTTTTCTCAGAGATACATTTTCTCGAAGGTTCTAAATTATTTAAAGTTTCTTCTTATCACCAAATCCAAGGAAAATCTTAAAAATGATCATTTGGAAATAAATTTTGAGACTACAATAAATTCTGGGTCGCAATCAAATTTCATTAAAATATTTATTGTGAACATCGACACAATTAAGTAATTTTTAATTAATTTCTTTGGATAAAAATAGCAATCATAAATTACCCCCCACCCCCCAACCACTTTCTTGTAAAATAAAATGAATAAATCGGCTCTTAGAAATATGATCTAAAACTTTGACGAAATATGATCCAAAAGTTTTACGACTAACATAAAGAAAATTAATAAAGTTGTAACATTGGTTTATTTGCGAAATTTCCAAAAAAAAAATAAAATAAACCCAAATTTGATATCAAAAATATCTCAGAAAATTACATAAAATTAAAAATAGCTCAAATTGTAAACATATTATTATCGCAGTAAAAACTATTTTTTTATTTTTTTCAGAATCAAATCATATTTTCGAGATACTGTCAGAGTACGTACTTAGAAAATATTGATAAAATACAAATATACATAAATAATTATGGAAAAACGTCAATTCGTACAGTACATTATAAATAAGTACATATATATACATTTCTTCGGAAAAAAAATTTCATTCATAATTATAGATTGGTAAATCACAACAATTCACTTTGTAGGTAGGTACTTATTTAATTATTTTTTTATTGCGTTTAATAAACTAATGTCTAACTAAAACATATTAATACATTGCTGTAGGTATGTTTATCATACATAATTTGAAAAAATTTCTGCTAATAAAATAATACTATAATTTTCCGATAAGATATAATTCTTGATTACCGATTACATTATGCAATTTTCATTATACAAACAATTTTCATTATCAAGTTTTTAATTAAAAACATTTCAATTAATAATTAGAAAGAAATAACAGGTGTCAATGCGAATAAAATCATTTTCTATTTTCAAATAAAAATATGTACGGAAAAAAAAAAGTAAAAAATTGACGCAAGTCCTATATATATTATGATCACAATTATTAATTTGTTTTGATTTGTTTATTAAGAACTTTACAAAGCTTAATCATTGCTCTTTTACATTTTTTGACTTCCTATTGATAAAAAAATTTTTCCTCCACGTTCAATTTTTAAATGTTACAAACAACGTTCCTTCTAATTTTTCCGGTACTGAATAATTCCATACAGAATATTTTTATAATGTGACCAAGTCTTTAAAATTAAAAAATTATTTTTTGGTAAAATTAAAAAACAAAATTATAAATAAACAAAAATGTAGAGAATAAAGAACGAAGCCCGTTCTTCACGTACTGTTCAAAAATACTTTCGAACTTAAGAATTTGTTTAGGCTCCTATATTTCCATAAATCCTATAATTTCTAAAATTGTGTAAACATAAAAATAAACTTGGTAATTTACAAATCCTGTATTTTTGGAAAGTGTTGAAAATATTTTTTTATTAACAATATCTCTTTCCCAAGATCAGGGGAGCTTAAGAAATAATGGGTCTATAAAATTAAACAAGTCTCAAGGAGCAAGTATAATTAATTATATACACAGGACTTAAAATATATACGCTTTTCAGGAACTTTTTAAGAATATCCTTGTTTTACTCCTTTTACCTTCAGTGTATGGATTTATCACAAAAATTCTGAATTTCGAAATTCTGTGTTTATATTTGATAAAAATAAGTTTTTTTAAATACTCAGAATCCAGGAGTATTTTGAAATTCTAGAGCCTAATTCTATAACTAAAGACTCTCAACAAATTGGTTCTGAAAAAGAAACTCCGGTTTTGAGAAACAGTGGTTATAGAATTATAGAATGAAAATTATAGAATGAATCTTGTATCACAACGACGGTTCATTGGGTATACAGAATTTGACCCAATGATTTACTTACTCGCAGATACCACTCAGATACTGAATTTATTTCGAAATTTCTTTGAAATTTTGGAATTTTATTCGAAATTTGTTTTCGATTACTCAGGAACTCGAATATGATTTCAATTTCAATTGAACAAACTAAAGAATATTAATTAAACCAGGCATTTATTAAATTTTAAATTTAAACTTATTATAAAAACACTGGTAATAATCATATAAATATCTTATATTGTTTTGGTTCTAAAAGCTTCTTAATAAATGTGTATCAAAAAAAAAAGTATGAATATCCTGAAAAACTCGCGATGAAAACTCAATTATTTAAATGTATTTGTGTTTTTAGTGTGATGCCTTATTATCTGCAGGCTGTTATGAATATTTTATATATACATATATACCAAATACACATACAAAATAATTTTCATATTATTTTCTTGTTTGTTTTCTGAATAAATTGAAAAATATATGATACACTCTATATAGATTGTAGGTAGAAAAAAAAAGAAAAACCTTTGCTGATCCTATATAAAAAGATGAGGTTTTCAATAAATTTATCATTTTTCATTAAAGTGTTCGACTTGAAACTTCAACTGAAACAGTGCAATCAAAAATTGAAACATTTATTTTTTAATTTTTATTAATAGTATTTATGTGAAATAAAAATCTATATAATTTTATAAATAATATATTTGAAAAAAAAATATAAGTGAGTTTTTTTAATATATATTCAATTAATTTTATTAAATTACCGAAAAATAATAAAAAAAAAAAACTTCAGTACAAATTTTTTTTAAAATATAGTTTTATTTTCACATTTTTTAATTTAAACGACCCTTGATACAACTTTATTGTAATTTATAAAAAAATTTAAAGCTAAAATTGTATCAAAAAATTTATGAAAAAAATTTAAATAAATTCTTTTCATATTTTTACTGGAGCGTCACAAAAATTTACTAGTAATGCCATTTGAAAGCCAATTCAATTCAAATAATTTCAGCACTTTCAATTGGAATAATGGAAAACGAGAAAAATATTTGTTTAAAATATAAAAAATCAAGTCAAAATTAGTGTTTGTTGCTATAATTCAACTGATTTTAACATATTTAACTAAGTTCAAAGTGCTGAAATTACCTAAACTTAATTAATTGCCTTTCAAATACCATTACACACATTTTTCTAATAATATAAAACCCGAAAAGTAGACCTTTTTTATTAAATGACAAAAAAGTTGTATAAAGAATCGCTGGATAGAACAAAGTATAAAACCAAAGAAAAATATAAAATGTTTACCAAAAAACATGAAGAAATTTAGAGGATATTCCAATTTCCTTCACAATTTTGTGAAAAAAAATTTCTTTTTCCGAAGAATAAAAAAAATTATATTATTATAAACTGAAAGAAATTATTATAGTATATAATTATATATAAACAATATGTGTATCGAAATCTTTAGGTACCAAAATCTTTACTTTTTTTTCCTTAATTGCACAATCTTGTAATCACAGATTTTGAAAAAAAAAAAAAAAATGGTTAAAAAAAAGTGAGGATATTGATACTTATACTTAAAAATTTCGATAATAAAGATATTGTCATACAACCAAATTTTACAGCTGTTTATCAATTTCACTGCATTTAAGCTCTATTAATTAGCGGCTGTGCATAGAAAATGATGATCGTATTTTAATGTGTATATGAATATTGCAAATGGGATTTTTGTCCAATCGTACTTTCTAATTGTTAATACATTTTGCAAGTTACGTTTAACTTTCATGTTTAAAAAAAATCTCGAAATTCTTTCCATAAACTTAGATTTCAATTTAATATGACGAAACAAAACAACAAAACATAAATAAATAAAATGAGTGTTTCGACTATATTTACTCGATTACGATTCTAGTTTCAAAATATTTGGGTTACAATATTTCAGTACATCCGATTCGTCCTATTACTATAAATTTCATTATTATTATTTTAATAATTTAATATATTGTACCAATACTAGAAATTTATAATTTGTATGATGTCGTAATATCTTAAATGTTATAAATTCTGTGGTTTAAGTCAATATAATAAAATTTAAAAAAATATATCTACTCATGTTTATATCAAGTTTTTTTATTTACCGCAGGCTTTAAAATAGCCTTCTACGAGATTATTTATTCTTAAATTTAAATAATAAATTATTTTTCAAATTTTCTTTAAATTTGATTTTTTATTTAAAAAATATTATTAATAAACAAAAGTTCGTGACTCTGAGTTAACTTTAGAAGTTCGAAAGTTACTGCTTTTTACTGTCAAATTCAAATGGTATCATATCTTATTTTTCTTAATTTTTGTATACAATGTTGTTTTCACTAAGACTGCATGCAATTTAGACTTGGTAAATCAAATATCTTTTTAGATATTGTGAAAATTCATCTTATCTACAAAAAAAATCTTTGTAAGAGGTTTAGTTTCTTTCTCCGAAATTCAGAGAGCTACCTAGTTTGTTCTCATGAAAGAATTGTAAATTATTATAATTCAGAATTTTTTTTCAAATAATACATTAATTTTTATGTGTATGTTTATTTTATTTATTCAAGAATATTATACAATGCAAAATCTTTTAATTTGTATTTATATAAAAACGAAAAACATTTGGTTCTTATTAACTAAAAAAAAGTGTGTAGAAGAAGGAGAAAAGGAGAAAAAGAAAAGAAGAATAGAAAGAAAAAGAGAAGGAAGAGATAAAGATAAAAAAAAGTCTTCTAGAGTACTCATAGTTGAAAGCGAGTGATATAGGAACCACGCGTCTTCTGTTGGATATGAATTGCATAAATTAAAGTTTGTCAAATCAATAATGCGGTTTTTTGGTCAGAATTGAATATTAATTGTAGTTTCTTAAAAATTCGCATAAACACGTCTACGTAAGATATATAGCGACCAAAAGAGATTTTACTAGTTACAACTTTATATTAGCTGGTAAATAGTTAGAGGATTTCCAAAGATATCTAGGAAGAACTAGGTACACTCGACTAGTAACCAAATCGACATGATTAGGCCAATTCAATGAATAATTCATAATTAAGCACAGATTGTTGATGATTTTAGCAAAAGCGATCAGTAAAACACACATTTTGACAGTTGATAGTTTATAACTTTTTTGTAATTTAAGAAATATGTATATTTTAAATTTGAAAAGTTTTAGTATTTTCACTGAGAGTAATTTAGGTATAAATTTTAATCAATCCAATTTTACGTACCGATAGAAAAAAAACATTTATCATAAATGTTTTTGAAGGAATATTTCAATAATTGTGAGAAAAACAAATTGGTGGATATTGTAATATCGACCATTATTACTGGTTATTGAAAAAAAACATTCATAAATATTTTATCATCAAATATTTATCGTATACCGGCAATTTTTTTTATACATAACCTAAAAAGATTTAAGGATAAAAATATTAGGCAAATATTTTCTGTTAATACATATTATTTTAAAAATTTTATATAAAATAAGAAAATATTGCTATGACCCCTAATCCGGTTACTTAAAAATATTTTTTTAAAATAAAACAAAATTTCCTAGTGGGTTTATTTTAAGTATTAACGAATTTGAGGTTTTAACGTGTATTTAAAAAATAATTTTAGTTTAAATTCTTTTGCAGAAAAATTATGAACTTATCTATTAAATTTTACTGAGATTAAAATGATAAAACCTTAAATAAACAAATATTAAAAAAAATTGCATTGTCAAAAAGAATATTTCAGTATGTATTACATTCTAAGGCAAAAGATATATTGAAATGAATTATTTTCTCAATTATTTCAACCTAAAATCCCAACGAACTATAAAAGATTAATGTAGAACAAATGCATTCATTACATTTAATAAAATATAAATTTTACACTTAGAAATTATTGTCTAATATGTTCACTATAGTACCATTTAGGGGCAAAATAAAGGTATAATAAAATAAAATTGTTCGTATCTGTAATATTATATGACGTTATAAAGTGTTATTCAAATCATATCCTTTAACCTTATAAATATTATACTTAGTGGAAGAAATTTCATATCACACTTTATTAGTTTTTTCGCTATGAGACTATTTAAATTATGTTAAATTTTATATTTTGCCCATTTAAATAACTTTGAAATAAATTTTTATCACCTTAAAAAAAATTGGTCCTTTAGCGAATGGTGACTTATTTCCATATTAAATAGAAATAAATAACTTAATAGATGTCGATTTTGTACATTTAAAATAAAGTAGTAATCGAAAAAATTAATATTTTATGAAAGAGGCAATAATTTAAAATATTTACAGATATTTTATGTTCAATTGCTTACTATATACCCAATAAAAATTATGTATGTTTATTTATGTTTATAGAAAAAAAAAGGATTTGCCTTTTTCTATTTAAAATTAAAATTAAAATTACTATCTTCCTAAAATCATAAAATAAATCGATCAATCTTCACAACAAGTTGTTAATATAATATGTAATAATTTTTTAATATTCCCAATCCTTTGTAAATATTTAAGTATTGATTGAATTTATTCTTTATTACGGAAAATGTTTGTCATTTTATAAAGTTTACCTATGTACTTATTACAAATATGCTTCGTTCATTTCGGTCTACGAAGGTTACTATTTAAAAATTTTATTTACGTCTAGTTCAAATGAATTTTCAATATGATTATTAGTTTTATTCCGACTAAATTATAAAATGAAATATAATTTCCTAGCAACAGCAATTAGTTTGACATTAGAATAAACCACGAAATGTATGTATATGTATGTATACGATAGGCGAAGACATATTATGAATAACTAAAACTTGAAGGTAGCCCGTGCGTGCACCGTAATACAACTGAACATTTGGAAAATTATAGGATCAAAAAAAAATTTTTGATTTTTGAGAAATCACCTATAATTAAGTTTCGAATAAGTTAAGATATAAAATTATACGACATAAATTATTTTTTTTCAAATAAGAATTGAAATAAAATGATAAATTTAAAAAAAAACCCTTAATTTCAAATTTAGATACATAAATATAAATGTTTTAAATTCTAAAAATACCTTTTCATAATATGAATTAAATCTATAGATCCCACCTATTCATATGAAAATATTTCTTAATATAAAGAAAAACACAAAGAGGAAAGATATGAAAGGAAAATTTATAAGATTTCAATAATTTTATGGTTTTAGTAAAATTGACAATATAAATGGGAGAAAATTCAGTTATACACATATTTATATAGATTTTTCTTTTTCTTAATTATTGTGTGATAAAATAGAAAGGATTATTCTTCGTTTTCAATCAAAATTCATACAAAAAGTTTCAATAATTATTATTAATGAATTTATTTAGTTCAAATTGAAGTTCAAGTTCAACACAAAAATTTGTTTTTTAACAATTTACTTACCTACAATATATTTTTTTAATTTTTCGCATGAAAATAATAAAATATAGCCTGTCAAAATAAATTTTATTCCACTAGAATCGATTTACATAATTCGGCTAGACGTTATATTTCCCACTTTTTTAATTCCCAGGTCATAAGACCCACGAAAATATAATAACCATAGATTACGTTGCAAAAAGGGGTTTTTAATCCCCGAAGCCCCGCAGAGACACGGAAAAAGGCCTCTGGCCGCATAGCCACAGGTTAAGTTGTGAAAAAGAAACTTATTGTGGGAATTATGTCATTTTGCGATGTGGGAGTTAAAAAAAAGGGACATAGAAGGAATATAGAATTAAAACTAAAAATGATATAAAATATTTCTAACGTTATTAAAATTGTGACTTATCGAAAATATAAAATAAGAAACTAAGAGTTAAAATTAAATTTGAATTAATTTTAAGCTTGCTAAATCCAAGGCCACATGATGAAAATCCTACGTGAAAAAAAATGAAACATTGCTTAGTAGAGAGTACAATTTATTTATATGTGTAACGCAATTAATATTTTTAAGAGAAAAATCCCTTCTCTATTGCTATACATTCAAATGATATCACCTTTCTTCTTTTTTAGAAAAGTTGTAAAAAAGTAGAAGGAGAAAGCTAGCTGTTGTGTTAGTATTCTTCGTGGATTGATAAAGTGAGTCTGAAGTGTAACGTTGGGTGCAACAGTTAGTTGTTCGAGTGATTATTTAATTTAATAGTGCTTATTATTATTAATTGTTGTGTTTTTAAGTTAAATTATTTGAAAGTATTAGTAGTCATATAAAAATAGTGTAACATTTTCAGAAGTGGGATAATTACTCGGTTCTCAAAGGTTTGAATAGAATTTAAAAATGTGTTTGTGAAATTAAAAAAAAAAAAAAAAATTACTACATCCTTGCATGAAAAAAAATTTCTATTAAGTTTCGCCTAATATAATGAAATAAAAAAATGTAAAAAAAAAAGGAGGGTTTTGAATCACGACATAGTTACGTGTTTTGTTAAACGTTTTAAAATATTTAAAAGTGGGAGTTTAAAAAAAAAAGGATTTAAGGAAGAAAATTAAATTAAAATTTTGGGGCATTCTACGTTTATCAGTTGATCAAACAAGAACAAGTTTCAAGTTTAAAAATAAAATCAATTTTTCAAATTATTAAAAAAAAAAAAAAACTGTTGAATTTTAAAATTAAAATTAAAAAAAAAAACTGTTGAATTTTAAAATTAAAATTTAAAAAAAAAAAACTGTTGAATTTTAAAATTAAAATTTAAAAAAAAAAAAACTGTTGAATTTAAAAATTCAAATTTAAAAAAAAATGGAAGAAATGGAAGCATCAACTTCTAGAAAGCCAGCGACCAAAAGAAAGGCTCCAAATGAATTAATTATTCACCAATGCAGGGAGAAGATTGCGGAGCTGGAAAAAGAGGTTGCATTGTTGAGGAATGGAAATCAAATGGACTTAGCAAATGTGAACACGTCGGAATCTGCAACAAGGCCTAGTGAAGGAAGTATTCAAAGCGATGCTATGAAGATGACATTGATGGAGGCAAAAATGCTAATTCCGGAATTTGACCCAGGTGGTGATGTGATTGCATCGGAATGGATTGACACGTTGGAAAATTTAAAAATGATTTATGGTTGGACTGACTTGGCAATGTTATTTTATGCAGGAGCGCAGTTGCGAGGATCTGCAACACAGTGGCATGTAGCTGAACGGTTGGTTTTGAAAACTTGGGGTGAGTTTAAGAAAAATTTTTTATTGGCTTTTCCTTCGGTTCAAAATAAATCGGCTCTAATGTGTAAATTAATGTGTAGGCAAAAGACGGAAAATGAAAGTGTAGAAAGTTATTTCTACAATGTAGTTGCGATTGCTAAGAAATTAAATTTACCAGAGTCTGAAATTATTTCTTACATTATTTCGGGGTTAAATAATAAGGAGCTAAGCAACCGGGTTGAAGCTACTAGACCAAAAACGCTTCATGACACCTTGAGGGAACTTAAAAATTTAGAATCCATGGATGACTATTATAAGATTAGGGAAAAATTTCAGCGGGCGAATAAGCCGGTTAAAAATTCTGATGGCCTAAAATGGCAGCAAAAAAATTATTCGAATAGTTTTAAAACAAATGATAATTATCAGCAACAACACCATTATAATAATTATCGCCCATACAACAAATTTAGGGATAATAATAAATTTCTTGGGAGCCAAGAAAATTTTTCAAAAAATTGTCAATCCTGGAAACAAAATTGGAACTCGAAGTTATGTTTTTATTGTTCAGCTCCTGGGCATTACGCAAATAATTGTCCAAAAAAATCTAAAAATACAATTAAAGATAATAAAAATGTTCGGGTTATACAATATAATGGAAAGGAAAATGAGTGTTTTAAAAAAGTAATAATAGACAACGAAAGTTTAGATGCATTTTTAGATTTAGGCAGTGATTGTACGACAATTAAGGTTTCTACTGCAAATCGATTAGGTTTAAATTTTAGACCGTGTGATGTAGAGCTAAAAGGTTTTGGAGGTGGGTTTTATAGAGTTTCGGGGCAGATGGAAAAAACACTTACTGTGAATGATGTGACTTTGAATGTTGAAATTTTAGTAGTACCAGATGATTACCAAGACATACCTGTACTTGTAGGGAGAAATTTTTTGAATAATCCTCAAGTGTTAATTGTTAAGAGATTTGGTAGTCTCAATGTTTTGAAAGATAACCAATCCAGTACGTCTAATGTTATTGATGCGATTATAACACAAGGTGGCCAACAGATGAGAGTTGAAAGGAAAGTATTAGAAATCAATGATTTAAATTTTGGTGAAAATACAAATGAGGGTCAAAAATTAAATCTGGTTGAACTTTTAAACGAGTTTAGAGATGTAGTAGCCTTGGAATTAAAAGAGTTAGGGGTTTCGAAAAATTTTCAAATGAATTTAAATGTAAATAAAGACCAAGTTATAAGATATAAACCGTACCGTGTTCCTTATGGACAAGTTGAAATTTTAGAAAACATAATCAAAGATCTATTAGAAAATGACATAATTGAGGAGTCAAGTTCAGAATATTCTAGTCCTGTCATTTTGGTACCGAAGAAATCAGGTGAATACCGTATGTGCATAGATTACAGATCAATGAATAAAGTTATTGTTCGTGAGTATTTTCCCGTACCTAATATGGAGGAACAATTAAATTCGTTTGCTGGTTCTAAAGTTTTTACAAGCATAGATTTAATGTCAGGTTATTATCAAATACCCTTGGAAGAAAATTCAAAAAAATATACTTCTTTTGTGACTCCATCAGGGCAATATCAATTTAAAAGAATGCCTTTTGGTTTATCGAATGCACCTGCCGTTTTCATGAGAATGATGAATAATATTTCTAGGAAAATGCATTCTGATAAATGTGTGATATATGTAGATGATGTCATGTTATCTGATTTTAGTGTTGAGGAAAATTTAATTTCTGTGAAGAAATTTTTAGAATATTTACGTGAGGAAGGGTTAACTATTAATTTGAAAAAAAGTAAATTTTTCGCTAAAAAAATTTCCTTTTTAGGACATGAAGTAGATAGTCAAGGAATACAACCGGGTGACAAAAATATATCGTCAATAAGGGATTTTCCTAAGCCAAATACAATTACAGAAGTTCGAAGATTTTTGGGTCTCACAGGTTTCTTTAGAAAGTTTATTGAAAGTTACGCAATAATAGCGAAACCTATTAGTTCATTATTGTGTAAAGATAAAATTTTTGAATGGACAGATTTACAACAAAAATCTTTTGATTTATTAAAACTTAAATTATGCACAAGGCCTATTCTTGCAATTTATGATTATAAATTAAATCATGAATTACATACGGATGCTTGCTCTATAGGATTATCAGGAATATTATTTCAGATAGACCATGATGGAATTAAAGGGGTCATTGCTTATTATAGCCGAGCTACCACTGAATCAGAATCCAAATATCACAGTTACGAATTGGAAGCTTTGGCTGTAGTTGACAGTTTAGAACGTTTTCGGTATTATCTTATGAATAAAAAGTTTTCTATAATAACTGATTGTCAAGCTTTAAAAATGGCTAACTCAAAAATAAAATTGTCAGGAAAAATTAGTAGGTGGTGGTTGAAAATCCAAGAATATGACTTTACTATGATTCACAGACCTGGGAAAAATATGCAACACGTAGATAGTTTAAGTAGAGCTCCTGTTTCCGAGGCTAAGGAGACTACTACCGTTGCATGTAGTCAAATGACTATTGGAACTACAACGTTAGACTGGATTGCGACATTACAGCGACAAGATCCTATACTTGAGGGTATTATTAAAGTCTTAAAGGGGGAGATTGCTTCGAAAAATCTTGCTAGTTTTAAAAAGGAGTATACAATTGTAAAAGAAAAATTATACAAGAAAATTAAAGAAGAGTTAAAATTTGTGGTCCCAAAAGGTTTATATTGGAAGGTAATTGAATCTTGTCATGACAGCGTGGGACATTTTGCCTTAGATAATACTTTGGCCTTAATAAAGAAAAATTATTATTTCCCTCACATGAGGAACCTTGTTAAGAAATACATTCATAACTGTTTACAATGCAAGTATAATAAGAGAGGTGACGATGAAACAAGATTTCATCTCCATCCAATTGACAAGATTGGAATTCCATTCCACACTATTCACATTGACCATGTGGGTCCTTTTCCAAAAGGGGGAAAAGGTAATTGTTATGTAATCGGAATTATTGACGCTTTTTCAAAGTATGTAGTTTTAAAACCTGTACGTACTTGCAATACATTGCCTCTTTTAAAAATATTAGACGATATCTCACAGTATTTTGGAATGCCTAGTAGAATTATTTCGGATCGGGGTTCAGCTTTTACCTCGAAACAATTTGCTAGTTACTGTTTTGACAATAATATTCATCATACCCAAGTAGCTGTCCGAACTCCTCGATCTAATGGTCAAATCGAGAGAGTATTCCAAAGTTTAAATAGAGCAATTGCTAGTATGACAAAAACTTATAATGCAAAAGATTGGGATTCAAATATTTCAGCTATTCAATGGGGATTGAATAATATTAAACATAGCATTACTGGTTGTACTGCTCAGTCTCTTATTTTAACATACGATCCCTCGAATATGACTCATAATAAATTAACTCTTGCATTGCATTGTATAAATAACGAACAAAAAGATTTTAAAGACTTAGAAAGTTTTCGAAAAACAATTGAAGAGCGCATTAAAAATGAACAAAAGAAACAAGCCAATAAATTTAATAAAAATAGAAAACCACCACAACAATATCACGAAGGTGATTTAGTATTAATAAGAGCGGATTATTCTGCTACTGGTGGATCAAAAAAACTCTTGCCCAGATATAAAGGACCTTATATGGTCTCAAAAATTTTACCTAATGATCGTTATCAAATTTCGGATAGCCCAACCCTTCAGCTAAAGCAAAAACCGTTCAGATCACTTTTCGCAGCTGACAGAATGAAACCATGGTTGAATTTATCCAATATGGCAGAAAATGAATTAAGTGATGAATCCAACGACGAAGAATAATATTTGGAACAAAATTATGAATCTGACATTTCATTCTCTTATATGTATATACATCTTAAATTTTGTATTTGAATTAAAAAACATGAATAAAATGTGTGTTAAACTTCAATCTTTTAAATTATTTGTTTTTTTTTTTTTCAAATATTTGAGAAAGGCCTAGTTTTGGAACAGAAAATAAATGTTAAGTAAAATAAATTGATTAAGTCAATTGTATTTTGAGGTATGATCATCAAGGTTAAGCTTTGATAAATCTAAATATAAAAAAGGATGAAAAAAAAAAGAAAATGTTTTGATTAAGTTGAAATATTTTGAATTTGGTTTTGATGTTATGAAAATTGATGAGAAAAAGTAATGTGCATTATTGGCTAATAATGTTAAACTATGTCTGATTTGAGCAGATGGATTATCCGGATTGTGTCTGGTATGACCAGCTGAAATGAAAATCTTAAGGTTGAATCATCAAGATTATGTCTTGTGTGATCACTTGGATTTTTCAAAAAAGAAAGTAGTTATTGGATTATCAAGATTATGTCTTGAGTGATCTGTTGCATGGTAGATTGTAGTTAATTTGAAGCATTTATAAAAAAAAAAAAAGTAAAATATGCATGAATAATAATAATAAGTGATTGTGTGGTAGTTTTTTTTTTTTTTTTTTTTTAAAATAATAGTGCGATTTAGATGTCTACTAACTTTGTAAAAGATACGCTTACGTTAGAAATTTAATAAAATAAGTAAATTAATTAGTATGAGTAGTTAGTACTTAGAGCAATGTAGACATTCATCGGGACGATGAATTTAGTCGGATGGCCGAATGTAACGCAATTAATATTTTTAAGAGAAAAATCCCTTCTCTATTGCTATACATTTAAATGATATCACCTTTCTTCTTTTTTAGAAAAGTTGTAAAAAAGTAGAAGGAGAAAGCTAGCTGTTGTGTTAGTATTCTTCGTGGATTGATAAAGTGAGTCTGAAGTGTAACGTTGGGTGCAACAGTTAGTTGTTCGAGTGATTATTTAATTTAATAGTGCTTATTATTATTAATTGTTGTGTTTTTAAGTTAAATTATTTGAAAGTATTAGTAGTCATATAAAAATAGTGTAACATATGTATATTTTAAAATTACATTATATATATATATGTATTATACAATTTCATTTTTTGTGCACAATACAAAACAATTTTGTTGTTAATTCAATTAAATTTAAAAAAAAAAAATTTTTATAATTCTAGAAATCAAAACTGACCTGTTAAAAAAAATTTCACTCATTGAAAAAGAAAATTATAATTAAACAATTTTTGAAAATGTCAGTCACAAAATCATCATCACATTTGGGAACAAACAAATCAATGCTAAGTTATCGAATTGGTATAATATTTTGTTTGATATTATTGTCTGGCAATGTTTTTGCGGCTATGTCTCGTCCACCTCGAAATAACGATGTAAACAACATGGCAGATGCATTAAAATATCTTCAAGATTTGGATTCATATTATGCTAGTGTCGCAAGACCAAGGTAATTTTGAAACCAATGATTATCTTAATTGATATTTATAGGAATTTATAAAACTCCTAAATTTTTTTTTCTTTCTCAAGGTTTGGCAAAAGAGCAAGTTTGATCCAACTTTTGAAAGAGCGTGCAGCAACAGCCGCTCAAGATGAAAATGATTTTTTGTAAGATTAAATTATACATTTTACAAGTAATCAAAATAAAAACATTGCATCATTAAAATAAAAGAAGAATGGGAATTGCGAGAAATTTTTATATTGAATTATAAAAATTTACAATACATCTAAAATTTTTATTGTCACTTATGACATAATGTATTTTTTTTTTTTTTGGAATGATAAAAGTGTATTTAGATTGGTTTGTATAGAAAAGTTTGTAATTTTAAAATTTTATTCCACTAATATAATGTAAATAAGTATTTATAAAATGCATCGTAAATGCATAATTTTCAGATATAATTAAAAATCTCGAGTTACTTAAAAAAAAGAAAGGGTCATCAGATTATTAAGTAATGTTGAAGGATTGTTGCTTCAAACATTTTTAAACGTTAGTAGTTATTAGTCGCTGTATTAACTATAATAATAATATCTAAATTCTTTCCAACCAGTCAGGATCTTCAGACATTATATACCACATAATCTAGAATGTTCTTCATTTTTACATTTAATTAATTTCAGCTCTGTGCTTCCTTTTTAATATCACATCGTAATCAATGTAACTCTAGAGACCTTTAATAAAAACGAAATTAAAAAGGAAACAAAATTCATTACTTTATACTCAGATGACCCATCTAAATAATTAAAAGACTATAGAATTTTTTGTGCCCCCACAAAATTTTTTATTGTACTATCTATTTATTTATTTTTTTTAAATTATTTATATTTATTTTAATATATATAAAATTTTATATGTAATTTATCAAAGCATAAATTTGATGAAAATTCCAAAAAAACTATTATTACATATATTATTATCCTTTTTTTTAAAGAAATTTTTTTTTTTTGAATTTATATATTTTCTTACCATTTATAAATGTTTTAACAAGAAAATAAAAATTAAATATTTTATTCAAAAATAAATAAATTTTTGATGTTGTCTTTAACAAATTTTAAAAAATATTGTATTTAAATTATTACTCAAAACAGATCAAAAAGAAATAAGGAAAAATATATGAAAAAAAAAACTGAGCATAAAACTTAATATACATTTTATTTACATTTTGTGAAAATTTCTCTAAATGCAAACAGGCAAGAAAATAATCCTTCAATTATTTTTTTTTTTCACTCAAAAAAAAGGCGGAAAATCTTTTCACAGGACGACAATAAATATTTACTAAGTAAACTGATAAAAAATTACAAAAATTAAATAATATGTAATTTTATATAAGAAATATAATTTTAATATCAGACATACATATGGAAATAAAAAAGAGTCCAATTATATAAATAACATAAAAATATATATAGAACGGTACCAATTTTACGAAGATCATTTTCAACATTTCAATTTAAAATATTATCTGGGTTTTTTTTAAATATTTCTACTACCATTCATGTACTAATTATGATTTAAATCCACTTTTATTCATCGTAGAGAAAAAATATAAATTTGTGAAATTATCTTAATTCAGTTACCTTTCAACAATACTAGCAAATTTTACTGAAGCGTTTTTTAAAGGCTGAAAAAGCACAAAAAAAATTTTCTCTCATGCTCCCAGTTAAATTTATAAAGATTTTCATACAAAATACATTTTTAATAAAAATTTGTTCATAAGCAAATCATATTGTCGTTTCAACAAAGTTTACTTAACCTTGGGAGTAGATTTTAATTTTCACTAGATAAGCTTGCATTACTTAATAATAAATCTAATGATAAAAATAAAATAAGAATTTAAAAATATTGCATATTTATTATTTTATTTTTATCATTATTTTTATCAAATTATTATTATATTTTATTAACCTACATGTACCCTAATGGTGATGTCAACCTTAAAATATTACCGAGTCTAAAATCTTAGTCCGATTTGTTTTACAAAAATTGACTCTTGATTCATTCTTAATTAAAAAATACATTTTCCTATTTAAAATACCTTAAAATTAAACATTTTAATTCTAAATATTATTAATATTCCAACTTAACAAATATATACATTTCAATCATGGTAAAAATGATGTCAAAATTGCACAAACTTGAACATTAAAAGAAAATTTAAGTTTTTTCAATTATACATAATATTTGTTTATTAAACTTACATGTTATAAATCCTGAAAAAATTGAAAAGGTAAGGCTACAGTTAACATCTAAAAGAGCTCCAACTAAGTTGCTGCCAACAACGCTACCTAAACGTCCCATCATTAGAGAAATACAAACAGCCATACCTCTAAAGAAAATTATAACGATAAATATTTATTCGAATATTTTCGGTCTCTGAAACAATATTCTAAATAAATTTAAAAACAAATGCTTAGTTTTAAAATTTTGAAATTTTCTTGAATATAAACTTAGTTATTTCTGACTGTAACAAAGTGCTTCGTATATTAATTCTACATTTAACCATTAAATAAATTTCTTACCTAATATTCGTTGGTACAAAATCAACAACAACCCCATTAATAATAGATACACATAATCCAGAACACATTAAAAAAATTGAGAATAATACAGCAATAACCATAGGCTCATGGATCCAATGCAACAAAAATCCTGATATTCCAGATGTAAATAAAACCACAAGTAAAATCTTTTTCCTTCCTATCACGTTTATAACGACACCCAATAATATATAGCCAATAATATAGAAAGAACCTAACATGATATTAGCCATAAATACTTTAGGATTAATTGAATCATCACAAATCTATAAAATTTAATCAAAATTGAAGGATGCGTTAACATTACAAGAAACTAATCATTTCTAAAATACTTCATGAAAGAGAAAATGTATAAAAGGATCATGTTTCATGAATAAGTTTATTCTGTATTTTTGTTCAACAATTTTAATTAAACATTCATTAATGTAGAAGTTTTAAATACTTGTAAAACTAACATTTACGATTTGATATTTACAACACCTGAAAAATAAGCCGGCTCTTAGAGCCCCAAAAATAGTACAGGGATAAATTTTTTTAGAAGAAGGATGTTGTACGGTTTTTTTTCATATATAGTATAGGATATCACGATTTCGCGGAAAAATAACTTCTCCTGTACAATGTACCTATAAATAAGTGAAGTTCCTTCTAGTGTGTATGTTACTTGAGATAGTATAAAAAAAAGATAATAACTATAATTTTTCCACAAAGCAAAATTATAAACGTCAAAATGATATAGAAGAAATTTTATAGTACATATTTGGAAAATAAAATAAAAGCACAATTTTTCTACCCACAATTTCACCGACATCAACATTAATATTCATTGATGATTCTCCCTGCTTTATTATTGCACATATTGTTAAGTTTTGATCACTGACCATTGAATTTAAACGATTTTGTATCTCAGGGAACCATAAACCCATTCCGGCAGAACTGAAAAAATATCTTATCAATGTTTTTCAACGTAGAAAATATGAATTATATTACCAGAAGAATAAACCGAATTGAACAATACTACAGATCAAAAAATTTTTCACCAATGGTCGTTCAAAAAGTGGAACCGTTTGATTCCACATCGAATTTATTATTTGTAAAGCAGAAACTTTTTTCGACATCACCTTATTGTGAACTTGATTATCTAAATCTGAATTTTCTTTTTCCAAATTTCGAACTGGAAAAATTCTAGTTTTTTCTCCACAATTTTGATAAAACATTCTTTCAAGAATATTTAATGCTTCTTTTTCTTTATGTTTGTTGAGCAAAAATTTTGGACTTTCTGGCAATTTTAATAAGCTAACGGCTGCAATAAATCCAGGTGCAGAATACAAAAATAAAAGTAATCGCCATGGTCTAAAATTTAGTCCAGGATAAATTGGAATTGACCATGACATTGAGAGAATTAACCAAGCCATTGCTAAAAAAAAATATATATGTACATTCAGAAGTAATAATTTTGAAACATTTAAAGACCAATATGATTAGGATTGCAAAATTTTCAATCTTACCTGAAATGTACGCTGTCGAAATTCCAACAAATATACTTGCAAACGATATAGCAATAGGCCTAAATTTAACACTATGAAATTCCCCCAAGTAGGCATAAAGGCTAGCTGATGGACCAGAAATGCTATGAAATATATTTGTATATATGTAAATATCTAAATAAGTTAATTGAAAAAAATCAAATGCTTAAATCTATATACTTCTAAAAATGAAATAAAATAACTTACAAGATGCCTGAAATTAAACGAACTATTACAAATAACCAGAAATTGCTAATAAAGCATGAAATGAACGCAAATATATTTGCTGCGAATGTTGAATACATTATAACTTTACGTCGACCGATTGTGTCCGACATATAGCCCCAAAAATGTGATGAAATAATAATTCCTATGAAAAAAATACTTTAGATAAAACATAAAAGAAATAAAAACAAACTATGTATTCCTATTTTACTTTATTTGCCGTTTTTTATTAGACATTATACACCCCCATTATTAGATATTAAACACCCCGATATTTTTTACCTAACATTTTCACATTTATTTTGTAAAATTTTCCACAGATATTTTAAATGCAGTAATATAATTAATAATTCAAATGTTTACACATTCATAATAAATAATTATACATTCATTGTTAGACATTCTTTCTGAAATGTTAACAATAAGTTTAAGAATCGATAATTTTGGAATTTGCACTTAAATTTTTTTCGGCTTCGACCACTTTGTATTTTTGGTATTTTTGAAGATACTGAAGTAAGATATAAATCTGTTCGTCTTTCTTTAATTCGGTATAATACCTTTATTTTAATATCAAGTGCTAGGCTGGCAACTACTTTTGTCCAAATGTAAGAGTACGAAAATGAAGGTCGCATCGACAGTCAGAAGGCTTGCATCTTGACGACAAAGAGGATTTGACTCCCAATTTAACGGGTAAAACAACAGCAATAGTTTCTGATAGAAGTTTAAATTCATCATCGGAAAAAAAAAGAATGATTTCAAATCAATTAATGATTTTTGAACGTATGCTCGTAATTCATAAAATGGCTCCAACATGAAAAGTAAATCAGTTCCATCGCGTCTTGGAGTCTAAGACTTTTCCATATTCTAGTATGGTACTTTTTTTAAGGATATCATCGTTTTTCACTGGTGATTTTCTAAAAATGTTTACAACTTTTCGTATCTTATGTATAAGTGTAATAATCCTTTATAACTAAGTTCTTATTGATTACATTCACCCTAAAATTAATTTTTTTGGCAAACTGTATTAACCATTTTTTAAGGATAATAAAACCCGGTTTTTTGCGGTGGCTTAAATTAGCACAAAAACCGGTTTTCCTGTTACCGGAAATACCGGTATGCAATCACTACTATATATATACACAAAAGTTATAGTAAAATATTATGAAAGAAAATTTTTTTAACTGAACCAAGCCAACCTGTCTAAATCTAAATAAATAAATTGTACCTATGAAGCTTATACCGCCTAAAATTCCTTTCAATTGTGAATTGGTTTTTAAATCGCACTGTGATGTTATACCAATTATCATCATGCCCATTGTTTCATTTATTACTGTCATCAGTGTAATTCCACAAACTAATATTATTATGATTTGAAATTTTCCAAATCCTTTTATAATAGTTTAAATAAATAAATTGTAAATTAAAAACAAAATATAATTTAAAAATTAGAAATTCTCATGTAACATTGTTTACCAACAACATCAAGAGCTTCATCGAACTTGTATGCATCCTTCTTATCTAGATTTGATAAATATTTTTCATTTTCCCCAGTTTTACCATGCTTTGCAATTAAATTAGGATCTTGTGATATCATTCTTGTTTTTTTTTTTAATTCTAACAGAATTTATTTTATTTTTCCGATCCGATCATGAAGCTCGTTAGATTACTTTTAAAACTTTTAAAGATTTAAATTTTTATATTACTATGTTAAAAATTAAGATAAAAATATCTAATCTTTTTTGATAATTATTTTATCTGGAGCGATGTATTTCGAATGCACATATTTTATTATATCGTAATTTTGCAGTTGCCATTTCATAAGATTAACTGAATTTAATTACAAGACATTCGTAAAGCTTAGTTTTTAGTTAGTTTTTTCATTTCTGTTGATTGATGATCAATGATTGGTGAATGATTTTTGCAACATATATCGCACTCAATAGTTATAAAGATTGTATCGATTTAAAAAAGTTTCTTTCATATTATCAGTGTTTGGTATAAATGTAATTTTCGTTGTTAGTTTCAACGTTGGTATATCAATTATTAAAATTAAAATATATTTGAATGAGCGTCTAGATCGTGTTCTTTTTGGATGGAATTTTCGGGTGGTTTTTTTAAGATTTATATTATTGCACTGGAATTGAAAATGATATTTAAACAAAAATCTTTTTCTTCTAATATTCTAATTTGCATAAAATTTAAAATTATTTTCCTTATTTTCCTTTTCTTTATTTTACCGCATAAAATTTATTTGGAATAAAAGTTCTCAAAATTTCAATTATGTAAATAAAAATATCACTTTAATGCACTTGATTAGCGTAAGACTGATTCAATAATAATCTCTTCAATGTTAGTATTTTAGTTAAAAAAAAATTTATTATTTTTTATTTATTTTTACATGTGGGTGGGTACTTACATATATGGTGCAAGATATTTATACATTACACTACGGACTAAAAATAGCTAAATTATAAAATGCAAAAAAAATGCAAAAAAAACTTATAAAATGCAAAAAAAAATTAATTTGATATGTCTTAAAATTGGACAAAAGTAAAACATGATTTTGAAAAGTTCTGACTATCCGCATGATTTACAAAAAAAAAAGTTAAAATCACGTAATTTTGATATGGAAATATGGTGATATGGTGATATGGTGTTTTCGGACTCAAAGAATCTCATTTAAATGGGGAATCTCATTTAAATGGGGTGAAAGTCAATAAGATAGCGAATTTTTTGTCACTTTACGGTTTTATATTATAAAACATTTTAATGTGGGACGCCCATTTTTCTACGTGTTGTAATATTAATATTTAAATAATAATAATCAATAATTTATTTCTTTGCCTGTTTGTATGAAGGACAAAAATTTTACGTTACGATAAAAATACACTAACGTTTTTGAAATGTATAACAATTATAGTGTGTTAAATTAGCATCAACAAATTTTAAAACAAAAGAAACTATCAATGAATGTTAGTTCATTGTTTAAAAATTTATATCACACAAAACTTTGGCCGCATTAAATAAAAATTTCAATTTTTTAAGAAAATGAATAATATATTGGAATTTTACCAACCACGAAAAAATCAGAAAAAAAATAATATAAAATTTCATCAAGAATTTCAATATCAGCCAAAGCAATCAATTACAATCAGGAGTAGAACTAACAATCCTCTACGAAAACATAATTCAGACCACCGAATTATACAAAATGCCCAAAAATTTAATAACATATCGCCGTCATTATTTGGATCTGCAAATTTTGGTATTGAATCTTTTGAAAAATCAGAAAGTTTCAATGAAGACAGTTTCTTACCTGAATTTGTATCGACACCACTTGAACTTGTCAATTCGCCTGATAGCTTAAACATTACAGAAACAATATTTAGATTAAACAAAACCACATTAACAGCAAAACAAACCAGTGAACAGAACCAGTTCAAGAAGCCAACCGATAAAGTGATTAAAAACAACATAGCCAATGAAGAAACTTATTTCGATTTTGAGAAATCAATTTTTTCTTCGTTGTCAAGCATTGCTCCTGTGAACGAAAAAAATTCAAAAACTCCGACAAATAATGATACATTATCGATTAATCTGTCACTTAATGAGTTCGATATAACTGGAATAAATGAAATTTTTCGCAAAGGTAGAATAAAATTTATAAATACCTACATAGAATTTACTTACGTTAACTACTTTCTAGATGATGAAATTAATTTGGATAAAACGGACAGCTTTCTAAATTCATTCGAGTGGACATTTGATAATGACACAAATGTAAGTATTTATATATTTTAGAATTTAACAAAAATATTACCCGAATTTTTATGAGGTTTATTTTATAGTACAAAAATTTTGTTTTAGATTCTAGCTAAGGATCCAGAAGAGTTAGAAGATAGAACTGTAACTCAAAATCATAAGAAAACTGTAAGTGGAGAATGTATATACGAACATAAATTTTATATAACTTATTTGCAATTTTTTAGGTGCCAAATAACTTCGATTTTGATTTGAATGATACATTTACTTTTGTCGATGAAAACAAATCAGAAGAAATTGATGTTTTCAATCTTTCAAAAATTTTAAACCAAGATCAAGATTATTTAAATGAGAAATTAAGATTAGACAGTACCAAAAATACTAGAGATACAGATTTAGACTCCACCTTCGGAAAAATTCGGAAAATGGGAACAATACCCCCAGATCAACAAGTAATAGCTTGGTTATCGCAAGCAAATAATGTTCCAGGAAATATTGAATCTACAAACTCTCAATGTTACGATCCCACAGATCTTAACTTCTTAACACAACAGCCTTCTAAATCAAATAAAAATAATCATTCAGAAATAAAACACTATAAGAAATTAAAAAATAGTTATCTAGCAAAAGCTGTAAATCATTGTCATTATGAATTTTCATCAAGCGATTCAACTAAAACAAGTGCCAATATTGAAAAATATTCTCTCAATAACATCCGTCAGTCAAAAAAAAATAGTTTTTTTGGTCCCCGGCATATGTTTAAGAAATCTAACATACATATTAAAAACATGAATTTGTATTAATATTTTTCAGTAAACGTTTTAATATTCTTCAATCGTATTGCAGTTTTATTTCATTGTAATACATATTATATTTAATTGATCCATATTAAGTACGAACAAGTTATAAAAGACAATCAAACATTTCAGCAGATAAGATTTAAAACTCAATTTACCTTTAGTTCTAATTCTTATTTTAAATATTTGATTTAGATTTAGATCTAGAATTATTTCTATTTTAGACAAACACCTAAAACGTTGAATTTCAGGTCATTTAGAAGAAAAAGTCAAATATTTCGAAACAATTGTTTTCCAAAATTCTTTCATCTTCTGAAATTAAAAAGTCTCTGAAAAAAGTATTTAGATATCACATTTACCAAATTAAAATTTATGCGAATTTTTTTTGTCAATTGTTTTATTTATTAAATATTAAAATTTCAAACATTAACAGTTATAACTCATTTAACTTCGAAATAAATTACTTCGATTTCTGGTTACAGTTTCATTTTAATTGAATATTTTCCATTTCAGATATCAAATCCATATGTTTAAAACTATCTGGTTTTTTGCTGAAAATTTCCAACAGTTTTAATTTCTTATCATCCGGCTTACAATAGTACATCTGCAATTGGTTTGCTAAGCACTGAGCCTCTTGTGCATTGATAACTTGTGAATCGTATTCACCTCTCATCAATATTACGTCTTTGTTTTGCATTTCAGTATAATGTACCATGTTTAAGCACTCAGGTGCATTTTCTTTATGAACCTAAAATATTCCTTTCCTATTGAACATTAAAGTCAATTGAAAAAAAAAAAGAACAAATTCACCTGATAAGCTAATAATGGGGTAAAGTGAACCGTATTTGCTGCGAATTGCAGCATAACGAATTCATAACCTTCACTTCGTGGTAATGGAAATAAAAACATTGGATATTGTTTTCCGTTTTTCATTAAACTTTCATATTGTTCTACATTTAATGTTGCTGCTATAACATTTTTATTTTTATGATACTCAAGCCAAATGTGTTTAATATCATCGGATGATTTATCTGAAATCAACTCAGTTTTCATAATATCTGATAGTTTTTTATGAGGTATTTCACTCGGAGATTTTTCAGCAGGTTTTTTCGGATAAAGAATTTCATTGTATGAACTAGAATACAAAAAGAAAATAATTTTTATAATATTTTTACAAGTAGATTTTTTCATATTCGAAAATTAATTGATTTCCTAAATTAGTTATAATATATACTTAATTCTAATAAGATATGATTAAATGTTTTCAATTCAATAAAACTAATACATATGTATATAAATAATTAAAATTCAGTTTTTTATTTTGTGCTGAAATTTATAATTAAAAACTTTGAATCGGATTACCTCGAATTTAATATGTATTTATTTGATTTTTACCTTAAACATTATGCGTTTAAATTTAAAGGTTTTGTAAATAAGGCAAAAAAAAAAGTAAGGATTTTGGTATTCCTACCTACTAAAACTATACAATTATATATAGTTATAGTGGGTACCTACTTGATCGAAAATTCTATTCTTCATTTCATTCGAGTGAAAATGGAAGTGGATATCATTGAAAAACTTAGGTAGATAGGTGCCTGGGGGTTCGATAAAAAAGTTATTAAATGACACCTAAGCCAAGCTCAACCTAGGCATTGGGATCGTAACTTTTTGTAATGGTTCCAAAAAATAGTTCTTTTATTAACAAGAAGCCTAATAATAAAAATTTTAGCTACCGTTGTTGTGCAGCCTCATTTTTTGGTTTTTTCTCCACAGTTACTTTGCTTACTCGATCTAGAAATTCGTCAGGTGATGTTTCTTGCAATTTGGAAATTTTTTGAGCATATCTTAAAATTCAAAAAAAAAATTAATAAATATAGAATGGTAATATAATTTAAAATTTTTTTTTTTTACTTCTCGTAATATGGATTTTTCTTAACTTCATCGACAGCTTCGGCCAAACGGCGTGAACTCATCATTAAATTTCTTTTTAAAATTAATTTATTATAGCTATTAGTAATTATCAATGAATGTAATTTAGTTCGAAAGCAAGACATTAATTATTATTAACTATTACAAGATAAATTTGTATATTTTTATTTTATAAATTATTATTATTTATTTTTTTTTAGATTTGAATAAAAAATCCAAGTTTTTATGTTATTACGAAACGGCAACCGAATCGATGAAGGAAACAAAAATTTGGGAAAAGTTTCGCAAATGAAAAAAATTTTTCATTTATTTTTATGTCACTTTTTTTGTTTTGTAAAAATTGATGTCAGTCGTTAGCCGATACAATATTTTTTCCTCACCGGCTCGCTGACTTTGAGTAGCTTCGCTTGTGCGAAAATTACGACTGTTAAATTGTACAAATTTTGCAGTTTGTTGGTTTGTTCCAGCGTTACCAACTTAGGGGTTTTCCCCCTAGATTTAGGGGTTTTTTTTGTTGACAGAGGAATTTTTAGGGGGTAATTTGTTTCAGGGGTTTTTTTAGGGGTATGATGTATGATCTTAAAAGCGAAGATTTAGATGACATTTGTAATATTTTTGATTGCATTTCATAAGATACCTTATTTGCTAATTTTATTATAAATAAATAATTTTATTATTTATATAATTTACGATGTGCGTTATATATTTTTCTTCAATCATCTATTTAAAATCCTCATAGGTATATAAGTATAGCTGTTATAATATCTATAAAAAAAAATTTAGGGGTTTTTTAGGGGGAAATTTTATTTTTTTGGGGGGAAACATTTGAAAAGGTTGGTAACCCTGGTTTGTTCCGCTCGTTCCGCTCTGCAACAGTTTGAAAAATTTTGATGTGAACTCGTACTCGGGTGGTTTGTTAATTCTTCAAATGGAATACGATAGGATCTTATTAAGGATTAAATTATGTATCTCACACAAGTATTTTTATTTTATAAATTATTTTCAAAATCAACAAAAGTTAATATTTAATTGAATTAATTTCTATTACCAGAAGCTTCTTTTGTTTACTTCAGCTAGGTACCTAGCTGATCAAATAGATTTAAAATCTGATTTTTCTTATATATTTTACATCGTTTGATATTAAGACTTCCATTCTAGCTTACAAATATACCACAAATTTCTCAAACATTACGAAAATTTTAATATGTTGTTATTTATGATATAAGAATTGAAAATAGTAGGTATTGTATTTTATTTTTTTATGATTAAGAGGTTCAGATACAAAGAAATTCACTGGAATTGGTCATCATCGTTATTTTCGTGGATTTCAGTTTCAAATTAGAAAAATACTCACTCTACATATAAGTGTAATAAGAATATTTAATTAATTTTATTTTTAGATTATTTATAGATAATATGCATGTAAGTATATTTATGTATATTTTATATTTTCTATGTTAGAAATGTGAGTCCTGAATTTTGTTCCATTCTGGATCATCATCGATATCGACTCCTCCACGTCCGAAATGTGCCATCAAATAAATTATTGAAGCGAATGCTAAAAATATAAATGTACAATTTTAAACCCGAAGACATGTTTTACTATATAGCATTCAAATAAATAGCTGAATTATTACTCATACCTAGAATTGATATGATGACCAAAAACCATGTACGTCGCCAAGGTGGTCTTGAACTTGGTGCATAAAATCTTCTAGACCTTAAATTAAAATAAAGTATTAATATTTTTCTTTAGTAAAGACTAAAAACTTGAAATATATTTCTAAATTGAAACTTATAAATTTTTCTGGCTATTTTTCATATTATATTTATATAACAAATAATTTATTGATTATTCTTCTTTCATTTATTTTCGAAAGTGACGTTTAAGAAAATTATATCTTTGTACCTATCTTCATTATTTTTCTCAAATTTATATTTTACAATCGAAAGATAAATAATAAACTCAATTCCTAATTGCTTACCAACGACTCAGGATTTCGGAAGGTGTTCGACGTCGATATTTATTTTCATCACGATCAGTACCTCCTATAGGTGACTGCCTTGGTAAAAGTGGTCTTCGAATATTTGCTGAAAAATAAATTTGAGAATGAAGCTAATTCAAATTATTGAATCAATTATCTCGAATAAAATTCTAAAGAGTAAAGATTGGCCAGAAAAATAAGTTTAAAATTATTTATTTATGTATTAAACATTTGAAAAGGTATAGGAAGTTTTTAGACTTTCTCAAATTTTTAATTATTCGTTTTAGTTATATTATATTATACTATATTTTGAATATATCGCCTAGATTAAAAAATAACTATTTTTAAAAATTCTTATTTTTTATGAAAAGCCTAACTTTTAAAAAATTTTAATTAAGCCATTTGAATTATTATTTCTCACTAGTATTTCTCATTATTATTGAAAACTGATGGAGATAATAATTAAATACAAAAAAAATTACATTGCAAATCAGATGATGGTGGATTGAAAGAGTCCATCAACAATACGGAATGTGGATTATTTGACGATATTTGATTATTGTTATTAAAAAATGAATTCCCATTTTTGTTTCGATCTGAGTGTATTTTCGTCATATGTTGATTCAATTGATTAATTGGCGATGACTGTTGTGAAATTTTCGTTAATTTCTCCATTCTTTCTTCGGATAACTAAAAGAACAAAATTATTTATTAAACATAATTTTTTGAATCAGTGACGAGCATTTAAATTTTTTTTATTGATAAGTAAAATGTTCAATGAGTATAACTTCAAAAAACTCTGTTGGGCTTTTTTGTGATTGAATCAAGATTGAGTCAAGAAATAAAATATTCGATTATCTCGAACATTGCCCAATATATATTTTTATTCTCAAATTTTTGAATTCTTCTATCTTAGTTACTTTTATCTTAAAAATATAAAAAATAATAATTAAAATACAGATTGAATAATTACCAATGGTAGTCCCAATTCATTTCGACCCCAGTTAACTTGTCCTAAACGTATTTTCAATGCATCAGCAACTGGTGAAACTAAATTACTTGGAGGAAATATTGAAGTTGTACATGATGGACAGGTGTGGCCACCTGGAGCAGTATTCTCTGGCAATCTGGATTGCCTTTCGTTAATACAATTCCAGTGGAATACATCTAAAAAAATTACCAAATATTATTTCTTACAGAAGTTTTGATTATGATTTAATATTTATTAACTTGTTTTTAGCTAAATTTTAATTAGGTATTAACTTTATTTTTCTAGCACAAGCTTTCAAATTCTTACGCTTATTATACTTTAGAACGCTCTTAGGAAAATTGTAAAAAAAAACCCCATAAGGCACTCTAGTATAAAAAGTAGGTGTTTTCCCTTAGGTTATAAAATAAATTGAAAGGGTTTAGAATCGTCGCTTTAATTTACTTTTGGTTAAGTTCACAGTTCGAAAATTTAGAACTTTAACAAAAGTAAATTATTAACTGTTGAATATTAGTGGGAAAGATTAATTGAATTTGAAATGTTAAATAAAAAGAGCTATTAATTAATGAAAAATAATAAATTTGTTTTTGAAACGAATGATAATCAGGTTCAATAAATTAGTAATTTGTATTTTTCATACGATAACATGTTAATCGAACACAATCTCCCTGGTCCAATGAAACACCACAGAGTTGACAAATCGAAACATAATCATTGTCTTTTAACCACTGAAGATAAGATTGAACAATACACTAAAAAGAGAAATTATAAAAAATTAAAAGAATGTAATTTAAATATAATTTTCTATCCCAGGTCTAGGTAGTAACAGTAGGTACTTACCTTTTCATGGCTTTGAACAATACAACTTTCACAAACATTTACTCGATGCTCAAAGCAAAATTGATTTGTAACCTGACGTTTCGGACATTTACACAACCCCATTTGTTGACGCAATATTTAAAATAAATTTTATTTTTATTTAATAAATAAAAATTTTAAAATAAAAAAAAAAAAAGATTTATTTTTCACTTTCTTGTTCTATTTGACAGCCAAATTGTATTTGTGTTCATTAAACAGCTGATGTTTGGGTCAAATAGCGACACGTAAACAAGTTCCACAATAAAACGGAATTTACATGATAAGATTTAATTTGAACGGCTTGCACTGAGTATATTAATTTGAAATTTTTGAAATGATTAAAAATGTACAACAAGCGTTTTCCAACAAGTCTTTCAATCATTTTATATTGTGTTGAAAGACCAATAAAATAAATATTCAAATCGTCCATTGGACACTTTAATTTTTGCAATTTAAAAGTCCAAAAACCTTCTTGAGTGAGAACTATTTTCTTTCACTTTAAATAATTTTTTTTCCGACTCAAAATGAACGGTATTGTGCAACATAATTTCATACTTCGATCTCCGATACCAAAAATAATTATTTCCACAAATTACATGTAGAGTTGAAACCGGGTTCAACTACTGTTCAACTACATGTAAACGGTGGTAGAGTTAAGTACTAAACACAATTGGGGCGACAGCGACAACGACAGCGATAGCGACTATCAAAAAAAAATAGAAACCATATATTTGTATGAGAATGAACACAATTGAGACGACTGGCGACAAACGACATTGTCGCCTGGCGACAAATTAGAAATTTTTCTATTTTGTCGCCAGGCGACAACGACAACCATATATTTTTTTATTTATTTTTCTATTTGTTTACTTTTTTCCTGTATATTTATTTCGTCGCCGTCGCCGTAATTGTGTTCACTCGAGTGATATCGCTGTCGTTGTCGTTGTAGTCGTCGTTGTCGCCGTCGTTGTCGCCCCAATTGTGTTTACTCCTTTAACCTGGATTAACTTGACTCAACCCAAGAAATTCGCTCGGTTAAGTTAATCCATGTAAACGGTTAACCCGGTTAAAAATAAGCATTAAAAATAAGTTTGTTTTATTTGTTTTTTGTTGTTTGCTATTTCCTTTTGTTTTTTTGTTAAATGGACTTAAAAAAATTTCTTAAATGAAAAAGGAATTGTTAAAAAAAAAAGTAATTTTTAAACTCAATTCAACCACATGCTTTTTCGACTACATCATGTAAACACTTGACCTCTTTTCAACCACATTTGGACTCAGCCACGGTTGGACTATCATGTAAACTAGGTAAATCAAAGTAATGAAAATATTTAATATTATAAAATATAAAAATTGTATAATTCAGTTCAGATTGTCACTCATTTAGCCGCTTACAAAGATTGCGTCATTGAAATTATAAGAAACTTGCCTGCCGCCTGCCGTATTTCAATTTCAATATAGACAGGAAGAAAAAAAAATAGATTCTACAAGTTGTGTTTGTGTTGTGCTGCTGTTGTGCAAATAAAAAACGTACTCAAATTAAATAAGAAATATTTTTATACATTTTTTTTTTTTTATATATTTTTCAACTAAATAAATTTTCTAATTTAAAAAATAAATCTAAAATTAGTTTAATTTAAATTCTCATTTAAGGAGGTTGAAGTTAAATTTTTTTTGCTAATTTTTTTTAAATTTAAAAAAATTTTTTTTTTGAACAAGCAGAATTTTTCAAAAGAAAAAAATAAAACAAAAAAAAAGATATTTAAGTTTGTTTATTATTTTTTTTTTTTTGGAAGCTAGCTTATTCATTAAAATAAAAGTATAGGTAAATAATTAAAAAAAAAAAAACGACAATAATAAGCAAAAAAAAATAAATTCTTGTTACAATCAAAACATAAAAAAATTAAAACAAAAAGTGTTCAAAAAAAAAATAAAATTAATGTGATTAATTTTCAAAATTTTGTTTTTTTTTTTCTGGTGTAAACATTTTTTGGAAGAAATTTCCAATTTTCTTTTTTTTTTTTTATACCTAGGTAGGTATTTATTTATTTTTTTTTTTTATTAAAATCGTAAGTTTTTACGCTTTTAATTTTATTTTTATAATTTTATCTAAACCAGGGTTCTTAGAATTCTTTTGATTAATAAGCAAAATTCTTGGCCTTCGTGTTTTTTTTTTTTTTTTTCGAATAAAAATTGAAAAATTTTTTCACTTTTTAATTCTTCTATGAAAAAAAAAAAAAATAAATAAATTAGAGCAAAACAAAAAAAAAAAAAAATGTGATATAATTTTTTTTTTTTGGATAGCGCGGGTGAATTTTGGTGGAATTACAAAAATGACTCAGAAATTCAGAAATGGTTTTTTTTTTTTTTTCACTTTAAAATTTTTATTTTGACAAGCATAACAACAACTACACCCCAAAAAAAAAAAAAAAAAGCCGGTGAAAAAAAAAGATAAAAAATTTAAAAATTCTTTCATTTAAGTTTTTTTTTTTTATTCATTTTTTTGTTTTATAAGATTAGAAAATTTTGAATATATAAATGAAATGTTTTCAAAGTAGATTTTTGTCAAATTCTAAAAAAACAAAAATAGAGTCCTCGAGCGAGAGTGTAGGTAGGTACCTAATAAAGTAAAAAAAAATAAGGATATTGGATTGGAATGTTTTGATGGAAACAGGTTGTTGAAATTGAAAGCAGATGGAAATTATACAAAACGATGATGTCATTTATTCTTCTCTCTCTATTCTATGTATATAGGTACATATCTAAATACATTAGTTATAGGTACATATATTTTTTTGCTATAGATAGGTATCTAAAAAAACTATTCTAATATTATTCTAATATTCTATTATCTGTTTCGCTTCTGCTTGTTAGATAGGTAGGTAGATTGTAGAGATAAAAATTTCTTTTTGCTTTTAGAGTTGTTCGATGTTCAAGTTATCTAGGTATCTACATGCAGGTACTGGTTCGGAACCTACTCAAAGATAAATATTTTGTTTTCTTTTAAGTCAGTAGTAAAAAACCTGCTTAAGAACCTTGCTGTCAAATCTACACTATACGTACCTACCTATTAATTCAAAGTAGGTATAGATATGTTATATTCGTGTTTCATATTTTTTTGTTCAAAATTTTTTTATTTTTCTGTAGTTTGATATATTTTTTTTCCAAAGTTCGAGTCAAAAGTCTATATTTTCAGATTTTTAATAAACGTAATTTAGCAGTAATGCTGCGTAATGACATTTGAAAGGCAATTGTATGTGAATATTAATTTTAACATTTGACACCCTTATTTTTTATTTTAAGTTTAATTACATACACAATTTATACCATCATGAAAATTGTTCTCTCTTATATCGTGTCCGTTGGAAAGAAGAACAGACCAACCAACAGAATCCAGTTTTTCGTTTTAATACATACTTTTTCAATGTTTGGACTTCAAAAATGCCAAGTTTGTTCTTCCTGTAATATTAATGTTAAAAAAAATAAGTAAATTCAAATTTAGATGTCATTGAATAAATTTTGGACTATTAGTTAACCTTGAAATGACGACAGACATTAAAAAATTTTTTTTTTTTTAATTTTTCTGTGCTCATAATTATTTTATTGATATGATGTGTTACTTATGTAGTTTTTATTTTTATTGTTTTGATTTTGCGAGGAAAAAAAATGCTATAACTTGCAAAATTTTCAATTTTTTTTTTTTTTTGTTTTATTCAACGATTCACTATATAATAATAAAATTTAACACAATGTGAAAATATTTGACCTAATTTTATAGAAGAGAGATAGAAATACTTAATTGTACATACTTATGTACCTACACTTACTATATAAAATAGTGGGCAATCCATTTCGATTTTTAAATTGGAAAAAAAAAAATTTCATTGATTTCAGAAAATAAATATTTATCACTTTTATTGTAGTTGAAAAAAAAAAAAAATAAATAAACAATAAAGATTACATGTTGTGCTTGATCGAGCTTATTTTTTTTTTTTTTCATTTCATTTAAGCATTATTCTTTGATAAGTAAGTAATATTTTTGTACCAAACTTTCAACAATTAAGTATAATTTAAATATAAAATTTTTGGCCTTGATTTCAGCTTTTGCTAAATTTAGAAGCTGTTCTAAAAATACTACATATGTACTTAGATTGGAAAAATGTTTGCAAGTTCATTTTTCCATCATAAAGCAGTAGGGTTAATTTCTTTTAGGGCACAAGTCTCCATCATGTTCGTAATTGATGACAAGATCTGATTTAAATATCATTCATTAACTATAAAATGTTAAGTAACTATTTACGGCAAATGTATCGAACACAAGTAGGTCAAAAAATACAGAACAATGCGACGATGAGTTTGAAGTTGCTTAGCATAAACCAAAGAATCGTAATGAAGGTTTTTAAAATTAAAACTAGAACTTATTCAAAATGTATGTATGGTGTAGATTAGTTAATGTAGAAAGTATTCACAATCGCAATCTAAGAAACGTGGGTAATTTTAGATTAGAGTTTTTTTTTTAAGAATGATAAAACAAAAAGTGTGTTGACTTACAATGGACTGAAATTATTTAAAGAGCTTTCAAGTGAAACCAAGAATGAAGTTAGAGATAAAAGATAAAAGTAGAACAAACTGAGGAGCAAACCGAGAAGCAAACGTAGAATCAATTTTTTAAGTTTTAGTTTGCTTAATATTAATTAAAAAAAAAATGAAAAATTAATTAGAAAAATTAACTAAATAAAAAGAAATGAAATAAATAAATAATAAATTTAGACTGCGTCTCTAGTGAATTTTTCCTGGGATTTTGATTAAAAATTTTTTGCAATGAGCCATTCCGAGAGATCCAAATCTACAATAGGAAATTATAAAATCAACCATGCTCCTTAAATTGTAATAATTATCGTATTTTACATAAATTGTATCTATGAACAGGGACAATAAGAATTTAAGTACATATTATTTAATTTTTTCTTTTCTTTCTTCGACTACTAGAGTAATTCTTTTTTTTTAACTTTTGTATATTATTTTTAATGATTTTTTAACATTATTAATAATTGGTTTGATCCTGATCTTTATTATTTTTATTTATTAAACAAAATATTTTCATTATAAAAAATTGTTTTTAACATAATCATAATTTCTATCATTTAAATTTTTTTTTAAATTTATCTCATTTATATTGAACATAAACCGACATAAACTATGTATAAAATATTTTATTTTACATTTTAGTATTAAAATAAAAGTTTAAATTTCTCCAAAAATCCGAGATTTGATCTTTTACAAAAATTATTACACTAACTAAATATATTCACTAAGTGTAACAGCTGACAAAATCCCGTTGACGTTGTTACTCAGAGGGCTGTAAAGTCTTTCAAAATCAAGAAGGGCTTTCTTCTACCGATGGTTGCAATCTCCAAAAGCATTGATATCAGTAGCAGTTATTTCAGATAAATGTAGAGCAGGATATTATTTAGATTTGTAGCTATGTAAGGTATACTGAAGAGTTAGCAGAATGAAGTAAACAATCAATATTGTGCAAGTAGATAATTTAGATAGAAAAGGAAGGAATATTTTTAGGAAATAATATAGGGAAATAATTAGGGAAAATATTTAAAAGGATTTCAAATCAATAGATAATATGTTATTTAATCACTGTGAAGTAAAGATGTGCAACAAAGGGCGTCTTAGAAGTTGGTTAAATTTCTTGTGTTTGATAAAATTTAGAAAGTAAAATTTAGTTAGTTTAACATAAGTAAGTATTAAGATTAAGAGATTTTATTTTTTTTTTATATTTATTCAAAAGAGATAAAGTTTAATTAATATCATCTAACGATACTTACTTACTTAATTTCATTTTATGTCTTATTTTTGTTTATTATATAAATAAATTAAAATTCTAGTCTAAAAAAAAATTTCTAAATAAGTAAGTAATATAGGTAACTATATAATTATTTATAAAAAAATTATTGATTGAATCAACAACTTCAAATTACTTTAGTAATTCACATAAAATCACTCTGTGGACAAACCTCAAAAATGTTTAGTATTTGAAAATAATATAATCTTAAATGTAAAGTTTAGATTTCAAGTGTTGTTTTGATACACGAGGATCATTTTAAAACTTGAACTTTGTTAAAACACCATAAAAGCAATTTGCACAAAATATGTATATATATACTTACAAGCAAATATTATGAATTTTAAATTTAAATAGAATTTATTACTTAATCGAAAGTTTATATTAATTGAAGAGAAGGAATAAGTAACATTTAGACGGATATTTATTTAATAATTATCAGAATATATATTAATAATATATGTATCTAAGTATAATAAATCTTCTACTCACTTAATATTATTTCATGTTAAATAATAATAAGAAATTCAAATGAACCGCGTTTTGAAATTAAACAAAAATAAATAATTTTTTTTTTTTTTTATTTCTACCTTGAATTACGTATTTTCAACATTGAATGAAATTTAACATAATCTGCAATAAAAATTCATCCCTGTAAATGAAAAAGTTGAACTAGCAATAAAATAAAAAAACGATAGTACCTATAGGCCTGCGCTTAATAAATATTTATTAGAATAAATAACAATATGACTATTCAGCGTTCTGATGGGCATTGAGTTTTTATTCTCAATTCTTTGTTTCAAGACTGAATACTTGATGCATCGTTCATTTCTTAATCGTAAAACCGGTTGACGCTCCCAGCTTAGATTAATCAGCAACAGAACTTCGATGAATTTCATTATTTTGTACACTACGGCTGCACATTAATGTAGGTAGACTTTGAATGTTCGGAATAAATAGGTAGGTACTTGAGATTTAAGAAAGTTTGTTACATACGTTATGAACATAATATGCCAGATAATAAATGTAGGTATATCAATAAGTAATAAAATTAATTCTTTGAAATGTTCCCGCCATCAAGTTTTTTAAGTGGAATAACATTCATAAAATAAAAGAAAACAAAATATAATTTTTATCTAAGCACATGGAGTTTCTTATGATTTTATCTAGAATAGAATTTTAAAAAAATACGTAAATTAACCGGTTTTGTTAAATTTTAATCAAAAAGACAAATATTGTTTTTTTTTTATCAAATTGTAACTTTTCAAAAGCTTCTTTTATGTTTAATTGATTACAATTTTTAAATGACAAAAAAAATCCCAGATAATTTTTTTTTACCTATTTTAACAAGATTTTTTATTTTTTAAATTCTAATTAGAATTATGTACTTTTTAAAAAGTATTTAAAAATAAAGATAAAAAAATTTTAGATTAATAGAATGTTTAAAAACAAAGTGAATATTAATGAACCTTTAACGTGCCTCTAATCTTCAAAACTACATATTTTAATTTTACGAAAAAACATACCTATGAATAATGTGTACATTCTAGTTAAACTCAAATTTGGTTTACATTTCATGTTTATTTATAAATTTTCAATCACACCAACACACTTATTATTATTTAATGTTCCGGTAAGATCAGGTATACACATAGTTGTTTATCTCAGTTGTAAATTTGCCATTTTTTTAACCATGACTTTAACTTCAATTGCTTAGGAAAATTAAATTTTTTTTTTTTTTTTTTAAATATGATGACGGAGATTATGAATTTGAATGGCCATGGAAATCATCTGATTAATTAACGTACCTACATGTTAAATTTAAAACAAAAAAATTGTGAACAATTTTTTTCAACAAAATACTTACATAAATAAGAAAAAAAATTATAATATGATAATAAAAAGAAGAGCTGGATTAGTGTTCCGCTTAGTGAATTAACATGGTTATAGTTTTTATAATTCTGTGATTTCCAAAATTTAAGAAAATTAAAAAAAAAATTTAGTATGCTAAGTACCTACTCTGCACTTCAAATTTAAATAGTACTATTAATTATTGGTGTTATAGTTTTATTTAAGTGTGAATTCTATTTCATAATAGAGTAGGTAATTAGTTATACGTTGGTAACTAAGTAAGTATATAGTTTTAAACATTAAGTTTTTGTACAATGAAATTTTAATTTATAATCCCATCCCATCGGAATTTCAAATAAGCATATTTTTTGTACTTTTATGAGATAAAGTTTTTTTCGAGTTTTATATTTTGTTCTATTCAATAGTCTTGAACTAAGAAATTATTTTATACAAATTATTCCAGCCTGAATATCAGTAGTGCTTATTTGACGTTTTGATAGGTCCTAGGTTTCTTGAGATTTATAAATAAATAATGTACTTAGGTAAATACGTATAACTATAAGTTAAAAGACGATAAGTTTTAAATTTAATTGAAAATAATGTTTTTTTTTATTTTTATTCTATGAAATAATTGAAAATTTTATATATATAAAAAGTTCCAATATAATTCATCAAGTATAAGCATTTTTATTTCAAATAAATATATTTCGTTTGGAAAACATATTGCGGTCACAACAACAACCTTCTATTTATTTAAAAGTTATTTTTAAGCAATATTTTTGCAAGAAATAAGAAAAATCCAAGACGTCTGGTATTTGTTTCAACAATAAAAAACATTAAATTTTCTATTTTAATTATTCAGCGCACATTTTTGTTCCAAATTACCTAATTTGAATTTAATTAAAAAACAATGCGTAAATTATGAATAAAAACAAAAAAAAAATTTACCAATAGTTTTATTTTATTATTTTCTTAAAATTTTTCTCTTTTTCTTTTGCATATTTTTTCATGGTTCAATTTATTTGTAATTTTATATTTTAATTTTTTTGTTTTGAAAGTCTCGAAATGGGTATAGACAAAAAACTAGTTCTAGATGGGCTTTTAGATTTCTACGAGGGGTCAACCACCAAGGGAATACTTGCATTTTGCTTCGGCAATAACGGCAATAAGTTGGCAATACAGGGAATAAATCAATTAATTACGGCAATAAAGCAATACAGGGGAATTTTTGGCAATAGAGGGAATTTTAGGCAATTAATTGGCAATAATAGCAATAAATTGGGAATACGAGAAATAGTTTGGCAATATTTCACCCATTATGTCTTAATTATACACAATACATTAACATTTTCTAATAAAAAAATTAAATAGTGCGTTCCGAAACTGAGACTAATTTATAAACTGAAAAATTATTTTAATTTCTAGGATTTTCTAGTGTTGGAACGACACGATTTCACAGCTATTATTTTACATGTTTTCAAATAATTTCAGTTTGGCAACGCATTCTTTAATTATTGCTTTTTATGTAAATATTGCAAATGTGTATTTTTTACAGAAAATATTCTATATACATACTACAAACAAATAGAAAAAAAACTACCGTTACTGCCACAACGCTCCTTCTAATCAAAGATACCTAAGTAGCTTTTGTTCTAATCAAGGAATAAATCACTCTGATATTTGTGGAACAAAAATTGATATTGCAATATATTTCCCATACAAATTGCTACCTAAAATATCTTTCCAAACAAAACACTATGAAAAAAAAATTTTTTTTCAAATAATTTCTATGAAAAAGTATATCTAACTTATATATTTTTTATGAAGAAATATATTTCTTATCAAAAAATCAATAACTACCAAAAATATATTTTTCAAATAATTTGCATTGAAGAATAATATTTTGTTCACAAATAACTAAAGAAATATATTTTCTACACAAATAACTAGGAAGAAATATATTTTCTACACAAATAACTAGGAAGAAATATATTTTCTACACAAATAAAGAAATATATTTTCTACACAAATAAAGAAATATATTTTCTACACAAATAAAGAAATATATTTTCTACACAAAATAACCAATTTGTGAAAGGAGAAAAAAAAAAAAAAATTATAATACTTAATAATTATAATATTAATCATAATATTAAAAAAAAGTTATTGTAAAGTCTTTAAATATTAAGTACTTAACTAAGTCTATAAATATTAAGTAAGTTTTTTATAGGTAGCATTTTTTCTTTTTCTTATGCCGTCAAAATATTATAATTTACTACTGAAACATGTTTAACAATTTTTTCGCTCGAATTTTTTAAATGGACCAATTGCAATTTTTCATGCTTTCTGAGGTATATATTTCTACATTTGTACTCATAAGTCGGTAACAAGCCATCGAAACACCATTTACTTTATAGCAATGGAAAGCTGTTCTAATTACCTTTCCATTTCATTGAAACCGCCCAAGCATTTCGAATTTAATGACTGGTATAGTAATGCTCAAATAATGAAAAAACGCAGTCCGGTCACTTTTTCAAGCATTAAAGGCATTGTAACTAATATTATAAATTTTTTTTTACTTCGTTAAATTATAGAAGACAAGACAATCTCACCTTTTATTTTGACACCTAAACATTGATGATCGGTTGAAAATTACGAAAGCTGTAGAGAGACATTTATCCAACATAGTCAATTTGAAATCGCAAGGAAAATTTATACTGAAAATCTGCTCAAATACTAAAATTAAGATTTCTCGGCTAAACCAATTTTCAATTTTTTTTTATTGAAATGCATCTACTTGATGAGAGCATTCTAATTCTGTTGATAATGAATTCAAAAATCGTTCGTAGATGGGGCTACAAGTCACATATGACAATATTTGGGAATATTGGCAATATTGGCAATATATTGGCAATATGGCAATAAATACAGTTTATTGCCAAAATTGGGAATACTTGCATTTTTATTTAAGCTGTGGTTGACCCCTCGGATTTCTATTATTTCACATTCAGTCTAAAATTTCAAAATATAAATCGAGATAGAAACTGTGTACACAATAAATAATGATACCCCAGTGCCTAGTATATACATATACCTAAATACGTACATCGATAGTTTCAATAATTAATAATCCTATAAAGCATGTGATAATGAGGAGTTTATAAATTGAAGAATTAAATTCATCTCCTTATAAGTTGAAATTTAAATCGTTGTCTCAAAAGTTCTTGCAAACATTTATATATTTATAAATTATTATTATAAATTATTTCTGCGTTTTCATTCGGAATTCCGGAACATTTTGATATCATACTATTTTTTTTGGAACATGGGATCTTCTGCGGCAGTACCAAACAGTAAAAAAATATATCTTACAAATGCGTTAATTAATACAATACAAATTCACAATCTTAGTTACTTACTTGAGTTCTAAATAATTTGCAAAACTTTTGTGACAGTCCTTAAAAAAAAGCAACAAATAGACATATATTTCAGAACTTTTAAAAAAAAACTTCTCATTGAATGAATGAAAGTTATTGTTTTTTTTATTAGCATAAATACATAATATTACAATAAAATTAAAAAAAAAAAACTAGTTAAAAAGCAGAATGCCTTTTAATTTTAATTCAAAAATGTGCCAATACAATGCTCTGCAGAGATAGTATATGAAAACAAAAAGTATGATTCTCTCAATCTATGTTTTCTGTGACATAATATTTCAATATTTCTAACTTGATATTACACTGAGAAAATTAAAGGCTAAGTCATTAAGTTTTTTTGTTTTTTTTTTTTTCCAAAATTTATGGACTCGACAATTATTTCACAGATGATTTATTTTTCGATTTACTTTTTGACCTTAAAGATTGATTGCATAAAATGAATAATTTGGTAAATTAAACAAAAAATAAAACATTCAAATTTTCCGCATTAGCGCGTTCAATAATTATTTAAAAAATTTTACTTCTAAGTACTACTTAATAATATTGTTAACCATTGTCATAAGTTGGTCTATAAAGTACCATTAAACTATTTTGAAAAAAATATGTTTCGCTTAAAACTTTAAACTTATTCGTTGATCGTTAAAACAGTTCCAATCTCATTAAGAACTACCGCTTACAATGTCATTGGTAAAATCTTGCTGAAAATTTATACGCTTCATGGTATTATATGACATCATCAACTATTTTTGGTAATGAAATTATATAAAAATAACTCATATTCAATTGCTTCTGCACAAATTATATTAAAAAATTAATTAATTAAGCGAAACAAAAAAGATTGACTTGTTTGATAATTATTCTTATATGTCAAATTGGTCGTTTTAAATTTAAGTAAGCTGTCCCCTTGGTCAAAAATGATTTAACAGTAAAGTAAATCGAAACTTGTTTATTTTAAATTGAATTCATGTCTCAATTTCTGCTTATTTAGAATCGAGTTTAGAATTTAATTCTTTATTATTAAGTATATTTCAAAAACCTGAATTTGATCAAAAAAAAAGGTCCCTTCAAAGAGTGGTAATGCACTTTTATCAGTTGTTCCCGCAAACAATAGATAATTTTATTATTCTAAGAGCTTGTAATTAATAATGTTCAAAAAAAATTGAAAGTACATTAGCTCGTCAATTGAAAACATGTGTAGTAGGTATATGTATATTCAATTTAAAATAAAAATAAAAGAAGAAAAAAAACTAAGCGCGTTACATTTATGAATGAATTGAGGTATTGAGGTGTGGTATTATTTCTAACACTTAATTTTTATCACTTTTAAAGAAAACACTATTATAATGAAATTTAAGGTAGAGTAATTGAAAACGTAAGCTATTCTTTTTGGGTATATGACAAGGAATTAGTCTGTACTCTATTTGTTCATCTAGGATATTTGTAGTTAATAATGTTTGTTCAAAAATTAAAACAAAAAATATATGCTTATATTAAAAAATTCTAATTAAAAAAACAATTATTTTTTAATCACTTTCAATCTTGCTCTCTCATCGAAGAATTATATTAACATTAACAGTATTATCACTTAAATCATTTTATCTAAAATTTTAATGTTTTTAAGCTTTTATAATTATCCTCTTATATGTATTATATAGGTATATAAATGTACGTTTTTTTATTTGATAATTTAAATTTATAAATTCTAATTCTATTCCAAATACCCAATATCAAAATATCATAGATTCTTTATTTAAGATATCAATACATTTGTGGTTTTTTCGTTAGCATTGAAAATTTATAAACTTTATTTAACTAAATTGTAGTCCCATTAGACTAGTTAATTTTTAAAAATTATTTACATTTGAAAGCTTTTGTAATATTAATATCGTATACAAAAAATTTTCTACTTTACATACTTTTTTGTCCCAAATTTTTTTCTATTTTTTTTTTTCCTATTTTGTTATCTATCATTTTTAATTTTAAGTTAGTTTCGTATTATATGCAGGGGGAGAAAATTATTATTTTGCTCGGTAAATATTTTTATTTTAAATAGATACCTTTAAGCTTTTGGTAATTTCGCGGATTCTTTTAGTATAATAATGCCAAGTTTTTTTGTTAGAATTCGTATAATAACAAATTTAAAAAATCAAACAACTTTTTAAAAAATAAAGAAAATATTTTAATTCCTGATTTAATGAGAAATCAATCATAAAGTTCTAGTTATAAATGACTAAAAATTTAATACAAAAAAATTAACTTAATGTCAAAAATATATAAAACCTGACTAAAGCTGAGGTACTAATAAAGAAGGTACTAATTTAGGAGAAAATATTTTTTTAATAGAGCTGTTTCTGATTCCCGTAAACCATAAGAGTTTTGAGATCCAGGGTAAGATCTATTATGATGATATAGTTATGTATTATTAACGATTTCTTATTTCTATTTTACCTTAATTTTTTTTTTAATAAGTGATAAATAAAACTAAAATATATGTATTTCATTAAGATTATATTTTAATTTTATCAAAGTTCAAGTATGTTTGTATTTCGCGGCCCATGGTTTGCTGCATCTTCAGAATTTTTAATTTTTTAATAAGAACATTATTTAGAACCATGCTCTTATTTAAATGTAAACATTTGAAAACAAATTTGGTAAGAAATATATAGCATCAAACAATGGGCTATGAAATATAAAGATACTTGAATTTAAATAAAATTTAAATATAAACTTAATAAACTATATTTTAGTTTTATTTATTACACACTGGAAATCCCTTATAAAATCAAGACAAAAAAAATTATACATTATTATTATAATATTTACGCTCATCACTGACTGATAAACCTTTTTGAATTTCGAAAATCATTTGATTTCTTGATTTTAAATTGCCTACTCTGGTATATCAGTTCCAATAGTTGCTCTTTTCGTCAGTCGCAGTTTCAACAACGCTTATTATTATTTGTTTATTAGTATTTTTTATTTGTCCCAAAATAATTTGATTAAAAAGGAAGTTGGGCTGTGTTTATCTTTGACGTCAGTTTTACGTTCAAAAAAATATTAAAATAAATTATTATTATATAAGGATAAAACTAGTTTGTTTGATCATTATTTATTCTTCACATTTTAGGCAATTTTAATATTTTTATTTATATAATACAAAACAAAAATTTTAAGAATTAGTTTGTAAGTATTAATAAATTTAAATATTAAAACAAAAAAAAATATTCACCAATTAATAATAACTTGTCTTAAATTAATATATTTTTTATTTTGTCAATTTTAATTGTTTGGCAATACTAATAGTTTCACATAGATCTGTTCCAAATATTAATATCTACAGAGAAATTGTGCTTCTCAATTAAGTAGTTTTAATTTTAAGTATTAAGTAATTAGGATCGAACGTCAAAATCTTACGGTTATCGTATTCACAAGGTCTATTTTAAGTTACAAAAATTCATAGTTATACCAAATAAAATTAGTTAAGTAGATAATTACCATCTTTAAAACAGTTCAATTAAGAAATTTCCAAATTTCACTTATCAACATTTAAAAAAATCCCTTAAAAATCTCGTACAACTACTATGTATACTTAGGTATCTACATATTTAAGATTGCAACTCTTCCATTATTTAACAGTAAGTAAATACAATAAATAAGTATTAACGTTAAATTTTTAATTAATTATTTACACATACTTACCTACTTTCAATTTATTAATCAGCATTAGCAATGAACTTGAAAAATGAGCTTTTCTCAATAAGATTTAGTAATTTGTCATATAATTTGAAATTACAGTGAATTAAAGCTATTCGGTCTAAGATTTATATTTATTTAGTTAGTTGGTAAATATCATTATTTCAATTACTTAACAAAAATTTCAAATATTTTTTAAAGAATTCATATTTAAGTATATATACAAAAAATAAAATTTTTCATATACTTAATGCACTAAATTTTCGATTATTTTAAAATTTTGTAATTATTTATACTTTATTTTGTGTTGAAAATTTCGATATTAAAACTAATAAAAAATTTATTGTTAAAATTCAGGTTATAAAGTAATTTTTGTGTTAAAAATTACTAAATTATTTTGTGATTTGAAAATATTAAAATAATTTGTTATCAATTTTATGGAGTTCAAAAATTATTTATTTATTTGTTTATTTACTGCTACCAGTATATAATCTTTACATTTTATAACAAAATATTAATATTTATAACAAAAAATGTGTGTAATAAGTTTTAAAATTAAGATTTGAAAATAGATCATACTATTTCGTTCATCCCTGTGGAGCTTCAGGTACAACAACCTCCTTTTTCACAACTTAACCTATGACATACGAAAACATTGATAATTTTGAGCAAAAAATACGAAAATATAATGCCTTAAATTGAATTTTTTTGACATATTATCTATGAAATATAGTTAGAGTTTAATTAACATTACTTATATATTCAAAAAAAAAAAATTAACTATCATCTCAAAAAGTCCAATGTAAGCTTGTAGTAAATTGTTTAGCTGCACATAATTATTTATAAGCTTTTCGATACATAACATTATTTGTACCTGTAACTTTAGATTCTAAACTAAAAAAGTTAAAACTGATCATTTCTACAAAAAAAAGCAAACTATCAAATGAATTATTTTGCTGAAGATAATATGATAGAGTTTAATTTTATCAAAATAAATGGTTTGGGACTAATGTTCAATTTTCGTTAAATAAAAAAAAAGTGGCGCGAAAAGAAGGAAAACTTAATGCTGGTGTAGTGGGTACTGCAACACTGTAAAATAACTGTTTTAAACATCATCAGTATAATACAATTTAGCACATCCGTATCCCATTATCTTATTATTGGCATAAAGTTCAAAGCATTTAAATATCTTTCGATTTTTTTAATTTATAATAATCTCTAATTTTTTATTTGTTTACAATTTTTAAATACGTACATACAGGCATTCGATTATCACAACTCACTTAAAATTTTTACAACGACCTTAAATTATTTTTTCTTGTCAGACAACGTATTTTCTTACTTGCTGGGAAAAAAACCATGAATCATTCAAAGCTTCAATTATAATAAAAAAAAATTAGAGCGGTAATCAGTGAAATGTGGTTTATATGGTTTGTTTAGTATTTTTACTACATATTATTATCATTTAAGAATTTTTGATTAGCGGCTTCTAAACATAATTTTTTTACTAAGCGAAAGTAAGATTACTTACTTATATATAAATTTTATTTACTTTGTTCTAATCTAAGTTTTGATTGTAGGATAGAAAGTTTTTGAAAATATCAAACTTAAAAACTTATTTCGAGATTACATTTTCAATTAATTCATACATACGGTATTATAATTAGTTTTGTCAACATGTAATAATTGTTTACATAAAATTACGTTAAAAAATTTATAATGTCATTTATGTCATACCTTCGGTTTGTGCATACCTTAAGTAAATAAATTTTATTTTTTATTTTTATTTAAATTATGAATATTTTAAAAAGTTTTGTCCTTAGTTCTTGAATATTCAAATTATGTATATACTTAAACCATCGTCATATGCATATAGGTTTTCAATTTAAAATTCTGAATTTGAATTAAAATATTTAATTCTGATGCGTTCTAATTCTAATTACATTATAAAAGTTACTAGAATTAAAGCATAATCTATCTAATATAATAAAAGGTGAACTCACCTCTTAAACGACCTTGACAGTGTTGGCACTTTCCTCTATTTATTTTTTTGAACGTACATAATAAATAAAATAACCGAATGGCTATGCAACACTGAATGCAAGGCGTACTTTAATAAAAATTTTAAAATGTAAACAAAAAAACCAAGGCGTACTTTATCAATAAAAAAATAACGCATTCGTTTCGAAATGACTAAAAACAGGGCATAGTTACTAGGCTAGGGCCTGCACTATTTTTTCTGTGCAGGCTTTTTTCTAGTGTATAATAAAACGTGCTGAACAGTAACGATGAAGAAACAATTTTAAATTTTCCTTCATCGTTCATTCATCCTCCAACTTCTTTAATGATTCTGCTTGTTCATTTGAGTTGGATGTTTTATAGCTTTTAATTGACAAAACTTCTTGAAAAATTCTGACTGAAACTACGTAAGTATTAACTATTTGTAAAAAGTTAATGTGATGATCCAAAAGTGCAAATATGTCTTCTAAAAAAATAGTTGCTGCAATAATGCATTTAGATGTCTGAATGTGTTGGAATCGGTTGAAATAATCTCCACCCAATTTGAATATGTCTCAACTAGTAGTAGAAATTGTAGAAAATTTAATTCTTTATGCTGGCCCTGCATAACCAATATGTCTATATCACGCTCGTTTGTTATTGGTCATGATTGCAATAATTTTTTTCTTAATCATGATTGCAATAATGCATTTGTTGGTCATGAATGCAAATAATAATGCATTTATTACATTGATGAACTAAATGTTCAATAAATGAAATTCCTAGCAAAGGATTACATTCTCTCTCCATTGCAGTATGATACTTGTGAAATTGTTTCAATATTCTATTTTGTAGTGAATTTGGAATAACAATTCTGTCCAAAAAAAAAAAAGCAATTTAATCTTTTGCTAATGATAATGATTTTAGTGATACTATTATTATGCTAAATATATGCTTAACATTCTTGACCCCACTGTTCCTGAAATATACATTTATACTTATAATTCATTAATTAATTTTGTATTTAATTAGAATGAATACATATTATGTAAAATAATTTTAATTAGCTTTTTCTATTGATTTAATTTATTAAACTGATTTGTATAATAAACACAAATTGTTAATTTGACCACTAACTAATTTAATTTTTTTTAATTAAGTATTTGACCACTATGCAGCAAATAAATAATAATAAATAAGAAATTAATTTTGGAAGTTCATGACTATAATCATAATGGAACTATTTTCGTCTGCAGAAGTACATAGATTTTATTATTGAGAAAACTTTGACTTTGCTTTCAAGTATTAGTTACGATTAAAATTGGAATACATTCTTGAATGTAGGTACATAAATTTTCATCAAATAACGTTTGAGCCGGTTTGAGCTAATTCATACAATTTTCATTCTCTTTTTTTTTTTTTCAAAATAAATATTTAATATTTTATTTATTATGTGAGATTTTCCGAGAGCTAAAATAAATAAAAATATAAATAACTATTATACGTACCTACTATTATAACAAGTCTACGAAAGATGTGCTTACTGTAAAAGAATAAAATTTTCTGCGATCCCCTGAACGAATCAATGATCAGCACACAATTAGTGAACCATTTATGATATGACTACTATTTGATTTTATTGATAAAAAAATTACATCATTTTTCAATATTTTTTGCAATAAATTAATGCTTTATTAATTTTTATGTATATTTTTTTCCACTAACTACAGTTTAATAATCATAATTTTTCTCAAATATGAAATCGAGCATAAACTATCAATGCAATAAAATTTGTTATTTAAAAACTTAATGCGCCTCAATTGAAATTTAACAATAACTAAACAGTTCATTTTTTTATATTCACATAAATATTTATGTACGTATACGTATATGACATTATAAATTTTCCAACCAGAATAAAAATTGAAATTCTGTAGCAGAAAATATTATTTTGTATTATTAAATCTAGATTGAATCATTAATATATTTAAAAACTTGGGTATTATCTAAAAATATGAGAGGAGAAATATTAATCTTATCACTCAATCTTTTCATAGATTATTTAAAAACAAAGTCAAAAAGATAGAAATTAAAAATTTCCCATTGCTCAGTTATCTGAATTTGATTGCAATTAAAAAATGTAAAAGAATAGTTCTTCACGAACAAATCAGACTCTAAAAAAATACACAGAAACTTTGGCTCTATAATGATTATTCTAGTTCTTTGTTAGTAAGTTGGCAGGCATTATTCAAAAATATAATAATAAGTATTTCATAGAAAATATTTAAAATTTGAATTCATTGCGAGGTAAATAAAATTACTATGAGCCCTGCATCATAAGACCTCGTACGGGTTTTTTTTTTTGAGTTTGTTCTACTTTTTTCCAGTTTTCTCCAGTTTTGTATTTTTTTCGTTTAAACCAACCTTTTTTAGGAGTTTTTGGTCTTTATAAAAAAAAATTTTTTTTAAGTTAAATTTTGAGAAAAAAATTATTTTCCAAAAGTCTACTTTTTCAACTTTTTTTATGGGCATCGCAGAAATTTTCGAAAGATGCATTTTGAAGGGCATTTGGGAGTAGTTAATTTTAGCTTTTTGGGTTTTGTCGATAAAATAAAGGAGAGAGCCAAAAAACGCCTTTGAAAATCCAAAAAACAGGTCAAAAACGCGAAAAATAGCAATTTTGGCCTGTTTTTTCGAATTTCAAAGGCGTTTTTTGGCTCTCTCCTTTATTTTATCGACAAAACCCAAAAAGCTAAAATTAACTACTCCCAAATGCCCTTCAAAATGCATCTTTCGAAAATTTCTGCGATGCCCATAAAAAAAGTTGAAAAAGTAGACTTTTGGAAAATAATTTTTTTCTCAAAATTTAACTTAAAAAAAATTTTTTTTTATAAAGACCAAAAACTCCTAAAAAAGGTTGGTTTAAACGAAAAAAATACAAAACTGGAGAAAACTGGAAAAAAGTAGAACAAACTCAAAAAAAAAAACCCGTACGAGGTCTTATGATGCAGGGCTCGTAGCACAATGTGTCGATAAGTAAAATAATATTTTTTTCAATAGAAAACCGATTATTTATTGTGATTAAAGTTATTTTGCTAATAATTTTCATGTTTTTGAAAAGTCATGGGGAAAGATGTTATGCTACAATGCAAAACACACTTGAATAAAGGATACATTTTGAACAGTTTTATATTTAGTGTTTTTTAGTTTTGTCTTTCATATTTTGAATAAACCTCATAATAGATTAAGTTAATTCTAGAAAAAAAAACAGTGGTATTATTGTTTTTGATTTTAAATCTTTTTATAGATAGAAAATTTGATACAATACTTAAGTACATAATATAATAACTTATACGTACTATATTTTTCTTAAAATAAAATTAATATTACTTTAATAATGAAACTAAGAATTCTACGCAGTAGAGCCGCGACTGATATCAATTATAATGACTGTTATAATAAAGTAGATATTTTTTTTTTACTAGGAATTTAGTTTGTGCTGTATTTCTTGCAAACTTAAACCTTTCGTTTCTATAACAATGTAAAACACAAAAAAGAATGCTATTGCACAGAATCCACTAAACAACCAAAATGAGTATTCAATCCCAAGATTATTCAAATTTGGATACCATTTTGTAACTATAAAACCTAGTATCCAGCTAACTGATACAACAAAAGATGTTGCCGGTGATTTAATGTTAGAAGAAAACATTTCACCTAAAAGTGACCATACTACAGCTCCCCATGCTGTACAATAAACACCAATGTATATTATTAAGACAGGTAGTGCTAGCCATTGCAATTGGGTTATATCATAACCACTAGATTTCAAAGAAAAATATACTCCTAAAATTAATAATGTGACGGACATTAAAATTGTTGCAGATAATAGAAGTGGTTTTCTACCGGTTTTGTCGCTAAGAAATGGGGTAATACTACTGGCGATTGTTTGCACCAATCCAATAATTATTGTTGATATCGCTGAGCTTAAATTGGTTTTTGCTTCAGCAAATATAGTTTCGCAATTAAATAAAATTGCATTTATTCCAGAAAGTTGATCAAATATAATTAAGCCGCAGCATATTAAAAGAGCTTTTAAGTTTCCCTTATTGCGGAATATATCTATTGTAGATCCTGCATTGTTTAAAGCTTCTTCAACACTTCGTTGAATAGATCTCATTTCGTCAGATAAGTCTGTTTCTATTTTCTCTAGAGAAATTTCTTTTCTATGAGTGTCAACTTCTTCGATAGATAATGAATTTAAATTTAATTGGTTTTTGCAAAAAGGTGTTCCTCGTAAACGTTTCAATGATAGCGTGGCTTCATTTATTAAACCTTTTTGTACATAATAATACGGAGTATCCGGCATAAATGAAAAAGTAATTACAAAGAATATTGAAACAGCTAGGCAAGCAATCTGTAAATTTGCATAGGAAACATATGGTCCAATAATGTAAACATATAAAAAACCAATGGTCATAAATAATTGCAAAAATGATCCAATTGCACCCCTAGAATTGTTAGATGAAATTTCACCACAATAAATAGCTACTACCGGAACAGTAAATCCGACACCACAGCCCTGGAATAATAATAAAAAAAAACATCAATATTATTATTATCGTTTAGTGCTCGATGATTTTAATAAAGTTTTCTTTTGAAAAATAAATCTATGGATTGATACAAGAAAAAATGAAAGAATCTCATAATGATTTAATAGTTTACATCCGAAACAGCTAATTTTCGAAATATCCAAAAACGTGACTTCAAAATTGAAAGAAAATTTAAATAGTTAGATAATATGAAAATTTATTAAAAATTGGTATTTGTTTTGGTTTTAATTTTAATAAGTTTTTTGTCACCTGAATGAATCTTGCTAAATAAATCATCCATAATTCATTGGTAAATATTAATATTAAGAATGCTATGATAAAAAATCCTCCACTAATGAGAAGAGTTCGTTTTCTTCCAATTTTATCCGCCAAAAATCCAGCAACATATGGTGCTGAAAATTTTTTGGAAACATAAATAACTTATTGATAAGTATTTTAAAAATCAACATTATAATAATTCTAACATGATAATGCGCCAATAGCTAAAATAGATGATATCCATCCAGATTCATCTGATGAAGTTGAAATTACTTCATTTAAAGGTGAATCTTTTAACGCTGGATCACTTAATTTTATTAGAACTGGAGATGTCCACGCTAATGCACTACCCGCAGATATGCTTGACAAGTTTGCTAATATTGCCGCCAAAAATTGATAATGCAAACGTAAAAATTTTTTTGTTCTTTTGTACATAATTATATTCTAGTGAAAATAAAATTTCAAGCATTTAAGTATACTATAATTGTTGCATTAACTATACTTTTTTATATAAAATACGAAAAATGTGTTAAATTAAATAATATCATTTATTAATAATTAATTGATGATGTCAGTGATTTAAATGTGCACTAGGCTGTTGAATTAAATTTATTTTTCTGAAAAGAGATATTTAGAAAATTAAGTATTTAATTAAAGATAAGTTGTACTATATGTAGATAACATTTGTGTTAATTTCGCTCAAGGGTTGTCAAGTGGTGAAAGGTATTTTGGATCACTTACTTGTTTTTTATTCAAAGAATCAAATGACGCTTTCTTGAATTGTTAGATTTTTCAAATAATTTATAATATTGACAAAAATACACACATATAATGAAATGATTAATGAAATTTGAATATCTCAAAGAACTTATAGTCTCATGTGACAATGTGTTCTCTTGAGTTCAACGAAACCTTATAGATATATTTTCTAAAATTTATTATACCTATTTTTATCAAAATTAAATTATTGATTTTCATTTTAGCTTATTTTTTGTTTGATAAAGAAAATCCAATATAATATTCAGAAATATATCGCATCTCTAACTGTTTTGTTTATGGCATCTTTAACATAATCTTACCCTTTTAGTTTAAACTAAATCATAAATTTAACCCGATTCACAAATTCAGATAGAGGGAAAATTAATTGGGTACTTAATTGAAAAAAAATTTATCAAATTTAAAATAATAAATTTAATTAAGAACTTCTTTAACAAATATTTTATGATTTTTGAAATTAAATTTGAATTAATGATAATTATAATGTTTAGTTACTTTCAATAGAAAAATATTAATTTTATATTAGTTTTAAAACGATTTCATTTGATAATGAAATAACGTTTTGTTACTGATGAAATTTAAATTTAAACTAATTGAGACAAGTTCAGTTTAGTCAAATTTTCTTTATTTATTTTTTGGTTAAAGAGAATTTTAATTAAAATACAACTTTCACTCTAAAAAAATAAGTTTCAAAATGAAAAAACCGCGATTAAAACTTAAGCTTTCAATGAACTTTATTTTTCATAATTAATATGAGGAAAACTCATTAATTTTTAATAGCATTTTATTAGTTTTATATCTTTTTAATAGCTAGTAGCCAAAAATTATTTACTATAATAAAACTATTATATTGAGGTAATTTAATCTTAAGATTTTTAAATGCACATACTTATTATGCATAGAAACATTAAATATTTTTATTTGAAGGTGTCAAAAATGAGGCGTGAAATTTAATTATCACTTTTTTCAACTATGTAATATTTTAAGTAAACTGTTATTTTTGTGTCTATCAATCAATGATTATTATAGGGTAATGGAATTGTTGACCATTTTCCATGAAAGCATATGAAATCTAGGTAGTGTCAAACGCTTAAACATAAATATATATATGTACATATAAATAAATTAAATTTGCCTTAGTTACATTTTTATTTATCAAATAACTTTTTTATTTCGACTGTGATGTTATAAATAGAATCTAATTTATAAATAAGAAATTTTTCAGAATTATTTAAATTCGCAAAAATTTAAGACACACATTAAAAAACAAAATTATTTTTTTAAAGTGGACAAAAGAGAGAAATTATAAGAGATTGGACAAAATGTCTTAATTTTTTTCTCATTATTGTTATTTATTGAAACTATTATATTGACTATACTATAATTATGTACCTATACCTACATCATTTTCATTTTAAAAAGCTTAAAGCTTATAGCTACGTATATACCTACATATTTATTATCACCATAAGAAATTTTGTAGTAGGTAGGTAGGTAGGTAGATATATATATACATAATTTGTGATAATTTTGATTCTGAAGATTGTTTTTAATTTGACATGGATAATATCCATCTTCACATTAAAAGTGGGACAGTAGAGTCTATTAAAAAGCGGTACAAAAGTTCAGGGCTAAACTTTATTTGCAAATTTTTCTTACAATATTAATTTTTGTTTTTGAATCATTTTATGCTTCAGACATTGGACTCTAACAAACAATTTGCTGTGATCCTAAACTAATTGGAACCAATTTAGTTGCAGAGCTCAAGAATTTGTCCCAATGAAATAAAATTCTAATAAATCAACAATTGATTGATCTATTTATACTTCTTCTCATTCAACACTTAAAATTTAAATTAATATTAAATTGTAGAAAATTTGTTTATATTTTTTTTTAAATAATTTAAATTCTATTCATTTCATGCACTAAAATTATTTCAAATTAAAATTTTCATTTGGACATATGATTACAGCTACAATATTTCAACTATTTATGAATATCAAATAAGTTTATTTCCTCTTAAAATTAAAAATAAATAAAATTTATGAATGAAATTTTTTTTGCATGAAATGAAATAAAACGTTATAAATTAAATTACTTAGATTCCCTTAATATTTTTCCTTACATAAGTATGTACTCCATACATAAATATTATAGACTAAAATGTTTATCTAAATTAAAATAATTTTTCTTATAGGAAACAAACCCGATCAATTAAGACAAGCTAGAACAATGTACTTATTTTGAAATATTAAATTTGTTATCCTTTTTTTTTGTACATATAGAAATTTTAAGGAAGTTATTGTAATTCAATTACTTTTTAATAAAACTGAATCAGTTAAGTAATGCAAGACAGAAGTCGAAACTAAAAAATCGTTACGACTTACGACGTTAAAGTTTCGAAAAGAAGTTATATTTTTTAATTTTTTGGAAGTTTAACTTCTTTAGCGAGGTATTGTAAAAAATTTTGTAAGGAAATAGGAGAAAAAAGAAGACAGTATGTCCTACGTGACGAAAAGTAAAGCCACAACGCTGCAAAATAGGGGTAATAACCATAGAATGTAGTATCATATGTTAAAAAGTAAAAACAAATATAAAAGCAGGGAAATATAAGACGTTGTAGCCTGTAGCATGCAGCATGTAGCATGTATTTACGAAAATAAAATAGCGATACACACATAACAAAATACTAACGATATGTGGAAAGCAAAAAACAAAAAAATAACCATATAGAATTAAAAAATTGTACAATAACAGAATTAAAGATCAACTGATTTTGTTGTTAATATTTATTTAGTTTATTTCCTTTTCGAATTAGTGAAATTCTATCATATGAAACAGAAACGCTTTTTGTCTGTTTGTCTGTTCCGAATAGGCTCCTAAACCGCTCAGCCGATCGTTTTCAAGCTTACACCATTTCTTTGTTTATTTTAAAAATTGATTGGCCTCCTACCTAGCGACCTCCCCTGAGAACCCACTTCAAAAGTTCGCCCGATTTCATTCAAATTTGGTATGTAAAAAGAGGAACTGATTACACACAAATTTAGTAACAAAAAATTTATTTCCGATTTCATTCAAATTTGGTACGTAAAAAGAGGAAATGATTACACACAAATTTCGTAACAAAGAATTTCATTCAAATTTGGTAAATAAAAAGAGGAAACGATTAAACACGCAAATTTCGTAACAAAAAATTGATTGATCCTACCCAGCGACCACGACTGGGGGCGGACTAGGGAATGCATTTTTTTAAAAAAATTAATTCCGGATTTTGGGAATTGTCTTGAAATGAAATCCGGAATTCCGGTTTAATATATAAAATTTAAAATATATTAAAAAATTAAATTAATTTATTCTTTATTATAAATATTAGTGTATTTAGTTCAAAACATTAAAATTATAACAAATTAAATTATGAAATATTTTTTATTAAAATAAAATTTTATACTTACTTTTCAATAAACCGAAAGTGAATAAACTGAATGGAAAAATAAAAATTTGAAACACAAAGTATCCAATGTTTTATCATCGAGTTTTAATCGAATTTTTATTGAAAATGTTTCTGCAGCGTTGTTAATAAGTTATTATTAGAGAGTTTCCAAAAGTGTTCCTCGGGGGCCCCTTGATGCCAAAATTTAATTTCACTTCGAATTTCAAATAAATCACTGAACTCGGAACTCCAACTTATTTTGTTAATGTTGATTAATATGAAAAAAAGTTTTATGTATTTGCAGACTTGCGATAGCTATACTTAGATTTCAATTTTTGTGAATTTTAAAGCTTTATGCCTAAATAATAAAAAAAAATAAACAATTAGTCAAAATTCCCGCCAGTAAAAGTTCTACGTAAGAAAAAATTTAGTCTCCTCTTACACTTATAAAAGTAAATCAGTCAGAGTCCGTAGCAAAATAAATATTTGCAAGTAAATAAAGAAGTAAAACTTCTTTCGTGAGCTTATGAGGATGAGGCTCACACATATTTTTTTTTTTATTTATTTGTATATTATAGATATTATAGATACCTATATAGATTATTGTAATTTGAAACTTTGATGCTCAGGAGTTTTGCTACTTTGTATTTTATTTAAAAGAATTTTATATTGATAAATCAATCTTATCTAAGTATTCCGTATTGATATTAAAATAATTTTGTTAAAACATTTTTTTTACTTCCTCTCTGTTAAATATTGCGAGAAATACAACTTAATAAACAAGTGCAATACCGCTTAATTCGAATTTATTGCTTATGTCAATTTTATCTCACATGATTATTTTATTGATGGGTATATTTTTATTACAACATACACCATTAAGATTTGAAAAAATTCGTAAATTTTTAATTAATTAAAAAAGTCTACTTTACTAAATACTTAATAAAAATTTAAAACCACTTTTTGCAAAAATTGGGTTTATATTCATTTTAATTTTATTAGAACAGAACTAACATTTGGGAAATTTTATAATTTAGTTACAGGTAGCGGTAGGTACATATTTTTTTAAAAATTAAATCTTTCGGTTTGTAATAAAACAATAATAATGAATTTGATTTTTTCTTTTAGGTATAACTAGCGTGTTTACAAATAAAAAAAAATGTTTTTCTTTGTTTTGAAATTTCTATATTTCTAATGCTTTTAATGCTCTGACTGAAGTGATATATGGAAATACAGACGAATAATTATTAAAATAATAAATTATAAAAGTTTTTATAAAAAGTTACTATATCCACCACAGCAAAGGCTAATCAAAATTTAATTGTTATTAATTCTTTTTGCACATATCTAAATAATGTATAAGCTAATTTTTGCATATTTATACGCTATTAGAATTTTTATTAAAGAGAGTAAGTAGAGTTTAATAACCTTTAGTAATTATAATAGTTGAATTCTCTAAATTATAATCTATTTCATTTTCTTCGTTTACTGAAATGTTTTTGCAAGTTTAGCTGATTATAATTATGTAGAAACTATATTCCATGCCTATTTCTCTATATCCCCAAGTTTGTGTTTTTAATCATTTCCGAGTTGTGGAGAACTTTTAATCCAAAATCAAGAATTTCAAAAAATGGTTTTTCTTCGATTTCAACTTTTGGTCATTTTAATATACGCAAATACTTACATAAAAAAAAAAAACAGAAAGAAATAAATAATTTGTTAAAAAAAGTTTTTAAAAAATATAATCGCTGAATCTTTTTTTTTTTGTTAAATTACACCTGTTCAACATAAACGCTTACATGGTATAAACTTTTCTTTGAATTTTCAAGATTTTTAATATTTAAGTATAATTTTTTTTTATTTTTTCTTGTACAACTAAAACTAAATATTCTTGAACTTGATGCTATATTTCAATGATTTTTTAATTTAATAGTCATGATCTTGTAGAAAAAATTAAATCAATGAATGTAGTTCCTTCCATTCCTCTTATAAGTAAGTAAATACATATTAGATATTTTTTATTTTTGTCTTTTTTCGTTCCATTCAATTGCTGCTTCCAATATTTATGTAATTGTAAAAAAATAAAATGCAATCAATTTTATTTATAATTTTTTTTAAGACATTTTATCGATCATGATCACAATATGTGCTACAAGGACAGGAAATCTTGAAAAACTTGATACCAATACCAATGATTGTATAGCTTATAAATGCATGCGTCTATAATATACAGGACAATAGAATTTTAGATAATCTCCGAACTAATATGACATACATTCAAAACATTCAGTGTCCTTGTGGTTTCAACAAATTGCATACATAAGTACAATGAAAAAACCGGGGATATAACCAACAAATATGCAAACTTTATTTTATGAAATTTTAAACAACAACTGAGATACGCTAATAGTCAAACAACAACTGAGATACGCTAATAGTCAATCCAAATTCGTAAACTATATGCAATCATTCAAAGCTAAACTGAACACCACTCAAATTCCTTAATTTGTATGTTTTTCCTTGTATCCAAAAATTTATTTTCTTATTTTGAAAACATTGTACACGCACTTAAATAATTTCGAGTATTAAAAACTCCTACTTTTGTTTTAGTTACACTTGCATATTCTTATTGCACGTTGAAACTTAAGTGTTCCAATTAAAAGCTTTGAACTTAATTTGATCTCATTATACTAAGCTTTGAGTTTATTAGCCTTTTTTTCACATCATCAATTTAAAAAAAAAGACTTAAACGAATTAAAGATGATAGTAGTATTATAATGATAAAAAAAAACTTAACATTTTTCCATAAAAATCGAAAGTAAAGGTGGGCTTTTGTTTTTTTTTTAAATAATTTGTGATTTTAAAAAAAAAAAATCTTCCATAAAAGAATAAATTTTTTTTTCTTAGGTGATTTTTGTATTTTATTTACGAATTGTTTTCTTATTTTTATTTTTTTTTATTTTTAAATATCTTGTTTTTATATAACACTTCTTTTTTTTTCTGTTGAAGTGAAAGAGAGAGTAGTGATTACATTTTTAATAACAAAAAAAAAAAATATAAACAAATATTTAAATAAATATTTAAACTGACCATTCCAAAGAAATTTATAAAACAAACTAAAGGCGAAAAAAACCCATTGCAGATTTTGCGCAAAACCTTGATCACGGAAATTTTGTTATTATGTACTTAAGTTAATTTTTTTAGTTATTTTGTAATTTTATATTGATTACACTGAAAGAAAATTATGAAAAATTATCGAAATTCTAATTAAATATTAAATAAAAATTGCTAACCCTGTTTGCATAATTGTAATTGAATAAAATTGAATATACAAATTTTGTAAATTTTAATACAAATTTTTTTTCTATGAAAACAGTCAATTATATGAAGTAATTAAGTTTTTTGTTATCAAATAAAATATAAATCTTGGAAATTCAGTTTTAATAAAGTTAATAATTTCATGCTTTTATTAAAAATTTTTTTTTTTTCAATAAGAAAATTCTGAGAGTTTTTTAGTCTTTCAGAAGTTCTTCTATTCTACATGAAATTTTTTTTTAATAATTAATTATTTTAGATAATTCTTAAAAGCCAATTATGAAGCGTTAATTATAGTTACGTTGTATTATTGGTAATAAATTCTCAAAACAATAAGCGCGTAATTATAATCTTGCTTGGAAAAACAATCTAATTTAAGGTTGTAATAATAGTTAATATTGGTAAATTGAAACACAATACCCTTAAAGGGTTAAGCAATGATATTTTATATTTTTGCATGATTTGTTTTTTTTTTTTTAATATACATTTATTATTTTTCAATGAACTAAAAGTTTGATCGAATTTTTCAACGCTATGCGAAAAAGTGTTATTTATCAATATCGTATAGTTATATTGAGATCAGTGTGCGTAACAGCGATTTATTATTTTGTGTTATATTTTTATATATACTTACTTACAACTTATTGATTTTTTGTAACGCACTAAGAAATTTCTGTATATTATACTATGGGTATATTTACAAATATGTTTAACTTAAAAACAACAATAAAAAATGTAGTATCATTTATTATTATGTAAACATTATACTTTATATTGTATATATAATAATTGAAAAATGTTACTTTCTTCGATACTTGATGTTTTTTTTTTTTTTTTTTTTACAAATAAAGCACAAATAATTATTTTATTAAAACTGAGTACATTTGCATAATTTTTGCAATAAAGTATGTCATATTTTAATAATATTTAGAAAAATTTCTTTCCGTAAATGATGTAATTGAATGTAAATGAAATCAAGGGTAATTTTTTATATGAACTCAATCTATGTGTGATAAAAAATATGTAGAAAATAATTAAATAGTTATTAAATCTTGCCAAAACTAAATTGTTTATTGATTGAAAATACCAATATGATAACTAAAACTATATGTACGTAACATACATTGATAAACTATATTAAATATGTATTAAAAATATGAATATATTATTAGAAAAAGGTATATATCCCTCGCTTTTTAATATTATTTGTATAAAATTAATTATTGTAAAATCTTGCATTCACGCATTTTTAATATTGAACTACAAAATATTTTTTTATTTAAAATTTGTGTACTTTTCATGTTCAAATAATTTAAGCCCTAATTTACTAAAAGCTTAAAAAAGCTTGTTTTTAATATTTTCGCTCCAATAAATTAAGTTTTACCATTGAGTAATAATATTTATAAGAGGGACAGAATTCACAGAAGTAAATTTTTTTCAAAAATTATGACAATATTTTGAATGTATTGAGTAAAATTTTTTAACTCAAATGTGTTTATTCTTAATTTTATTATTTTTATTATTGTATTTAGAATAAACACATTTGAGCATGAAATTTTTATTCAATACATTGAAAATATTGTCATCATTTTTGAGTTATTTGAAAAAAAAATTCTAAAATTTACTTGTATGAATTCTGACCCTCTTATAAATATTATTCCTCTATGGTTTTACAAAGTGTTAATATTTTTATTTGTAAACTAAAAAATAGATATTGTTACATTATTCATACTTTTAGATTATTATTGTTATGATTTGTAATTTTAGCAATATAACGATCTGGATACATAATTTTGGCGCTTTTTGATTATTCCATGCGGGCAATAACAATTAAATAACTAATTTTAAATTATATAACTAAAAAGTCATAAAAACTCTATTAACTAGACTTTGTGTACAGTGAGGTATCCTTTAAATTTGATTTGACATTAAAAAAAACTTAAGTTGATTTGAGAAATCCTGTAAGAAAGGATGGGTAGGAGGATCCATTAGTTGATAAGTCATAATTTTAATAATTTGATTATAATCTTAAATAATGTTCACTAATGCCATTATAATTCCCATTGTGCATATTATTCTTCTGAGTTTGGTCAATTTTAATAATTTTGGGGACACATTTTCAGTTTTGAGACACATTATTCCACACCATACTAAGGGCCGAATAATAAATTGTAGGCAGTTTTTTTTGAAGGTTACAAAACAAATCATCAGAAAATGGATGTAGATGTATATTAAGTAAATCTTTCAAATAAACCCACTATTATGATAATGGCATAAAAATTTTGTTTTTAAAAATATTTTTATGGAAGAAAAACAAAATAAGATAAAGAACATAAACAAACCTGAGCGGAATTTCCAAAAAAAAAAAAAAAAAAAATGACAAGCGAGCTTAAAAAAACTTAATTGTTTTTTATGTAAGAGTTTTTTTTTAAGAGATGGTTAAAATAAAAAAAATTGTTTAACATAAATTTTGATGTCAAAGAAAAAGTTTGTAAATGTTTTGCTTCTTTTATCAAAACTTTATTTAAATTTAAATCATAATTATTTTTTTTCAAACCAATTTTTATCTGCATGGTAAACTTCGTGTAAACTAAAAAAAAAAATCAAAAAAAAATCAACCAATATTTATAAAAAACCAATCATCGCACTTTCTTGTAATATTTGTGGGTCAACCATCCAATTTTTGATAAAAACGAAAAAAAAAAAATTAAAAGCATAATATTTTTAAATAAAATTTATGAATTTTTTTTTTCAGTAATTGTTTAACATTTGTCGTGAAAAGTTTTGAAAATGAAAACGGAATATTTGTAATTTTTTTTTTATTAAAATATAAATTTATCGGATAATCTTGCAGTTATAAAACTTCAATTAAATTTTTATAACTAATAAATAAAATAAATAATTATCAGAAATTTAATTTTAAATTTAATGTTATTCATTCTATCTATTTGTTATTTAAATCGAAATAATAGAATTGTTTTCGCTGAAAAGAATATTTAAATATTGTATTGGGATGCTGAATTATGATGTAGCCTTAACAACGTAACTAAAAATAGTATTGAATGTTTCATAAAGAATAATTAGAAAAAAGAATTATAAAAACTGAATGTAAATTATATGAAGTAATTAATTTTTTAATTTAAATAATTTTGTTCGAAACACAAAAATGTTATTTTATAATATTAGATAGATGATAGTGCTAGAGCACATAGTAAAACATCAAAAAATTAAGAAAAAACTATAACTTAAATGATAATAATTCTCATTATTTTAGCTTTTTAGCTTTTAACAATTTTTTTTTAAGTCTTAAATTAAAAATTTTACAACTTCTTAAAAACATGAATTCTGACGATTATGAATGCGAGTGATAAGTGATAAAATAAATAAAATTAAATTATTTATGTTGAATTCAATTTATTCTTTTCTGTTGACTGCAAATACTAAATTATTCTCTTTGAATTTAGAGTTCAGAATTTTTCTATACAACTAGGTACAACAAAGTGAGTGCAATTTCAGGCAAATAGTTTATTTTTCAATTACACTAAAAACGGTGTGAAAGAAAAAAAAAATAAAAATAGGAATAATTAAAAAACCTTTCTGACGTCAAATTGGATGACATAATTTTATGAAAATTTAATACATTATTACCATTCATAATAAAAAGTGTATATATAAACATTTTTTTTTAATTTGCGTGTTTCAAATTGTGTTGGAAAATCAAAGAGAAAATGTTCTTCTTCATATTTATATCAATTAAAATAGTTAATGTCAGTCTGTTATCTTGATATTTTAAATTTGCTACTCACAGACATTAAAAAAAAAAAATCATAATGTGTTTCTCGCAAAATTTTTTATAATATCAGAACAGAATATAATTTTTTTTTTTTCTGAGTGAAAGTTCATTTAATTTTATTTAATTTCCGGTTTTTTTTTTTTTCTAGATTTTATTTGTGTTTTAATGTACCATTTTCTCGAATGGGCAAAAATATTGAGAAAAAAAAGTGTATATATAAGTATATACTATAGGTAGTTACACTAAATATGAAATAATTTTTTTTTTTTTAAATAAAAGCGATGGAAGGCTTTTATTATAAAAATAATTTTTGTAATAAAGTAAATTATTAATTTTTATTTCTTCTGAATTACAAAACTTAATTAGTTAAATTTTATATATTTTTTTCTTATTTGTAATTTCAGATATATAATAAGAGCAACAAAATTTCACCTGTATAGCAGCAGTTAAACAAAAAAAAACATAAGAAAATAAAAACAAAAAAAAAAAAACAGCTCAAGAAAGATAAATACAAATTAGTATGAACGCAAATGTTTACATGAAATGATTTTGGGAATTTGTAATAATATTGCAGCATTATTATAAAAATTATTGAAAATTATTTTGGAATATTTTTATTTAATAATAAATTCATTGAAAAACAAAAACCGCCGCCGCACACACAGTTTTCTTAGTTTAAAATATTGAAATAAAAAATAAAAAAAAACGTTTACATATTTTATACAACTTTAAAAGCAGCTTACAAACAAAAAAAATTAAATAAGGATCAAATAATCATAAAATTATTTTTTTTTAAGAATTAAAGTAAATAAAAAAGGCATATTTTGGAAGAATTATTTTTTTAAAGGGGTAAGTGTTATCACTATAATTTTTAATTATTAATTCCTAAGGTCTGTTGATGGCCGTGACGATTAGAAGCTTCTAATAATGTTTACCTTTTTGTACATTCTACATTTGAAAGATCGAAGAAAACATGAATTATGTTTATATAACTTACCTACTTGTTTTATGCATTCCTTTTTTCATGACAACCTATTTCATGAAAAGCTATTCCACATTTTTTTTTATTCATATATAAAACGTTAACTGATGCATTTTTCATTGGTCTTTCGACATATTTGACATTTTAAAAATAAAACAAGTACTCTTTTTTTTTGGTTTGATAAAAAAGGAGTTAAAAAGGAATGTTTTAAACGGGTATAACCATTAATAAACGAAATGCATGCAGTTAAGTTGAAATATACGAAAACTGGTGTTAATTAAATCTGTTAAGATTGTATTAAATTTTTTCTGAAATTTGTGGATAGTTTTCGTAATTGCTTTGTTAAAAAAAATTAAACATATGTTTACTGTGTTGATGATGTGATAAAATTTTTAAATTTCATTATATTTACTGGCTTAAAACAAAATTAATAAAAAAAAATACGTTCTACTTAATTACAAAATGCAGCTTATTATCCAAGTTTGTAGAATCAATATTTTAAAAAGAATATATTGTCTCAACTTCAAAGCTTTTATATATTCAAAAAATTTTTTAGATCTACATGTGAATGTCCTTAAAAAAATATTGTAAGCTTGTATCAAAGAAAATAGAAGTATATACTAAGAAGGGAAACGCAGAATAAAAATAATTTTAGACAAGGATTCTTTTTCCTTTTGTGTTTTAATTTTATATGAAAATTGGGATTATGACGCGTTTAAATATATTTTGGGATTTAAACATGTCATCAAACTTTATTTTAAATTTTTATAAGGAATTTATAAATAAAATATGAGTGACAATTACAAAAAAATAATTTTAATCAAAAAAAAAAAAAATTGTTTGATCGTTTCACTTGTGGTTTCACTTCTTTTGGCTTGCGAAGGACTGTTGCAGAATAAAATTGAAATTTAGTGATTTTGACATTATTTCCGGTTAATTATACATTTTTTTTCCACATATAGAAAAATATTTGACAAAAATTTAACTATTTTTAATTTTACTTATTTTTTATTTTTTTTTTTCAGATTAATTTATTGTTATAATCTAAGTAGAATAAACAAATAAATCACAATGGCATTACTTTTACATGATATTTATGATTGGTACGGAGATTTAATGGACAACAGAAGCGGTAAATATCTAATAATATTTTTTTTCTAGATTTTAAATAAAAGACATAAAATTATTTTTCAGAAAGTATGATGATGTAGAAAATAAAAATTTTCAATGTATATCCCATTACCTTCGTCATAATTAAAGATTCTTTTTACACTGATTTACTCTAAGCTCAAAAAATTTGAAGACGTTTAAAAAATTTTTGAAGACGTCAATTAAAAAAAAACATCCAATGAATGTTCAAAATCCAAATATAATTAACCTGGTTTTTTTAAATACAACGTTTGTGGGAGTTATATTAGATATTTTAATAAATTTTTTATTATTTTATTTTTTTGTTCCTAAATTATGATATTCTTTTTCAATCATAATAAAAACTACCAAATTTTGATCCCACATAAATTAAATTAAAAAAATTCAAATTAATATCATTATACATACCAAATAAAGTTTTCCATCATTTTTTATAGAATTTTAATTTAAAATTATATTAATTTTGAAATGCCTTTGTAAACTAAATTTGGGTGCAATTTGATCAATGCAATGACCTATATTCATATTTAAAAAAAAAAAAAGTTAAAAGTTAAATACATAGAGAGATAGATAAAATAACTTTAGTTTATTACTAAAGTAAGTATTAATAATTTTATTGCAAGCAGTTACTTTTTTAGAAGAACTTGAGAATTGTTTCAATAATTAACAACAATACCTTATTTTTTTGTAATAATTGTCAATTCAATGTTTAATAAGATTAAAATGTATTTCTGACCAAATCTTCTCACGGGATACAATATTACAAAATTAACGAGAAGATCCTGGGTTAACATGAAAGAATAATACTAGAAATACTTAAGAAAAATTAATTAAATATTATTTTTATTCTTTTTAGATCCCCGAGTCAAAGATTGGCCGATGATGTCGTCTCCGTTTCCAACACTTGCTTTATGTGTATTTTACGCTTATTTTAGTAAATCACTAGCACCAAAATTAATGCAAAATAGAAAACCCATGGACCTTAGAAAAATATTAGTTTATTATAATTTATTTCAGACATTATTCAGTACGTGGTTAGTTTACGAAGTAAGTTTATAAATTTTTCTTAATAAATTGTAAATTATAATTGAAGAAAATTGTGATAATCAATTAAGATTTATTTATTATCAAAAAAAAATTTATTTAAAATTCTTTATAATTTCTAGTTGATATTAATCAAGTGCATACAAAGCACGATAATATAAATTATATTGAATTGAAATATATTTAAAAATTAATTTAATTTATGTACATATTATTAAAGTAAAAAAAAATATTTTTAGTATCTAATGAGTGGATGGTGGGGTCATTACAGTTTCAAGTGTCAACCTGTAGATTATTCTTCTAGTCCTTTGGCAATGAGAGTAAGTTTCTAATTCTCTTTTTTAGGTTACAAATGATTCAATTTTTAAATTCAGATGACAGTTATTTATATTATGTCTCCTTGATCAAAACACTGTGGTTATTTATTCATTAACATTCCGAATGTTAAAAATACTAATTAAACATAATTTACATCCCTGATACTTTTCCATTAAATTAGTTTGACTTCGTCTGCAAAGCAGAAATTTTCTGCTATATCAAAAATACAGTAATTTTATTAAATTCTTTTAGCAGAGATATTATTTTTCCTTACAACTATTTTCAGTCCAAAAAGGAATTTGAAATAATTGTTTTAAAAATGTCTGGGAAAAGAAGAAATTTCAAAGCAAAACACTAATTTGAATAAATTCGATAACAATGTTGATTCAAATACCAAATACTGAAAAGTACAAACGGGCTATTAGCAAAAGTTTTGTTATTGTGCCTAATTTTTTGATACGTAGGATAAAACTATTATATTTGATTTTTTTTTCTTAAAAAGTTAGAAAGTTTACATTCAATTTAAATTCTAATTTAATAATTTAATTAATTAATTTTTTTCTTATAATTATTTACATATTATTTGTAGATGGCTCGTACTTGTTGGTGGTACTACATAGCTAAATTTACAGAATTTTTTGATACATTATTTTTCATTTTACGAAAGAAGACAGAACATGTATCAACATTGCATGTCATTCATCATGGTTGCATGCCATTTTCAGTTTGGTTGGGCATGAAATTTGCACCAGGTAAAAAAAAAATTATGCAATTTAAATATACAAACATGTGTTTTAATTTTTTTAGAACTGCAGTTTCTAACTTTGACAATTTTATTTCTTTTTTATTTTATAATATATTTTTTATACTTTTGTAATAAGTAGCACCTCCATTTTTTGACTTGTATTTTGTAATTTTAGGTGGACACAGTACCTTTTTTGCAATGTTAAATTCATTTGTTCACGTCGTAATGTACTTTTATTACATGATCGCTGCCATGGGACCAAAATATCAAAAGTATATTTGGTGGAAGAAATATTTAACTACATTCCAAATGGTACGAACTTAAATTTTCATCAATTTAAACGATAAAAATAATATATATTCAAAATAATTGAATGAAAAAAAAAAAATTTTGTAATCTCAAAACCCAATAATTTTTAGTAGTCTAAAAAAAAAAAAACCGAAAATTCTTAAATATTTTTGCGAAATGTTATTGAACCAAAAACTCCATTTTTTGAACAGCTACAAGATTGTAAAATAATTCAAAAACTATTACAATCTGACTGACAGTATATAAGTATTTCCCTCTTTATATTATTTGTATTAAAAAGATTTTATATCTATTCTTTATTAATTGATAATAGTATTTTGATTTTTCAGGTTCAGTTTGTAGCAATTTTCACTCATCAGTTTCAACTTTTGTTTAGAGAATGTGATTATCCAAAAGGTTTCATGATTTGGATTGGTTTACATGGAGTTATGTTTCTGTTTTTATTTTCTGATTTCTATAAAGCAAAATATTCGAAATCGGGCAAAAAACAAGAGTTACAGGCTAACGGCACTAATGGTTCAATTAAAAATGGTTATTTAAATGGGCATTCTAATGGAACTAACAAAGGCGCTTGCATGGTATATATATTTTAAATTAATAATTTGATTATTTTTTTGTCTAAGATCTTTTGTACGAAAAAAGTTTAATAACTGTATTTTTTAGTCTGTTGAAGAGGATGAAGATCAAAAATCTAAATCCAATGGCTACAAAAACGGTACATCTAACGGACATTATTCTAATGGTTTTGTCAATAATATGATTTGCAATGGAAATGGCAGTTTAAAAAATGATTTACATCATAGACAAGTTAAATAATATTATTTCCTCAAAACAATTTAAAAATGTCAAAAAAAAAAACCAAAAACAAAATTTTAACTAATAAATACAAGCATAAAATGAATGGAGACTACCACATATTATATAAACACAGTTTTATTTTTAATGTTTTATATAAATTGTATAAATAATATTTTTTGTTGATTTTTACACACATTTAAAAACTGGATTTTATTATTAGAATTATCGAAAATGTATAAAAGAAATTTCTTAACATTTTTTTATTTATAAAAAAATTAACATCTGATTAGTCCAGATATTTATAATAATTTCCAAACAAAATAGAATTTTAAGATAAGCAAGTACCAAAAACATTATTATGTTTTGGAAAAATGTACTCCTGTTATATGCAAGAGAAGAACATTAGTTGATATAATTTTTTGACACAATAATTTAATAAGGTGGTTTTTATTTTGCATACAACAAGAGCTACATTTTTTTCTCTTGCATCTCTTAAGATTCTATTGTTTTTAATTTGTTTCTATCATTAACGTAAGAATAATCTATCAAAGTTATCTATTTTTCTAAGGACTATTGATGAAAGGTCAGTATGCCTAGTGCATTTTGTAACGTCATTAATTTGGTAATGCATTTATACTAATTTTTCTGTAGTTTTAAAAAGAAATAATTTATATTTAAAATCATTTTCCTTTTTTTATGTGACTCAAGCTTTATTTGAATAAAACCTTATTTAAATAAAACTTTATTTGAATGAGATTTTATTTGAACAAGACCTCCGTATTGAAATGATTTACAAATTTTGAGTTAAAATATAATCCATTATTTTAAAACAAAGGAAGTGTAATTCTGTATTTTAAGAGCTTTAATAAGTTTTATTATTTTTGTTAGCCTTAATTAAAAAAGAAATTTATGAGCATTTGATATATTTAATTTTAGATTATTTGAAAGATATTAACAAAACTACAAAAAAAAATAAAAAAGAGTGAACAATGTGATAAATGGAAGGTAATCGAAATTGTCTGAAGATTTTTGTTTCCAAAAATAAACAATTTGATAAATTTTAAAATTTAAGCTGACCATTTTTGTCCTCCTTAAAACCTATTCAGAATATTTTTAGTTTTTAGCAAATATATCTAAAACGGTGCGTTTTACAGCATTTTTGATCTAATCAAAACGCCCTAGAACTTGAAAAACTATCAAAGGTTGATGAGCTCAGCTAAAAATTGATTTGCAAACTGCGAATAGGCTTTTCATCGTATTTTCAAAAATCAATAAACCTGATTAGTTCGCTTTCTTTTTAATTTTTTATTATTAAATCTTAGAATTTCAAAAGAATAGCGTAAATAAATTATATAAAAATAATGTTTATTGCTACAAGTATTTGAACTAAACTGTCGATAAAATTTCTTCTTTGATGCAAATAATAAAAAAAAATTAATAAATTTTGTTCGTATTTTTAATCAATGCCTTAATATCTTGAGTATTTTTTTTGTAATATTGATGTTATTAATTTGTAAAAAAAAATCTTTTATATTTAAATTTATTCGTGATTTCGGGTATTTTTAACGTATTACTAAAAATTTGTTGAATAAAATTATAAATAATGATAAAGTTATTTATAAACAACTATGTGTTTTGTAAGAACACATTCTCTTTTTCCTACAGATATAATTTCCATGTAAAATTAAATTTTACTACAAAATGTGACTATGGCTGATTTCTTCAATTACAAATTAAAGAAAGCACTTTGAATCTTCAGATATTTTAAACTCCTATTATTTAAAATATTGAAAATTCATAATTATGTTAAGATTATGAAATCGTTATTATTATTTTTTTTTTAATGTTATATATTTTCAAATTTTTATTATTTATTGTTCAGGAATAAAATTATATCAAAGCTGCTTAATTTTTATAAATTCTTTTTTTTATTATTGATTATAAATATTTTTGAATCAAACATACATACATAAAAATTGTAATGAAATTCAACTAGAATCGTACTCCTATGTGCCTCTTTCTTGTTTCAATTAAACAAACACGTTAGGAATTTTATTTTGAATCTCTAAAATTATTAATTAATTAGTATTAGTATTGCAAAATTCTTATCAAAATTAAAAACAAAAATTTAGTGTAAATTGAATAAACTAAAAAAAGAATAGGCAAGTTTTAGCGATCCTTGATTGAAATACCTACATTTAATTATTTTTTTTTATCTGACAATCAAACGAGTTAATATAAAATTTTTTTAATATTCATAAAGTTTTTATAAAATGAGGTATTTTTAATTTGAATCGGGTTCGTAAATTTCGTACTTGCCAACTCGCATTAAAAACAATTTATATATTTTTACAGTTTTTATAAATTTCAGTCGACGATTTGAAAATCATTTGTAAAATCTAAAATTCTATTTTTCCTTGATAAGAAATTCTGGTAAAGAATAATTTTTGTTTCATAGTTTAATTTGAGCTAAAACTCAAATGAATTAATACTTTTTTGTTATTTTTTTAAATGTGAAATAAAACGATTTTTGGCATAAAATAATTTTTAATAAATTGTTTGTATTGTTTTGCAATAATTAAAAACAGATTCGGGAGGTTATTATGAATTACGATCGATTATAAAAATATTACGAAAACCCTATTTTTCCATTCGAATTAAAATAAAAATTAATATTATTTAAATTTTATTAAAATAGAAAATAAAAAAATAGGATTTTTTTAAAAATTTTAATTTCGATCGTAATTTATAATAACTCCGATTAGTTCCATTATAATAATTTTATAATCACACCTTTATTATGATTGTTGTTTTTGTTGTGATAAAATTTATGGAAATTTTTCTTTCTTTTGTTTAAATGAAACAAGAAACCTTGTTTTTATTTAACTTTTTAAAAGAGCTTTTAGGTGTATTGCTAATATAAAAATAATTAGCTGTAAAATAAATCGTAACTAAGGATTAGGCATAATGTTTAAATGAATTTTTTTTAATAAATTTCGTATTTTGTATTTTTAAGAAAATAAAAGTTCTTTATATGAATGATTTGTAAGATTTAATATTTTTTAATGATAATCTGGTCAGAAAATATAATTATTATTGTTTGTAACAAATGAAAAGTATCTAATAAATAATATAAATATAATTTATATTTGGAAAAAAAGGATTTATTGGTATTATTTATAATAATAAAATTTATTTATTAACATTAACCATAGAACTTCAAACACAATTATTGTCCCAATGTAACATTTTGAACTTCTATTTTTATTAATTATAATTTTAACGTTACTTACTTTTTTTCACTTGAAAATATCAAGTTCTTTTTAATGACATTATACATACATATACAACATTATTATACTTTACCTTTTATTACAAATTTCACGATATAATAAGAAAATACAATAAAAATATTAATATAAAAGTTAATATAACATTTATTAAATTGGTACAACCAACCAATTTCGAATATTGTTGGATTATTGATAATTGTTGATTGAGGTAATTTTTGAAAAGAATTTAATAATTTAAAACCACTCAGTCTATTACAATAAAATAGAGGATTTGTAGGCGTTTTTTCCTTTAAAAAATAAGATGCCTTCTTACCAACATAAAAGTGTTTTTTAAGTTATTGACGAACTTTGATCATCCTTTGAAACAACAAATTTACTTAAAATTTTTTTTACTCATATTTTGCAATAATTCCCTTATAGTTCATACGTATGGAATTTCAAATATATTACGCAGATGAAACTGAACCTTATACTTTCAATTGAATTAAAATTTTCAGAAAAGTCAATTAAAGGTAAAACAACTTATACTCAAAAATGTAAACAAAATGATGATGCTGATATGTAAATTAGTTGTTAATGTAATTTTTATGGCTCAATATAATTTTTATCGCAAATTAAAAAGTGTATAAGAAGACAAATAAAAATGATGAGGTCGTTTCTATGCATATTTAAAATCAGATTTTATTAAATAATTAAGTATTAAATTAGATATTAAGTAAATTGTGTTGATTTCTTTAGTTTTTCTGCAAATATTGGCATCTCTTAACTAAGATCAACTCAATTTACGAAAGACAGCAATAATCAGTTCGATTATAACTGAATCAATGTTTTCATGCTAGAGAAGCTTAAAAATAGTCCAATGAGGTTGATTTTTTAAATAAATAAATATATTCTAATTAATTTTCAACTTCGTAGCATTAAGCAATGAAAAACATCAATGTTTTGATTATTGAAAATTAATATGTACCCAAATCGGTTCGATATAAGTACTCGTATACTTTTAACTATCTGATGAAGATCAAAGAGATTTTTCCCGAAATGTAGAAACCAGAAACAAGCTGATGTATATGGGTTTGGAATATTTTAGTGAATTGCCTTCTAAATTTAGAATAGAAAACAGTATTAATATTAACATACAGTATTAATATTAAAAATCCAATGAAATTTTATAAAATTGTAAAATGTTGTATGAATTAATATTTAATAGTAAATTAGTACAAAAATTAATAAATAACAAAAATACTATACTGTAGATTAATTTAATACCCAAACATCCTAAGATCACGTTTTTACATATAAGTCACAACCAAAAGCTACATCATAAAATTTTTATCAAAAATGTAGGATCTGTTGTTTTTTTTCCTTTATAAACTTAAAAATGATATCATAAAATTTTGAATTGCTTTTACAACCGTATAATGAACTTTCAGAAGCATAATGGGATAATAATTTCTTATATGAATGTACATACATTATAATCATTCAACAAATCAATTTATTTTTATTTTTTTATCTGCTTTGCTTAGGGCAATTACACTTAAAAAAGGCACTACTTGTTTAGAATATTTTATTTCAGAAAAAACCCCAAGATTTTTATTTTACTAATTGCGTTTCATGTAAAAAACGAAAAGGTATATAATATTCTTACAAAAAAAAAACAAACTAATAAAACATTTACTTGCCAATCTGAGTGTAAGCAAATATAATAATTTTTAATAGATTTTTGCTTTTGAAACAATGTTTAACCGGAATTATAAAAAGAATGATAAATAATTTATATGTGATTGGAATAATAAAATGAAGGATTCATAATATAAGTAAATGTACATTCTAAGATTTATTTTATTTTATTTATTATTATATAAATAAAATTAAAATAAACAAAAAAAAATGTCAAAGTTTACAGCCAGCTTACTACAAAAATATAATATATATGAGATCATTTGATTTGATAGTGTTAATTTCGCTTTCTTTCTTACTTTTTGGAAATTTTACGACTATGGCCATTTTCGGTACATAAACCTTATTTTTCCGTTCTCTTGGCTTCAAAAAGTAAAATAAAATTATTGAATAAATGATAATGTAATAAATAGACTTTATTAGGTTTAAATCTCTGTTTGAATTTCATTTTAGAATATGGTGACGATTGACAAACAGAAGAATTATATTATTTCACAAAAATAAACCATAAATATTTAATTTGTTACTATACTTCATATATTTTTTTATTTTTATTTTTTTTTTATACATATATACATATATATATACAATATAGTACACAATTTAAATAATAAAGGATTTAATTTATTAAAATCAATATTTTTTGAGACGATATTTTCCCATCTTCATAATTTCTCAGTAATCAATTGTTGTTCGAAAACTACATCTAAATTTTGAATTTATAAATTATTGTTAAGATAAATGTTTAAATGATGTTTTTATTTATTGTATGTTGTCGCGTATTTGATCTTTAAACTTGTGACAAAGAGGACGAAAGAGATTTACAAGCAAGCACACAATAATTTCAAGTAAATTTATAAAAATTCTAAATACAAATAACTATTTGTACTATTTTTTATACTATTTATACGTATAAAAAATACGTTCTAAGGTTAATAAATTTCTTTTAAATTTACATACAGCTTCAAACATACACACAATTCAAATTTTTATTCTTTGTTAATCAAATAGTAAATAAACTTTATACAACTATGTATACTGTATTTAATGCTGTTAAAATTCCTTTATTAAAACATTCTCTTCTAAATGAAGGATATTAAGTAAATAAGTAGATTTGAATTAAAATCAATAAAAAAATTTAATTTCCTATATATTACATTGTAAATATAATTTTTGTAAGTCATCAAAATATTGCTTTATGCACTTTATGTATACATGATACAAAAATTCCAATCAAAATGTAAGGTTAATAGGTTTTGTTATTGTTTTCAAATCATCATAATAATAATACCTTAAATAACAAATAAACATCTTAAAAATTAATATAAACTCTATTATTTTTAAGTTAATTTTACAAAAAGATTAAAAGTCTAAGTTCTAGCTACACGTACATAACTCTATAGCTAGCAAAATATTTGTTAACATTTTTTTGGTGATGCAACGCTCATTTTCGCTTGTAAATATTTTTTTTTTTTAAATGTAAATAAAATATTCAATTGATGTTTATGATAGCTAATTATTTAACTTAAAAAATCCAGGAAATATTATTTTTCTATATATATGATGTATAAAAACAATATATAGCATAATATTTTAATTTTTATTCTTTTTGTATTAAACATCATAATAGCTGATGAAGTCATTAAAATGTTTTTAATTGCAAAAATTTTAATAATCGCAAAATAAGCCTATTTATGTTTAAATAAGTTCTGAATGAAATTGCCAATGTCAAAATAAGATTTTTTTGTAATTTAATTATTTAATTTGCTTTTTGTTGTTAAATTTAAAATTTATAGGTTGTAGATAAAATTATCTAAATCTTTCTTTAATTAATATTAAGCGAATTGGCAAAAGCCAAGGAAACTGCATTGTTATTTTGATGCACCGTCTCGCCAGTCAGTTTGAATAAAACAACTACAGTAGTATCGTCATCGGCATGAAAATCATTTCGTACATTCTTCTAATTCACAAATCCACCTTAACTGATATATTGAGCATTATTTACCAACTGGAGCCCCTAAAAGCCATTTTTAATATCTTAATGATACCCAACGTTTACCCTTCAAACTTTAAAACTTTTAAATTCAAAAGAACTTAATAAATTCAAAAAAAATTAAATTAAAAAATTAAAAAATTATGTTGTTGTTATTCAAAAGAAAGATAAAAGAAACAAAAATTGAAACCTTCACAAACATTTAAGAAAAAATATAAAACATTGAAATCCTTCTAAGTAAAAGGGGAAAGATACAGCAACTTTGAAATACAGCAAGATACCGTATTTGACAAACTACTTTGCATATGTCATAATTAAAGAAATATTTATTAGAGTTCTTCAAAATAATTATTTACGATTCGAAATTAATTTAATTTCTTACAAAGCACGATAAAATTCGTCGTCAACAAAATTATTATTTGCTAAGTTTATAAAAATTAACCAATGATGATCTTGGCTGACTGTAACATTTTTTAGAGTGCCTACGAATAATTTTTTACTCTCAAAATAAATATTTGGTATTTAAATAAAACAACAACAAGAATTTTTTTTGCAAGTAAAAAATATAATCTCAAAAAATAATATTAGTTTTATTCAAAAATTTGTGAAAGAATCGTGTGTGCTAAAAAAAAAAAAAAAGAAGCAAATCTTAAAAACTCTTAAAAATCTTTACAAAAAAAAAGCAAATATATCGTCCTTTTGTATTTTTATTTTCTTGCCAGCGTGAATAAAAATTTAAAAAATTTTTGGTTTTATAATTAAAAAAATATATTTTATTAAAAACAAAACTAATCAATTAATTTTTTTTTATACGTAAATACTTAATTTAATATTCTGGCGCGGTGGATTATAATAAACTTAATAACGGCAACTGCAGAAAAGTAAGTTGTTTTGTTTTTAAATATTGCTCTTATTATACTATTAAGAAAACAAAAAGCTGCAAACGGAAGCTTCAAAGAATTTAAATAAAAATATTTTGTTATTTATTGAAAATCAGAAATAAAAAAAATTGTTTTTTGATCATCGACTATCTAGTTCCGTTTTGTGGTGATTTAGCGAAATAAGCTCTAATTAAAATTAACGAAGCGATAATTGACTTGAAAAATTAATTGAAATTGAAATTAGAATGCTTCTGAGATTTAAAATTAAATGATTTTGATTTTAAAATTAAATAAATAAAGTCTCAAAAATTTTTAAATCGTAAATTATTTAATTTGTTTACACTTTTTTAAGTTTTTAAAGGTAGACGTAAGAGATATGTATACGATACTGATGCTTGAATAGATGTTGTAAATAAAAAAGACACTATAAAATTTAAATTGCAATTATTTTAAATTTCTGGTTTGGTTTTTCAGAGCTGTTGCACCGCACAATTAGAAATACATATGTGTAACACTGTAACGTATCTAGTTTTTCATATATTTTAGTAATAAGTTATATTTTTCTTATATTTAGAGGGAACCTTGTAATACTTTTTTTGTAATCTGCATAAAATTAAGTTTGACGTTACAATTTCAAAGAAAAATTTGTTTTACAAAAGTGTAAATTTTTAGTTTTTCACCTAATGACTTAAGTTATTTGAAAGACATAATTATTTTAGCACAGTTTTGTCGCTTGAATGAACAAAAATTAAAAATAAAAAGGTAAATTGTCTTATTTTTTCATTTTAAATATAGTTGAACATACTCAAAATTTTATCATCATATCAATTTTTTTAATCTATTTTTATTAAATAAAAATGTGGCATTTTATTATCAAAAATATCAACTTCACTATAATGCCTATAAAATTTATATTCCATGTACAACAATTGTAATATCCTTAATACTTTATTAATAATACAACAATAATTGCTTGTATTGTTTGACATTTATATCCATAAAATTATCTTCATAAGTTAACAAATAAGTTAATAAATAAAACTGTGTAGTTCAATAGTTAATAAAAAAAATAATATATGATGAAAATATGTAAATAAAAATCGAAAATTATATTTTTATTAAATTTCAATAATTTTTTACAAATATTGTCTATACATATTATATTAAAAAATAAAATTAGTAATAAAAATTTTTTATTTCAATGAAATTTTATAAATGTTTATTAAATTTCTACATTTTTATAATTTTTTATTAAGTACATGTACAATCAATATTATTTTATGTTATGATTTAAAAGGGGCGTTTAATTGTATTTTTTTTTTTTATTTAAATAAAAATTATCAAAATGTTTAGAAATTTAGGTTTAGAAAGTTTAAAACTTTAAAGATAAAACATAAGAAATTAAAAAAAACTTTTTCCGCAAATTTATGATATAGATATCGTATATTTTGCTTCAACAGAGACTCGATAACAGTAATCTACAATTAGCATAATATACTTTCTACATAATCCAACAAATTCTAGCTATCTCAACGCAAGTGTAAGCATTAATTACATCGAATACTAAAATATCAAATCAGGACGTCAGAGTTAGAAAATTAAAAATATTTTTCAGATTATTAATTTCCATTTAGTACACAGTTCAGTCTAGAAATTGTCTATAGAAATTTAGTATATTTTCTAATTACATAATATAAACGACGATAGCGTTGAATATTTGATCTATTATTTTTAAGTCCTTAGCAGCAAGTTAGAATAGTTACTGCAGATAGCAATTAGATTGAGCATATATTAGATTGATTAAATTCGTATAAGGATTGATAAGATGTTATAAAACAACAATTTTAGATCTTTGTAAGGTTGATAATACTGCCCTTCAACTAAAACTTCACACAACCTAGTATATTTTATGTAATAAAAATAATTTTAGTTTTTAAAAATTATATTCTTATGTATGTAAATTTTTAAACCAGGTTTTTTTTAACTTAACGATTATCTATTTGAAAAATTGCTCCTAATTTTAATATATTGAATATTATAGCTATAGTACTGGACGAATGCACATGTGAAAGTAATTGTATTCAATTGAAAGAAATGATAGTTATACACAAAATAATGATAATGTTATTTCAATTCTTTTAGAAAAATTAATGTAAAAGTTAAGTAATTAAAAAACTAATTAAGAATTAATGAGACAAAATGTATCTGAACTGTTTTATCAGCTGGAGATTAAACTAGTAAAACTACTTACTAATTTTGAGGGAAAAGTCGGAAAAAAAAATGTTTAAAAACATATTATCTTTTAGTTTATTACTAAGAAAATAAGAAGTAGTTACAAACAATCACTTTAAAGTCAATTTATTTCAAATTTATGTACCAACATAGAAATAAATGTTCTTCAAATTTTTATTTTAAACAAGACAACAATATTATTATTATCTGAATTTGTAAAACAGTTATTTTTTCACCTTAACATTTACTTTGGGTCAAATAATATAATTACTAAGTCCAGGTATTATAATTTTACACGCGGAAATACAGATAACAGTCCCCTTCGAGGTCAAATTAATTTATTTTGTTAAATAATTATTCTAGTTTTAAGTCATATTTAAATTCTTTTCTAAAAGTATATACTTAGTTGCATATAAATTAAAACCTATAATTTTAAAAATTATAGATTTTTGTTCGGTAAAATGCATATAAAAATACATATGAATGCAGTTCAAGCTTTACTTAATATAAAATAGTGTTATTAAAATTTGTACCGATAAAAGTTACAAAAAAAATGAACTATAAGAAATAAAATTTGAAATTAACTTTCCTGAATATATACATATATAGGTATGTATTAATTTAAAACTGATTAGTTTTATATATTTTGTAGCGAACAATAATTGGTTTATCTGATAAATTGTATAAAACAATGAAAACATTTAAAGATTTTTTTATAATTAGATTTTACAAGTGCAATTTACCGCTAAAGTAAAAGTATCATGTTTTTTTATCAGTTCTATATGTCTCTTCTAGATTGTATCAAATAAATTTATAGTTAAATTGAAGAAATGATAGAATTTGTATTTTGAATCTGAAACCCGAATATAAAAAATGAAAAACAAATGAAATTTACAATCATATTGTTTTTTATGTGCATATATTATTATCTTAACATGTAAAATTGATTATTAAGATATATGTGTCCCTTTTTTAGGGAAACTATTTGAGAAAATGCTGCAACTAATATTCTAAATTCTAATATTAATTGTTTAATAGTGTTGATGTTGAACAATTTCGTTTTCCCGTATCTAGATCCAAAAAGTTAAATTTTGGCTTTGATTTCGATGTTCTTAATTTTTTTCAAATTTATAAAATAAATATATGTATTGTAATATAGGTTCATTCATACACATATTTTATAATTTATAACCTTTTTTGGTATATCTAATAGCCCTTGTTTATTTTTACGAATGTAATTAATATCTTTACGTGTGCTATCAAAATCCCAAATAAGGATGTTGTAGAACGTCAACATTAAATTAGATTATTTTAATAAAAAAAAATTATAATTTATTATTTTTAATTTTAAGGGCTGTTTAGCTTAAAAAGTGCTAGTGGGAGTATTCAGATGGTATTAAAGTTTGGAGTGTAAAAGATCATAATTTTGTCTTAATAATTTTTCTTTTTATTTATGGACAAAATGCGTAAATGGATTTTCATTTAACGTCAATTAATACTTGCTTTAATTTTATAGATTTTATTCTTACGTCATTCTATTAAGATGTTCATCATATTTAACTCAAAAACTGACTTTGAAAAAAAAAATTCATTTTTATAGAGTGTATAAATATTTATTTTAAATATTTTTCAATATTTTTTTATTATTTATTATTTATATGCTTACTATAGTTCATTATCTTGATTTAATATTTTTTGATTCACTTTTACAAAATTAAAGGAACTTTCAATTAAATGATCAAATGATGACTCTATATATATACAAAACTGACAACATTTACGTCCGATTTTCTTAATTTTTATAACCAAGATGTGTTTATTAAACTATCAATTTATGTATTCCAGTTGCTTTTATTTCTGTTGCAATTTAATTTTTCTCTAAACTAAACATTAAGTTAGAATTTACATAATGAAAATAATTAAAATAATTAACAATAATTGATAGTATGTAATTATTAAAAAAAATCAAAAATTAACTCAGATGTGGTGTGTTTGATTTAAATTGAACCCTTTTCTTAATGTAAAATATATCTTATAATTTATTTTGTTATCAAAATTTAATTTTATAATTCAAATAAAAATGCTGTGTAATTGGAAAAAGAAAACTTTGAACCTTAAATATTTCAACTATCAAGTATACCTTCATATCCATATCAATTGAAATCTTTTAAAATATTTAAATGTAAATTTTTTTTGCTTGATATTTTTTCTGCAAAATAATGTTGTGGTTATACAATTAAAATTTATGCACTGGAAGTGTTTTTTTTTTCAACATAAAACATAATGCAACATTAAAACATAAATATTTATTGATAAGTAAGAAGCGATTAGAAGTTTTATATAAATAATTTGCCAAATTTTTTGCTCATATTCGATAATGACCCAGTAATAAAATTAGATGCAAACGTAAAATTTGTGCAAAATTGGTTAATTTTTACGACGGGACGATGCAAACATTTTTTTTCTCAAACTTAATGAGTGTAATATTCAAATTTTGATTAGGTACTAAACATTTATATAGGTTTATGATATGTGATTTCTTTTTTTCTTCTTTTTAGAATTTTTACGAATTTTTTACGCAATGTGTTTTTATTTTTCTTTTATTTCATTTGCAAAATATATGTCTTTTTTAAAGAATGTTGACAACTTGTACAATGATTGTCTAAATATAAAACAGCGACAAGACAACGATTAAATTGTTACCAGGATTTAGGTATAATGTCTATATAGTAAAATGCAAAATAAAATATATCTTCGAAATGCCATTTTACTGAATCAAAAATAATTTATTATTTTAATTTATTTTACACTAGCTGTACCCGCACACACGTTGTTGTGGAACACCCGTTTTAAGTGAAATTTTTGTTGTCAGATTGATGAACAATTATAGGAGCTATTATTTTATAAATTCGGGAAAATATCTAAGAAGAATTAATATTTATCATTTCTACTTATTCAACACTTAAATTGTATGAAATCGAATGATATCCTTCCCTTAAACAGGTTTCCAAACCAAACCAAATTTTGTGTTTTTATCCATTTCCACTTTTTATGAATCAAATTTGAAAGAAATCGGAAGAACTTTTGCAGTCCTTCCCGGGAGGGGTTTCTGGGTAGAGTGCCATACAAATTTTAAAATAGCCTATAACGACCCCGAGAAAAGAAGACGGTGTAAATTTCGAAACGATCGGTTGAGTGGTTTAGTTTTTAATATTTAATATTTGATTTCTATATATTCGAAGAGGCGCTCTAAAAAGAGGGGGCCAAGTTTTTTGTTACAAAATTCGTGTGTTAATCATTTTTATGTACCAAATTTAAATGAAATCGGACAAACTTTTGAAGTCCGCCCCTAGGGTAGGAGGTCAACAAATTTTTTGTTACGAAATTTGTGTGTAATCAGTTCCTCTTTTTACATACCAAATTTGAATGAAATCGGACGAACTTTTAAAGTCTGCCCCCAGGGGAGGTCTCTGGGTAGGAGGTCAACAAATTTTTTGTAACGAAATTTGTGTGTAATCAGTTCCTCTATTTACGTACCAAATTTGAATGAAATCGGACGAACTTTTGAAGTCCGCCCCCGGGGGAGTTCCCTGGGTAGGAGGCCAATCAAATTTTAAAATACCCTATAAAGACCCCCGACCTGACACAAAGACATGGTGTAAGTTTGGAAACGATCGGTTGAGCGGTTTAGGAGCCTATTCGGAACAGACAAAGAGACAAAGAGACAAAGAGACAAAGGGACAACTTCTGCTTTATATATTAGATTTGTAGTGTGTGTCTAGTATTTCTAAAACGGGCCTTAAGTATAAGATATTTGTTTCATTTTACTCAAATAAATGCTGCATTCATGTAAGTAAACAGTCTTTTGAAAGTAATCACATGTAGGTATAGTGTATTATCAGAAAATACTTTGTAATATTGTGAACACATTTTTGATCATTCTGTTGAAATCGTATTGAACGAACCTTGAATTACTATACCTTCGTCCACATATCCTTTGCACATTAAAAAGTAATAAATGGAAGTACATATACAATATATTATGGATTTATGTATAATACATAATACCTAATTGTATATGATAAAAATTATTAGGTCAATTTATTTGAAAAATTTTTCAGACGTAATATTAAGCAAAACCATAATGAATACAAGTTGCACCATAAATTTTCAAATAATGTTACAACTTTTTGTTTTGCATTATGTTATGTTTCAAGTTTTTTTTTTCTAATCAAATTATATAGGAAAATTGGTTTTTTTTTTGCTATAATAAAAAAAATCTAATAATCCTGTTATGGTTATTACAGTTTAAGAAAAATCACTTTCTTAGTTTCATAAATTAGTTATATGTATGCACACAACATAATACAGCCAGCTGATTTGATGTTATTAACTTGTAAAAAACGAATCTGCTGTTATCATGTAATAAATACCTATATATAATATTCCATTCCATCAGTAGTCTATTAGTGAGGAAAATTCAATTTTGACCTATTTGAATCAATATATATAAATTGGACATTATTTATATGTATCCATAATTTATATTTTATGGTAATATAAATTTATGATTCATTTAATTGAAGATTATAATAAAACACTTGACACCATTAGACCTTTTTTATCCTTGATACTCGAATTAAACATTCGATATGTTTTGTTTAAATTTAAATTTTTAATTAATTGTTCTAATTATGATTTATTAAAATTCAATAATAATATTTGTTTTGAATTTTTTATTGTATTTTAATAAACGAAAATACGCATTATTTAAAAACGAATATTTCAATAAAACGTAGAATTTTTTTTTCCAGTTCTAAGGATAACAAAAGTCTAAGGGTAAAAAGTCAAGCTTTTTTATAATAATAATCCTCTTATTCTAAATATCAATCACAAAATTATTTGCCTGTATAAATTACATTTTAATAATGTCCAATTTAAGCCAAATTTATATATTTGCGATTTAATTTTTTTTATTATTTATTTATTTTAAGCGTATTCAACACCTTATAAACATTTAGTTCATTTTAATAACTAATTTAATTTTTATAATTTAAAACAATACTAATGAATGACAGAAGATAAGTAATTAAAACCTTAATTTTAATTTCTTCTAATTATTTTATGCTCAATATTTATGTTAATTATTTACGTATGTGTACTGTAAATCAGCAGCTACTTTTTGTTTTTAATAACACTTAATTCCAGTTGATAACTGAAAAATTTGACACAAATATTGGTGCCTTCCGTTCCGGATTGAAACGTAACGAATCGAAAGATACTTGCTCCAACTTCTTATACGCATTCATATAGATGTATCTTATAATAGAATTTTTTTTATAGCTATACAACATTATTAATCATTCTGAAAACTATGGTAAAACTATTATGCGCTGAAGGCTTTTACAATATCTAAAACGTTGGCAAAAGTATTTATTACTAAAACTGTAATCTGTATAAAAATTATGCATATAATTTTGTGAAATGAGTGTGTAACAATTTCAATATAATATAACTAAGATGAGCTTTATTTGGACTGCGTAAGAAAATATTTAATTTTTCACTTTATGCTTTTGATGTATTTCTATTTTTCATATATTTAATTTCAAAAGTTGTTAATATGTAAAAGAAAATAATATCATTTATGATTATTTATTGAATAATAATTGACTTTTACTTTGCAATTTTGGCCTCATTTCAGTAAATTCAAGAAAATCTAGTTTTTGGATTTTTTATATAAATTTCGTAATGAGAAAATATTTTCTATGATTTAAAAAAAACAGTAAAAAAATTATGCTTAAAAAACTTATGATAATTTGAATTTGAATTTGAATTTGAATTAATATTAAATGATTATATTATAACTTATTAAAATTGATTTATTCAATAATTTATCATTTGAATTTCTGTTCTCTGTACATATATGTACATATAGATTTGATTTTATATTTTGATTTAACAATTAACTATTTAAAAATTTTTAATTTATCAAGATTATTAGATCTTGGCCAAATTATTGAACTGTATAAAATAAGTTATTACGAAAGAATAATATTTTAATATATATATTCACGTACATAGAAATATTTAAGTAGATATTATGTATTTATATTATATTCTCGATAAATATATTAAAAGTAATCATATATGCATGTATTCACAAATGCAAACCTTTCATATAATGTTACTTAAACAGAGTAAGAATTAATCTAATTTTTTTAAATTTCTAATCTTAAGTACCTACTTAACAAAAATTTAACAAATTAAAATATAAGTAATTAAAATTTAAAATTAAATTGCCATCACCATTAGTAATACAATAATAGTATGTTATTATTAACGAAAAATTAAATGAGTTTAATTAAAAGACTTGAATATTGAGAGATGAATGAATATTTGCAAAATAATTATGAAAATTATAAAAATGATTAGAGATTAGAGAAGGACTCAATTCATATGTATTAGGCTTTCCAATAAGTTTAAAAATTAATACACACAAATAGGATATTCTAATAAAAATATTATTAGACCTTGAAAATGTTAAGTAATAAAAAAAGGTGTACATAAATGTTATCAAAAATGCAAAAATACAAAAACATAACCTGCATATAATAATAAAGAAGAATTCTTCTAAAAAGACTGTATTTGTGATATAGTACTTATATACCTAATATTTGTTAAAAAATTAGTTAATTATAAACATTAAATACGATAATTGTTAGAAAAAAATTATATGAACACAAAGAGAAACACATTTGTACGAAACTTATTTTTATAATGTTTTAGTACGAAACTAATAAGTTTTGCTAACCTGGGGTATCAAAATCGAGCATGATTTAGAACTAATCTTCTTCTTATTTATTTAATCTTTGGTACTAGACATTTTATCTATGCCTTCTTTATATAAATAGGTGAGAAAATTTTATGCCTTCTTTAGATATACAGGAAGTTTTTATATATATTCATATAGTAATTTTAAAAAGAAGAAAGTTAAATATCTTTGTGTTTCATCGGCTTTTTTAGTTTATTTTCAGAAATTTGTATTTATCAGAATTATATTTATTTTTATTGCGAAAAATTAGTTGATCTTTTATGTATTTTGAATAATTGCATGTTCGATTACACTTGAAATAAATTTCAATAAACTTTCTTCCTTGTTTTGCGTTATTTATTTTTATAAGTTTTTTTTTTTTTTGATTCCATTACAACTCTTAACCCACATACCTATAAAAAGTAAATAAAATTTACAAAATAAATTAATGAGTAATAATAAATTTTTAAATAATTGTATTTTGTAAGCTATTTAGTTATATATATTGTTATTGAAAATATAAATTTAATATTCAAAGCACAAAAATATTGCGATTTGTTTCTTGTTAAAAGAAATTATGCAATTTTTTTTTTGTTAAAACATCCAATTTAATTGATTAATATATCAATTCTTAATTATTATATTTATAATTAAAAAAAAAAATTATTAAAACAGAACAATTATTGTAAGTTGGATAAATGTCAAGAAATCTAATTTTCATTGGGTATTCACGATTCAAACCTTTTTTGTGATTGACATATATTTTTTTTTGCTTTTCTAAAGTGCGCAAGATGTGTACCGAATACCTAATATAAAATATGCAAAAATTCTTAAGTATTCTCATTTATACATTACATTTTTTCTTCAAATTTTGAAATAATTATTACTATTATTATAATCATAACTACATATTATTATTATTTTAAGCCAGTTTTATAAGTTTTATAAGAATGTTATTGATAATGTGAATTATATTACGTAAACATATATTGTTTTCTTACTATTATGATAGTTATGTTAATTTTAAGTATATAATATATGATATTTTGTTATATTAATAGTAGAATTTGATTATTTACAAACTTTAATTTAAGTTAAAATGTCAAGATTTAAATTTCTGTAAAGATTATAAATATCTGGTAGAAATAAATAAATAAATAAATAAAAAAGCAGTTCAATTAAAAACAAGAGCTACGTATATAAAGAATAATGAAACTAAAACCACAAAATGTTCATTCTACCTTGTATTCAAAATAACAATATAAATTATTTTGGATAGAACAGTATGGCTACAGTACAAAAGTTTCAAGCCCTTCATAAGTAGTTCGTGATCCAAAGCAAATTTTAATTGTTTATTATTTTATTTATTTATTACTTACACTGTAAAAAAAAGAAAATAAATCCTGGTTGATTTTAAAATATTGAAATTCTTTGTATTTGCGTTCCGAAATGCTGGATAGATCAGTATGGCCGTTAAGTTGAACTTATATTTATACATAATTAAGCATTGATGTGAAAAGCTTGTTTTAAAAAAATTATATAATCTTAATACAAACATATATCAGTATCAAAAAGTAATAATATTTTGAAGTAATTTTTTTTAACATTATTATTATGGTATTATTTATTTTATAAATTTTATTCTAATTTTCCATTTACTTAGAATAATTTTCCCGAAATATAAATAATCAACGTTATTTATATGTACTTTTTTTTTTATCAAATTTATGCAAAAAGTGTGAAATACAAATCTCTGGGTGTGAAAATAAAATAAATTTAATTTGAAGATATTTATAATTTAAATTTAATAAAATTTGGACATTTTATCACTTTTACATAAAATAATTTCGATTTCAAGACACAAATGTGAATAAAAATGTACACAAATCATAATAATATATTCATTAGAACATTTTTTTGTTGTTGTTCTTGTTATTATTATTACAAATTTTGTGATAGAAAGAAAAAAAAATTTATGAAGTTTAATGAATGAGTGAAGGACAAATTAAGCTGTTTGCAAAATATATTTTCGTAACAAAATTTTGTTTTCGGCGATAAATTTATCTTTTTTTTTTATTTTAGGTTAAAATTAAATGTTTTTGTTGATTATAAAAAACATAACGAAAAGATATGGCACGGTATAATAATAAAAATGTGTAAAAGCAATTATATTTAGAAACTTAATTTATATAAGAAATAAACATATAAGATTTGTAAAAATGTTTCGTTTTCAATTGAACTTATGGTGTTGACTTGTTCAGAAACAGTATTTCGGACTAAAGAATTATTTTTTTTTAAATACTTAGTTATTTCCTTATTTCGAATTGCAGGTGAATTTATTATTTTCATTTTTACATGTTGAGAAAGTGAATCAATTCTGTAAAGAGTTTAGAAGAGATAATTTTTCTAATATAATGCAAAAACATACATAATGTAATATTATCATGTTTATTGAGTATATTTTTAATTCCTTATTTTATTTTTATCATAATTTATTTAAAATTAATAAATACACATTAAATATTTTATTATGATGTTTGTTATTTTTCTATATTTTGTTTACTAACATTGAAAACTACATTATATTTATAAAATTCTTAAAATGGCAATTAGAATTTGAAGGCGTTCAAGATTTTTTTTTTATTAAATTTATTTAAAACTTAGCAGTGAAAAAAAAAACAATCGTAAATAATTTGCAGTTTTTTATTTTGTTTTTTAAAGCAGAAGTAGACCAAATTCTATACGTTGACAAAAAAAAATTTGCGCAATAAGCTGAGTAGTGCCAAGTTCATTTCAAGTTTATAAAATTATACTTAATTGAAAACCACTATTTTTGTTAAAGAAAGTTGTCATAGGAAAATTTTCAATAGTTACTTATATAGAATTTTTGCTTAATTTATTTATTATTTGAGGAACAGGAATATTGAATGCTTTTTATATAGAAAACAATATTATAGTTTAAATTTAATGTTATTGTTAGAGCTGTTTAAGTATTTTATTATTATTACTAATTTATTTCTGTAATTACACTGCAGTTTAGTTCATAAAATTACAAGTAATAGAGAGTAATCTTTATCGTATGGAAAAACTTCTAAAATTATTGTCAATACATTTGCATTAAATAAACGGTAAAAAAAAATAACAAAAATACCATGCACTCTACTTCCAAAACTCCGAAACCTCTAAATATTCTTATTCCGGAAAATTTTTTACTTTTGATTCGATTAAACTCCAAGACAAAGACATTAAGTAAAAGCTTATTATAAAATTGAATTTCGAACAAAAACCTGTTAAAAACGACAAGAAACAAGAGACGATGCAAAACTTCTCTCATTAATATGAACAGCGTTATTCTGATTATTATTATTATTATCGAACCAGTTTATAATGGATGACTTCCTGAAATATATTGATTCTAGCTTTATTGGCAATTATTAGATAATCTTATTCTTATCAACTTTATTTTTACATACATGAAATATAATATTATTATAATGCCTTAAATTTGCATGCTTCCGTTTGTAAGTTATGTGCATTTTACTACTACATACATATATTTAAATGTAAAATTTAAGGAAATAGATTTTATAGAGAACATTAATTGAGCTTAAAAATGCTACAAATTCATTTTTTATAATTAAAAAAAAAAAAAAAAAATTAAAATAAAATTGAATTGTACTTATTGTCAACATATGTATAATTGTTCATCCTTGACCTTGTGACACTTTATTAAATGAGTTTTTGTTATTATTATTATAATTTTTTTTTTTTACTTCTTTTATTTTTTTGCTTACTAGTGTTAAAAACATAATTTGTTTTGTTTTAAAAAAAAAAAACAAAAAACATTTTTAACCAAATAATAATTTAATATCATTAAATGGTCATTATTTTAACCATTATACCATATCATTACCTAATCTCTTCTTTATTATGTTTTCATTGTTTTATCTATATATACATAATATAACATATGTATTTACCAGCTCTTATTGATATAGAGTTGAGATGTCTTCTTCAAACTTTTGTGTTTGATTTAAATCTGGTGTGTCCAGTGAAGAAAAAAAAAACCGAATTTTTTTTTTTTTTCAGTTAATGAATGTTTAAGTCAAGCGTACAAAAAAATATAAAATAATTCATGTTTTTTTTTTTTTTGCTTTTTTTAACTAAAAATAATCTTAAATAAATATCATGTTAATGTTAATAAAATAAGTAAATTTTTGAAAATAACTTCTTCTGCTTAAATTAAACCGTAAGTGTTTTGAGTTTTTGGTGAACAAAAATCTACAATATTTACCGCAATTGCGATTTTAAGATCCGTAAACACTAATTATTGCATAATAATAATTATTTTAGACAAGTTTTGAAAAATATTATTTTTTTTTTTTCATTATAATATTTATAATAATAATATTAACTTTTATTTTAGTTGTTGCATTAGCTTAAGTATATAATACGAATTATATACAATATTACGTAGATTTTTTAGTTTATTCTAGAAATAAGTTCGTCGAGTTGTTATGCAAAACTAATTAAAGTATAGAGAACTAGAAAATTTATATAATATTGTCAAAATAAAAAGACATCACATAACACTAAATATTAGAAAATTAAACTAAATGCGATTTGATTACAAGATAATGTATTTAATTTGTAAATTGATAAGATAAAATTGTAATTACTATTTTTTATGTCGGGAAAGAAATTTTTAGCGCCAGACTGGAAGGCGTAGAAAAAAATGTTAAAAAATTGATAAAATAATAATACCTATTTAGAGTTTTTAAGTGAAGTAAAACTATTTTTTAAGGCAAATTAATTTAAATTTAAAAATTATCACTAAAGAAGGATTTTTGTTTATATATTTAATTTAAAAAAAAATAGTTGAATGAAAATTATCAAGATAATTCTTTTTTCAACACACTTGGTCAATTTTTTAGATTCATACAAATTTTATCATTCAATAAAATTATAATTGAACAGTAACTCTTATTTAACTTTTCTTGATCAACTTTAATCGGTCAACAGACATGTATTCGTGAAAGCACTTTATAACATTTTAGGAATTTAAAATTTTATCCGCACATTTCAGGTCTTTATATCCAAATCTAGACAGCAGTTATTAAAGATAAGAATGAAGTAACTCTTAGTAGTGATTGAGATAATTTATTGTCGACTCAAAAATAATATAAAAGTTATTTAGAACAATTATATACTTTAATTTCCATACACATTTTGTCCTGGCTGTTCAAATAAAAGTCATATTAATTAAATAGTTTTTTTTTATTAATAACTCCCTCCATGGTAGTTTTAATTTGTAAAGAATGTGCACTATCTAAAAAAAAACGTGATAAAATTGTTAAATATGACAGTTTTATTTTCACATTTTTACAGTAGGTATTTTTAAAACTATTTAAGTAACATATTCCAATTACATGTAAGCCATAAAAATTTGATTCCATCCAGATTGCTAATAAATTTTAATCTTTATTAATATGGATTAATTCCTTGTTAAAACAAATTTGATAAAAAAATATAAAAGTATTAAAAATTAATATTTATATTTTTAATAAACTCTTAAAATTAAGTTAAGAGGGTTATTAAAATTTTGATTGATTTAAGTTTAATTGTTTTTTCAATGATTTAATTTTATGATTAATATTAATACTTTTTATTATTATATTTTACATTAATTTTAAACACAATATTGTTCCAAAATGATAAGAATGTAGTAAGAGACACCGCACATAACCACTTTGAAAAAATTAGATTACAAATCTGATAGTATGTTGTACATAGTAATTTGAAGAAATTTGAATGTTTTTTCCCGATTACTAAAAAATAGGGTAAAGTCTTGTGAGTTTTATTTTTTCACAACATGTTTAAATTAAGTTGGATCTGCAAATTTGAAAAGAAAAAACTATTTTTTTTGCATTTTAAGATATCTCTGTACTTTGTCTGTCTTCTATAACCCCTATATGAAAGATTTTTAAAATAAAACTGATCTATTTTACTTTAAAAATAATTAATATTACTTTGACATTTATTCAACTTTTTCCTTTAAAACAAAACTAATAATTCCCGAATTTTTACAGAGATGGGGGCATGTATAGTAATTATAGTATTAAAATATTCTTTACGAACTTCAATACCTAAAGCTTTACATAATCAAATTTTTTATTTTATTTTATGTAACAATTTTTTTCATCTGTCAAGTACACATGCATTATTGCAAAAATTTCCATTATCAAAATAATTTGTTTCGAATTAATAAAACACATTTTTATTCTTCTTTTTTTATAATTTTCATTGTCTTTGAAGTTTTAATTTTTTTTTTTTACAATATGATGAAAAATAAAAATTAACTAAAATTTAAAATTCCTAATCAATAAAAAAATGTTTTTGCGAAATGTAATTTATTTTTTTTTTATTTTGATTTTTTTTGCAAAACACGATTAATTATATCTTTATTAAAGATGTAAAAAGTTACATTAATAACAGTAATTGGTCTTACTGGAAAAAAAAACGTAAGTAACTTAGCGCGATTGTATAAAAACAAAATACTTAAATCAAAATTCATCACGATTCTTACAAGTTATAATTATATATATAAAAATATTGGCGGATTTTATTATTTATTAAAATTTCAGCAAATTTTCTTAATGATCAAAAAGTTCAAATTATATAATAGAAGAACATCATAATAACAATATATGGTATCTAAGTTTATAAGATATTGATAATAGTCCAAAAATTAAATGAATAAACCTTAAATTCAATAGTTGTACAAATGCAATTTTTTCTTTAAAATATGACCTTTATCAAAAACCAATTTTAAATGTTTTCATTATATACAAAAAAATATTTCTCAAAATATATTTCAAATTAATGAATATCATAGATAGTGATTTCTTTAAATTCCGCTCCCTAGGTCTAAGAAGAGAAAAAAAACCCCGAAGCTATAATTTTCTTTAAAAACTTTTTATGTCATTTAATTATATTATGAGTATCTGTAAGTTATTTTCCTCTTATGCAATTAAATTGTATTTCATAAATCTAGAAATAAAATAGATTTAACACTTATTTTTTTATCACTGCATACCTTTAATTTATATGAGAAGAAACAAGTTTTGCATAAACGTTAATAAATTCAAGAAACTTTAATATAAATATTTATTCAACGTATGAAATTACAACTTTTGTTAGAGTTATGTGTTATTTAAGATAATACAAGAGTTTACGAACTGACAAAAAATACTTGTTACACAGAATTTTAAACAATTACGCAAACAGGAGTTGGGAAAATAGCAGAGAATATATAGCTTTTAGATTTATCGTTATCATTTTTTACTAAGTTTTAATTTTTTTTTATTCCAATAGGACTTTATACAACTTTTTAGTCTTTAAAATAATTTATTATAAAAATATATCTTTCTAAGGTTAGCACTTTTAATTTTTAATTGAAATACAGAAAACAAGCTCCGTTCTTCAATCACGAGGTATCTAATGATCTACTTGTTCTTTTGTATAATTTTGAATTCGAGGGATGTGTAATATTTTCGTAATTTATAAAACGGATTGAACTAAGTATACTTATTTATATCAGTAAATGACAAGATAGATAAACTAATTTTATCGCGAGAAAATATAGTATTTAAAAAAGAAATACCTTCTTTTGTCTTAATTTGAAAAAAAAAAAAATTAATTATCGCTTGTGTATTCTTTGTAGAATATATTTAACATGTCTAATATCTTGACCAAATGATTAATATTATTCACAAATAAAATTCTTAGTTCTTAAAAAAATAAAATAAACTAGATTTTATCAAAACATTTTTGTATTCTTTGCTTTTCGTGAACCTGAACTTGAAAAAAATAAAAATAAAAAATAAAATAATAATAAATATGTGCCTAGTAGCTCAAAACATAACATTGATTAAAAATATATATGTATATATAAAGTGCAATTATAATTGCAAGCTTGTTTTGAAGGTAAACTACATTATTTTAGTCTGATAATATTAAGATAAATAGTTGCAGACGTGACGTCAATTGAATTTAAAATATCTCAATTTGGATTTTATCAAATTTTTAAAAATAAAAATAAATATATTTTTTTAAATATTAAAAAAATTAACTGGATTATTTAGTTTTAATTTCCTTTAATCACATTTTTATTATATTAAACGTTATGTATATGTTTCTAAATGTACTCAATCTTATATTTATTTATTATAACCTTAAAGGAAAAAATTATTAGATTCTCGGTTTTTATTTAATTCTATAAAAATCTTAAAAATTCGAGTAGAATCTTAAGAAATGTCAGCCCAATTTCGATAAATAAATACATTTAGAACAAATTATATGACATACTAATATTTTAATGTAACAAATATTTTTAATCTTTTAGTGATCATTCGATCAAATCTCACAAATTATGAATAACATATTTTTTAACAAAACAATTTAACACTGGTGTTCAAAAATGTTATCTAAATTTCAAAACTTAAATTTTATGTGAGAAAAACTCATTTGAGACTTTCAAGTAAAAATCAAAGTTATGATTTTATTTCTTCTATAAATATAGTAGATTTCAAAACAAAAAAAAATATTGCACAACACAAAATGCAAAAATAAACAAATAATTATACTTTTGATTATATGAATGACATTTAAAAAATTAGTTTATTCTAACACAGAAAAAAACAATGTTTTTTTTTTATTCAATTCTTAATTATTCAAATATGAATTGTAAATTTTTGTTTGTTTACGTTTTTTTTATAATAAATAAAAAGACGAAATTAGGGCATACTACTTACATGATAATAATAAACATATGAATTTTTTGCAGCGAATTATAATCACAAAAATTTAAATTTTTATGCGAAGTTTTTATTTAAGAAGCAAAAAAAAAAGCGTTAAAGTGCAATTCAATTTTAGTGTAAAAAAATAAAAATAAAATAAAACTTTGATTTTCTAGCACTTCTAATTTTGTCTTTTTTAAACGAAACAATAAAATAATGTTATTGAAAATTCTATTTCGCAAAAAAAAAATCACATTATTCAATTTTTATGAGACCATGATTATGTAAAAACCATAATTAAATGCAAAATAATTAAACTAATTTTATATTAAAATTAAATTCCTTTGTTTTTGACATTAAATTTTTCTATTTTTCACTTAATTTTTGTTTATTAATTTTCAATATTAAGTGAATACTTTAAAATGAACTTTGTAATGGGATTTTAAAAAAAGCACAATACAAATTTTTTAGGTATATATTAATTACATAAACATATACACAGCAGAGTGGTGCTAATCAATAACACTCTTCTAATTTTCATAATTTTTGTTCAACAATATTTTTATAGTTTTCTTAAGTTTTATATTTTTATTATTTAGAGCAGTGGTTCTTAATCGGTGGTGCACGCACCCCTTAGGGGTGCGAGCTTGAATATTTGGGGGTGCGAAATTGTAATTTTACAAATTCACGTGTAGCTAGCAAAATAAAAAACTAATCTTAAAAATTCATTTTGGTTAGTAAATTTTTTATTCACAACACATTTTTTAAATATGTTTGTAAATTATAAACCATAGAAACAAATTAATTTTTGTATTTTTTCTACAATTACAAAAATTCAAATGCGTTTCTATAGTGATTTTTATATTTCCTCGAAATTTTAGTTGATTGTTGCGATTATTCTTAGAAATATAAATACTGTTTCGCACATTACATTGAATAAAGATTTAAAAATAATTGAATTTTAGTGTTGATTATTACAAGTTTGAATTTTTGTGTTGAATATTAAAAGTTAAATATTAATAATAAAACAATTAATACAAGTTAATTTTACAAGTTTAGTTGAATATTTATATTCTAATTATTAGAATATAATTTGGTACATTAAAGTCAAATTCAAAAGCTAAGCTAAAATATAGCAATAATAGATAGAAGTTTAATATTTTTTTAGTGTTTTATTAAAAAATTTAATTTAGTATAAAAAATATGTTTTGCATAATGTTTGTTTTTTAATTTATATAAGTCAATAATTTCTGGTAAGGGGTGCGAGAATATTGTTTGAAAATTTTAGGGGTGCCGGTAGCTAAAAAGGTTAAGAACCACTGATTTAGAGGGACCTTTGATGCACTATTGTTGGCAGAAATAAAAAAATAGAAACGAAATTGAATGTAGATAATAATCGAAGCACTTAGTTTTTCGCTGCAATGAAGAAAAGTGTCAAAAATTTTCGTTGAAAGAAGAATGATATTATATTTGATTATTAATAAATTTGACTATAATTACATTTGACTGTAAATATATATTTGACTGTATTTCTATTTAAGTAAAAAAAATTTGAAATTGAATTAATAAAAGAGGGGTTCAGAAAACAAAATTAATTTAAATGTCATTACACTCTGAAATGAATGTATATTTAATTGTACTTACACTCAAGTGAAATAACAGTCAAATGTATCGCTTCCAAAAATAATGAAACAAAACTCAATTAATTTGCCTTCCCTGTTTTTACAGTTTTAAAACATAGTTTATTGGATATTATATAGAAGAATGTATTTTATGTACATGTGATCGGTAAGTTGTATTTACAATCGTAAATTTAGCTCGGTAAATGGTATATTACATGCGTCAATACACATGTAATTATTTAATTAAGTAAATTTTATTTACATTCTCCGTATTAAGTAAATTTTCGTTTATTTTTTGCATTGCAAATGTATACCTCTCACATGTACATTAAAACAGTATACAAAACACGTTAATAAAATTTGTTATACAGCTCGTTGTGTATATACACAAAAACACATGGACACTTGTCAATATTATATCACTCGACCTAACGGTCTCGTGATATAAGTATTTACTCGTGCTATGTGTTTTTGTGTATACACAACTCGTTGTAATAACAAATTTTCTTAACATGTATTGTAATCTACTATTTAATGGTCTTTGAAATATACGGAATGAAAATAGATAAAAGATATTAAAATTTAAAAGTTAGACAAAATAATTTGTTTTAAATTCGAAACTACCGACCAACTGTGTAAAATTTACTAAAACATGTCAAAATATGCATATTACAGCTACATTTTAAAACAGCTCTTGGTTATAATTTTGTTTTTAAATGTAATATTACATAAATTAATCAGAATCAAAATATGTATATAATGAATGCCTTTGAAATAATATGAATATATTGCAATTTAAAACAAAGGTAAAGTTGCGACACAATCATAATTGTAAATGTAGAAAAATTTGCTAGCCTAAGAATTTTGTGGATATATTTATGAGAACAAAAAATTAAAACAAAATTAAAAATCATACGGAAAAGAATAAAAAATAATATATTTTAAATTTGCGTTAGCAAATTTTCTTTTATAAAAAAAAAAATTTAAATTCAGGTCAGACATATACAATAAAAATATACATATTTATCTACATAATATGTATAATAACTTAAGCAATTCGCGCATTTTATAAAAGCTATTATAATAATGAAAAAAAATTATATTATGTTGTTGATAATCATAGGTATATAGCAAAAACGACAATTAATGTTGCTACGGGAACTTAGAATATTCAATCTTCAAAAAATGATTAGAAATCTCAAATCTTCCAAAATACTTATTAAATTTTTTTTGCTTATTTTGAATGTAAATATTTTCGTTCCAACGATTTTTCGGGTATTCAAAAAACTTTTTTGTTGTAAACAATTCTTTTCCAAAACATCCTACTTGACAGTAAGTAATAGGTGCGCTTTGTTAAGTTAAATAAAAATCCAAAAAAGACGAAATTTCGATAGTTTTGTTATAAATTTGTACAAAGAAGGGTTTATTTAAAAGAAAAAATTTCTATCAAAATATATTTGGTCAGAAAAAAACATTGATGTTACGTCTACGTTATGTTATTTACAATTGCTCTAGTCTAAATCAACATTGTTTTACACTGTCAAAATTAGAAGTACAGTTGCAACACAAAAATAAGTTTTTATTTTAACAACAAATTGCAATGCAATAAAGTACTTAGGTATATCTTCGGGATTTTTTTTATTCAGAATTATATCAAAACATATTGGAAAACATACCGCAAAGAAAACTCCAAATGTTAAAACAATTTTTCTGCAAAGCTTTATAATCAAATTTATTATGTTAAGATAATAATGCAAAATGATTTATTATTTTAAGATAATAATGCAAAATGAAGGGGGAAATTCTATTATGTTATATAAGTAAAAAAATTATTTTTATGTAATGGGATGAAATTTTAAAAGAGAAGATTCTTTATGAAATTTTATAGCTTTTCAATGTCCTCAATTATTTTGAAATAATTTTTATTGCAACGAAACTATCCATTATTATATTAATCGAAAATTAATTTATTTCTTTAAATTTGTTTTGGTAAATACAATAGGTCGATCAATGATGCCATTCAACGTACTAACAACAAATGGTTGTGTAACAATAAGTGAGGAATCGACCCTATAATTATTCCAAAAAAGAATTTACAATTATTTCATTTAAAATAATAAAATTATGTAGACATCTTAATAAATATATTTTGTGAATGTTAATGAGAATTTCTTAATTCATTTTTCTTTAATCTTTTGATGATTCAGTTTCATACTATAATTTTAAACTATAAATTTATTTTATTCTTAAATGAATATAATATTAACTATATACGTGACCGAAAGATCCTAGAAATTAACAAATTAAAATTTTTCATATCAGGATGTATTTTTAATTTCCTGCATAATAATATTTCTATAATAATAATAATAATTTATTTCAAAATTTCAATGTCACTAAGTCAAGAACCATTAAAAATCATCTTCACTGTTGTAATAAACAAGTGTAAATAAAATAATGCTTAATAAATAAATTATCCACTTTATATAAAAATCAACACTTGAAGAAAATAAATTTTCAATTTAATATTTTTTTTTTATATACGTAAAAGTTTATGTACACACATATTACATATTTATTTATTTACAAACCACTATAATTTTTTAAAATTGTAATATGAAAAAAAAGTGATTTTCAGGCATTTCAAGATGATGTAGATTGTAGAATAAAAAAACTAATCATTTTTTAGATTTAATAACAAAACAATGCAATTAAAAAATTGTTTTCTTATATGAGCATATTTTAATTCATTTATAAAGGTATGATTATTTTTTTAACATATATAATTATGTACATATATAGGTTAATATTGCGTTAATTTAATTCAAATGGCAAAACAAAATAATTTTTAAAAAATTTCCCATCCATTAACCTATTCATAAGAACCTCTCTGTGAACTGGCTGTTATTGCTTAGAAAAGAATTCCAAAATATGTATACCTGCAACTCATAAAATTATTCTGTCTCCTACTTCCAGCAATAGAACAGAATAATTTTCTACTGAGACGATATATATACGATAATTATTGTGGATTTATCCGCCAAATTAAAAAATTAATAAACAAAATATTATTTAGCTGATTCTCAATCCCCTCTTCATATACAAAACCATCTAGATATAAAAAGGCAAAAATACTCAAAGAAATTAGAAAAATAAAGATATTGTAAGAGTACTGCATATACTTTTACACACATTATATGTACATATCATATTATTAATACTTATTGTCCATATATAGGACAAGTACTTTTACTTTCTTTGTGTAAACATAATTATAATCGGATTAGTTTAAAGATAAATTGTATTTCTAGTGCATTTATGGAAAATACGAATTATGATATACATATAGGTATAATATGAAGAATAAAAAATATTTAAATAAATAATTAAGTAATCAAGTTCAGGTGTTAAAAAAAAATAAAAAAACATGTTTTATATAACCAAAACGTATATTTTTGTGACGACAATTAATTTCAATAATGCGAAAACTGTCATCATCAACATATTTGGAATATGATATAAAACCAGTATGCATAACATCGTGTGTTTCGGTATAGAATAAACATTTTATTATTATTATCATTATATTTTTTTTAATGTTTGAGTTAATCAATATAGGAAGAGTTTTAAATCTTACGCATTAGAAAGCTTTTAACTGCTTTATAAAATTTATTATGTTGTTGATAAATTTTAAAAATATTCAATTTATTTTTATATAGTCTTAATGGGGCTTTGTCTATTTATTGTGCATTGTAGCAAAAAAAAAATAGTTACTATTTCCATAATATTTGATGCTAAGTGAATTCTTTATAAATCCTTTATGACAAAAGAAAAGAAAATAATAGGAAATAATAATTAAAGGATTGATAAAGTTAAGCTTTTATATAAAAATATATTTTGAACCTAATCTGTGAAAACTATAAAATTAGTGTATAATATTCTCTATTCTATTTTAGTCCAAATAATAATAAATATTTCAAAGAATATGTTTATAAATATGAACATATATCTATTCGCCATTAAATTCCTTTAAAATGAAATTGCATTATTCATTATCGATTTATTAGATAAGATAAAAAAATTTATTAGTAAAATAATCATTATAAAAATCACATAAATAGAATATATATAGGTATCTGTGTATTGTATATGTATGTATCTATGTATGTATCCAAAGAAAAAATAAGATAGATGTAACTTCTAAGACTAGAATCAAAGATAACAGGAAATTTATCAAAAGAAATAAGAAATCGATATTAAATAAAAATTAAATTGTATAACATTCATCACAAGAATTGTAATTGATAGGCATCAATTGAATCATTCTGATGAGTCCTAAGCTTGATACCAGGACGTTAAAGTTCAACAATCTTTTAATAATTTCAAGTAAAAATAATTCTCTAATAATCAGCAATAGATTTAATAAGTTTTCCGGTTGTTTGGATATATATAAATAATTGCTTTTCGGGTTAAATTACTATATCTACTAATAAAACTTAATAACCGAGGCATTACAAAACCTCACTAAAATTAATGTTTTTATTTTAATTGAGAAGCTTTGAAATGAAAATTTTCCTGCTTATTTTACTAAATTTTCTAATTTCCTGGATGAAATGTTCAAAAAAAAACATTTTATTAAATAATAACTATTTTATCATTCATTTCCTTACTTTAAATACAAAATACTTCAAAAAAAAATCCAAACACTGCTGCTTATGATACATATTCTACTATGACCTACTTCTGCATATAGAAGCACATGTGATGTTTTATTTAAATGAATAAAACCTGTAACTTTCTATTTCTAATTTTGGTGGGATGTTCTACTTTTTTTATAGATAAATTATGTAACACAGAAAATTTTTGAACTCAAATCTCCTATAGAAAAATTATTAAAATTTTTATTGTTTATTATGTTGCTCAATTGAAATCTTGAGACGTCCTACATCAATATTGCTAAACATCTGTTTGTTGGTTTTTTTTTTTTTTTTAAAGCTTAATAAAAGACTTTTAAGTTTCAATTTATCTATTCAGTTTCTTCTTTGAAATTTATACCCATCATTTCCTTTGGTTTTTTTTTTTTACATAAATAAAATGTTTTATATGCATTAGTTGCATCCTCCGCTAAAAATGTTCACATTATATAGATGTTTTTTTATATTTTTTTTTGTAAGATTATTTCAAAACTTATACATATATACATAACGTACCTTTTTTATACTTTTTTGTTGATATTTATTATTATTTAATAAATTATGTTTATTACATGTAAGTGTTATATTATACTATCTAAACCATGCTGCATTTTGTCGCGCTTATTCAGTACTTATTAATATCAAACAATTTTATTCTAAACTATAGTCTATAAGTAATAAAATAAAATATTTCAATAAATCGGAAAACAATTCAAACCTTTTCGAATTTAAGCCAAATTTAAAAATATTATAACTAAACAGGTCTACAAAAGTTTATAATTGGTGCACCAATTTTAGGCCATAGGACTTTATGCCATAATGGATTTAGAATGTTTATGATAAAAATAACATAATAGTTCTGATAACGTAAGTAAACTTAGGGTCGCTAATAAAACAGTTAAGAAATTTTTTACAAAATATCTTTCTGTTCCATAAGAGCTTAAAAAACCTTGCAATTATATATTTTGATAATTAGTTCATCAACATAATATTGCTTTGTACTTTTAAAAGAAAGAGTCGTGATATTCAAAATATCAAATTTAATATGTTTTTTACGTCGAGAAAAAAAACGTAGGTTTGTTACTGCTGTACTAAATTATATTCACTTTTACTTTTAAAATAGAAGAATTTTCTTTATCTCATAAAAAATTAATATCAGTTCAAACATTGCATTTCTATGGCTTCAAATAAAAAAAAATTTAGATTAATCAATTTTAAAATTTCTTACAAAAGTATTGAAACAATTTTTCAAGGTATTGAATTAGATAACGATTATTCTGCTAGTTGTTAAAAAATTTCTAATTTGGACTGCAAAAGTATCAGAATACAAATTTTAATTTCGTTAGGTGAACGAATATGAATGATTGAAATTAGGAAAATGACTTACTGATAATTGGGCACTTAAGGAAAAGATAATATTCTCTTTTTTGAGTGAGTATAAAATCTAAATAAGTTTGAAAGATTTAAAGGCAAATAACAATTAAATAAATAAAGATAATCTAAATAGTATACATTTTGCCTAGGTATATTTTTTTGTCGACATTTTTATACAAAATTATGAAACCTTATAGTAGTTAACAGACCAATATTTACTTATTATACCTACAATATGTACATTGACAGCGCCACTTCTAGCATTGCTAGTGCCCTTTTTCTTGTACCGTTTTGATTTTTTTTTTTTTTTTGAGGAATACCCTAACCCGTACTTAAGTACATTGAAAATTGACGTTTTTTAAATAATTTGGAAACGATTTTCTATAAAAAAGTTTTTTTTTACAAATTTAACAATCCATGTGCCGTACAAGTAAACTCTGTATTGAAAAAAAAATATTTAAAAATTTTTTTCATACAAATTTAATAAGAAAAACATAATTGTATTTAATTTAAATGTTTTTAAGCGCCCTTTATAAGTGGCGCTCCGATGCCGGCCCTGTACTACATGGCGAGGTTTATTCAAAATTTATGATGAGCGCGTATAGGATTAGGAACATTTATTGATTTTTTTTTGCAATTGTTTTTTTGCCACTGAGCTACTTTATCAAAAAATTTTTTGAACAATAAGACGATACTTTGCCAACAAAATCTATGTCCATAAAATAATGTAAATTTTTGATAAGCTTAAGGTGGTATACATATATGATCTTATACATACGTAGCAAAAAAAAATTACTTAAATTGAATTATATGTTTTTTTTTGTTTCTGAGCATAATTTTAGTCATGTCAAGTGCTGTTTATATGATTGGATATAATTACACAACTCATATAGTCAACATTTATTTTTTTTATTTTTTGAGAGACTACGTAAAGAAATCCAATTAGTATTCATTATAAACATTTAAGCTGGTAATATATCATTACCAAAAGTGTTACAAATTTTTACCCATATATTTATAAATTTTTATTTTTCAAATTAAATTATAATTTAGAAGCTGCAGCTCGTGCCAAAAACTTAAAATTAAAAAAAAAAAAGAAGAGTTTTTTAACAACTTAAAGTATGAAACAACCATACCAATTTCTATACTTTTGTTGTACGGCACCGTATATGAGTCGTACACTATATTTTAATTTATAATTTTAATAATTTTGTTTTAGATATCTCGTTTGTTATGGTTTGCCTTTTACAAATAAGTTTTTACTTTTACAAATAAGTTGATTTTAACAATATCTCAAATTCAAAGATAAAAACAAAATTAAACTATTAAGTCAAGAATTCAATATATTAATATACAATCGAAGAAAAAAACCTTGAAGTTCTTAATTGTGTTTGTACAGAAAATAAAAGTGGGGATCAAATTTGGAATAAATATGTGAATATTTAATGGACAACAGACGACAAAACTGGAGTTAATCGCGACAAAACAATAGTATCTTAATTTTTTTTTTTATTGGAAATAACGAGCTTTTTCCATTTAAGTAAATTAATTAACCGGCAATCAGCCTGCATTTCATATTGGAAAAAATGTTGAATCACAAAATTGATCATAAGTGTGGCAAAATTGATCATAAGTTTGCTCACCACAAAATAATTGACTAAATTTTTTTCATAATTTTCCAGTTTTAAATTTTTATTTTGACTATTTTACATAAGGTTTTCATTTTTTTTTCAAGTCCTCATTCCAATAGTTCTCCAATGCAAAAAAACGATAAGAAAAATATTTTTATTTAATTAATATAGTTAATAGAATTTAATAGCGTTAAAAATAAAAATAAATAAATAAAATAATTAAAAAGATCACTCATGCGAAAATTTCTAAAAGTTAATCAATTTCAAATTCTGGCAGAATTTCTAGGTCTTACTTCAAATATAAGTTGGGTATTCATATTTCCAGGACAAGAGATGTAAGAAAAAAAAAGTCTTAAAGTTCAACTGCGGTCCAATAAATCTTTAATGAATTACTCAGTACATGACGTTGATTTCATATTATAAAATTTGGATAACAATCAATTATAGTTATTTATATGATGATTAATAAATTCGCTCATGGTGACAATTTGTACAATAATTTGCAACATTAAATTTTTGCATTGATTTAATTAAATTATTTTATAGCTTCTTATATTGATAATCCAAAAAAAAAAAAAAAAACCATTAAGCAGAACCGCATACAATTTAATATAAATTAATATAAATAATTCATTAGGAAATTATTAAAAGAAAAAAAAACAAAAATTATAAAACTGATTTTTGTCATGATTTTTTGAGCAAAAGAGCATAGTTTCAAATAAGAAAGCTTTCATTATTTTGAATTAATTTTATAAGCTTGATTTACGTGTATAAATTATTGAATAAATTCAAATAAGAACATAAAAAATTTATGAGAAAGAATATTATTTAAATATAATAATAATATTTATTTTACGCATTATGAAAACAATAAAAGTTCAATATTTTAGTATTAATATAGACTTTGATTCTAAAACTAGAATTAGAATAAATATTTTTTTTTTTTTCATTTTTAACAAAATCAACAAAAAATTTAGTATTGAAATTTATTATTGTTTCCTTGTGTTATTAGAATAAACAATATGTTTACCTTTGTAAAGGGCTAACCACAACCTACTCTTTATAGAAAATTATTTATTATGTTTTACCAAAATTAGACAAATTAAATTAAAAGTTGACTTGAATAAAGTGAAAAGCCATTTGCCCAAAATTATAATTTAGGCAAAAATTTGTTTTTTTTTTTTGCGCTAAGGCGAAAAACCTTTAAGCTCGGGAATTTACTTAATCTTTGAATTAAAAATGACCTTGAAAGAATTTGCATACATGTACGTATATACAATTTTTATTTTTAACTTTTTTTTTGGTAATATTTTAGTAAAAATAATTTCCATAAAATGATCGCCCACACTTGACGTTTGTTTGTTTATATGCGCAATTTTTTTTTTTCCTTCGAATTTGGCATTCAACAAAACTTTTGTTCTTTTTATTTTTTGTGATCTATTATTAATAAATAAAATAAAATCTTAATAAAACTAATTAATTTTAAAATTTAGGTAATTAATAAAATTTCAATATTATTATATATTAAGCTATCATCAGCATAACCAAAATTGATTAAAATATTAAGGTCTTACGTTTAATTTGCTAATTTATTTTGTGTAAAGTGCTTTTTTTTGCATAGTAGATAATATTGCTAAAAATTTGGAATTGTTCCTATAATTAAAAGAATACATTTCGAAGTTCCAATCCTATGGCAAATAACGAATAAAAATTATATTTAATATTATCTCTTTGTGTTTAGAGATTAATAAAGTGGCTAGATCAAAGTGACAAACCTATTTGCAAGAACAAGAACCTGACCTTTAATTTCCAAATTTTTAATTTTACTTTAATTGCAAAAATATGATCAAAAAAAAAAAACCCCAATGATCAAACTTTAAAAACTTATCTGGGCTAAATATGGCATTTTATTTGTTTAATATATTCTACATTTTTTTCATTTTTTGTTGTTTTGAATTGCCTGAAATTAATTTGGAATTTTTAATGTCGTCTATTTTTTTTTTAAAAACAATTATAATTATTATTGGGAGTATAAACGTTACTACTGTGACCTGCAATTTTGACTAAAATAAAACTACACTGAAATATTAATTGCATGCACGTAATCTAAGTGATTTAAAAAGTTATTTTAATGTTATTTTTTTTATGAGGTGTGTCCCTTTGGCCAATGTTATTTTCTTCTAATGAGCTTCATTTTAACATTATATGTTTCGTGATTCAATGTTAGAAATACGTATATATGTAATAATTTTTATATGTACAACTTTTTTCAACCCCTTTCCATGTGGATATATAATATATAAAATATTTAAAAAAGCTATAAAAATTGTTATACATTTATTAACATTGTACTATTATACAGTCGAAATATTTTTCGAAATACAATTTAAGTTGATTACTCACAAAAGTATACCTACATATAATTTACTCATGTTATTTTTATCACATATATATACATGTATATATTATATAATTAAGTCTACCGATATACAAATATATGTAAAATTTTACTTATGACGACATTATGGCGACGATACTGCGATTCCATGCAAATAAATAAGAAAACTATCTACATTCATAAAACATACCCCAAAAAACAATATTAAAATTTCCGACATAATATATAATTTTATTCAATGCCGAATAAAGTGGAGAAATATTTATACTTAACGTTTATGTATGTATCTACCACATATTACGTATAGTATATAGTTGTTAGTGCAAACAATATAAGCTTGTCATATATACTTATGTATTATTATGTTTTTTAATCTTTTTTTGGGGGTGTGAAAACTACAGTACATTTAATGACATGCATACCTATATATTATAAATATATACAATTTACTAATGTAAAATATGTGTGTACATAGATATACATGCAAAGAAAGAAATTGTTCCGTTTTAATTTATTGGATTGGTTAATAAAAACAATAAATTAAAATTTGATAACGATTTAAGTTTAAATAATGATTAACTTATTTATGATATACTATATTACACGAGGTAATTAAAAGGTGCGAATTCAAAAATTCATATAAGTACAAGTCATTTATGAATCTATGATGTTAAATTGTCATCGAAAGTTATACATCATTTAGAATTTTTTTTTAAAAAATATATACCCTATCTGTACACACTGTCTACAAACTAGGCTTTAACGTAATGGTTAATTATTCTTCCTTTTTTTGAAAAAAAAAGCCAGTTTCAAGTAAGTTTATAGTTTTGTGGTTAGTTTCAAGTAAAAGTTAATTTTAAAGTTTATATATTTCGAACTGTGTAATGTATTGATGAAAATAAATAAGAAAAATTTCGCAACTAATTTAACTCAAAAATTTTCAACCAAATATTTTCTGTGGACGACTCGGCATCTTCTACTCGTAGAACATTTTAGGTTTCTAACATTTTCTATATCAATATTTCGTCATGTTTCTTCTACAATCAACATATTTCTATAAGTCTTTTAAGTTAGAATTTTTACGCTGACCTAGATGACCTATCAACTACAATTCATCCCACAAATTCTCAAACGTATTGAGATCTGGGCTGCATGCGTATTTTTGCCCATATTATTCCACAGACTTAGAATACAATTTGAAAACTTGAACTAATTTAGTTCTGAGTCTACCACGATTTGGCACCAAAAATTATTTTTAATCAACACCATCCTAATCCTAATAATAAATAAGAAAAACTGTCATTATATAAAAAAAAAGAATTACATACATAATTTCTATACATATTCAATGTTTAATGTTTAAGTTCGAACTTTATGACTCCTTGCTGCCTGACACGAATATTAAATTATTTTCAATTTGTTATTACATGCTTACTGTATATGATTTTAAAGTATAAAAAAAATTAAAATATACCTTTAACATACATTCCTACATATGTTCTTGTACATACAATATAATGTATGTATATATAGTATATAATGTATTTGAAATTATGCCAAATATAAAATAATCAATTTTATATTTAAATTACAAAATTTTTGGAACCATTAAAATTAAAGAATATGTGTAATCAATGCATAAAGTCGATATATTAATAAAATCATTACGAAGATTCAATAAAGCTCATTTTATCCGTCTTCCAAAATGAATATTTTGCGCTTAGAAATTTATTACCGTGAAACTTCACTGTTTACAGAAAATTTTATCAAAACTACTTAGCACTCGAAATTTGTGTGAAATTTATTTTACTGATTTTGATCAGTTAACCTAGAGACTAGAGAGATTACTAAGGTTTATCCGAAGAGTCTAAGTGCTGGTTTAATATAGAATATTTTTTTAACCCTTTACAAATTAATTTTAATTTTTGTTTTTCGTCTTTAGCATAAAAACATAAATATAATTTGTATTATGTTCATTTTAATAAGATTCAATAATCTTGAATTTCAATTTAAATACTAATAATCGAACTTGAATTCAAGTGCCAAGAATGTCTGAATATTTTGTAGTCTTATAATACTAAAAAAAAAAAGAATTAAAACACTTATTTAATATATGTATTTTTTATAGTAAATAAAGAAATAACCTGTTTGGCAAAAACTTCTAAATTGATTGAAATCGTATTTGTCGCCTTCTTAACATTTAATTAAATTATTATTCAATATTTATTTAGATTGCCTATACCTACTTATATAGTGATAGTTTAAGAATCTAGGTTCACTAAACTTTTCGTAAGACGTAAATTTATGTAATACATATATAAATGTTTCATGTTTATGTATGTATGTAATATAGATAAGTTTTTATTATTTTTGTTTATTTTGAATTATTTTACATCTTGTAGGTACATAAATTTGACAGTATAGTTCAGTACTGTATTACATGGCAATAATCATAAATATTATACCTATTAGCATATTGACCTTGAATTTTATTCTTTCACTTATTTTTAATTCCAAAATATAGGTATATGTGTGCAATATTATTGTCATACTCAAAAATGAATTTAATTGCACTGATATAAATATATCTATATATTTTATGTGTGATTAAAAGCGTTTTTTCATTAAATCCTTCTTTAAAAATCTATCAAACATGTTCCCGCCAAAAACAAATATATGAATCTTACGTACAAATATTTCTATGTATAAAAAAAAAAACCAAACAATGTGATGTGGTAAGTTTCTTCAATTTTTGGAAAGAAAAAGTATCTTTTGAATATAATGTTTGCTCATAATATTTATATTTTTACCCATTCAATATTTTTGTGCACATATTTTCTTATACATATATACAAGTAAAAAAACAGCATAATTTTTTTTTGATTTAAAAAAAAATGTTTTTCTCTTTTTACAGGAAAATTCTATTAAAAAATACAAAAAAAAAAACAATACTTCCGTCAGTATTAAGCATTTATTATGCTTTCAGAAGTGGTAAATATTTTCTCTCTATAGTTGTATCTTCTCCTGCTATAAATAAAATCATTCAGCTACATAATTTTATTACAGTTTTTATTAATTCATATTTGTAACAAAAATCAGTTAATTTCAATGTTGCAGAACTTTTTTACATAGGTAGGGTAAAAGCACCAGTAACCGCCCACTTAAGGAATTTTCAGACTTTGACAACGCATAAAAAATCGTGCATAATAGATATTGAATACATCTTTATATTAATGGATAGCTAGAGCGATTCTCTATAATTAGTATTATCTGCTTATTTCATTTGAATTACGGTTTAAGAGAAAATTAGGTTTTTGTGAAAAAACTCAATTTTTTCAGTAACCGCCCACTAAAATCTAGTATGCGCCCATATAAGTTCTAGTATCCGCCCATACAAATTTTGAAGAGAAATTGAAGTAAATTTGGCAAAAAAAAAAAAATTTCAATTCATTTTCAGTTTTTTTAAAATTTAAATACCTAATTATATTTATATTTATAAATAAATATACCTATAAAATGGAAGTAAATAAAATAAAATTATTAAATTTTGTCCTTAATTATACCTAACTTTAAGCTTTGCTTATACATTCACCACTTCATTATTCATTAAAAAAACACAACGAAAATAGTAAAAAAATTAGTGAAACTTGATTAGCTTTCTTTCTAATTAAATCCTCTGTTACTATCGCTCTTCATTTACTAATGAATTCAACCTCTCTGATTGCATGATTGGAATCCCGCCCAAAAAATTTTATCAACCAGCTGTGCGCTGGAAATTTTTGTTGGTGAATTTTTTCTCTGGATTTCCCTTTCAGCGGTGCTTTAATCAAGCAATAATCGTGCTGGGAAGATTCAAAAACAGAAATTTTGTCTTTGATTTTTCTTTCCGAAGGTGTTAAAATCAAAGAAAAATCGTTCTGGGCGGATTAAAAAACATTAATTTTTCCTACTGAATGTCTTTCTCTGGTTTTTCTTTCCGGAGGTACTAAAATCAAGGAGAAATCATTCTGAGCGTAATCATAAACAGAAATTTTTTCTATTGAATGTTGTTCTCTAATCGTTTTCCCTTTCGCTGGTCCAATAATCAAGGAAAAAGCGTACTGGGCGGGTTCAAAAACAACAATTTTTTCTACTGTTTTTGTAACCGCCCATAGCGGGCGGTTATTGAAATAGTTGTAAAAAATTGTTCTAGAAGACGCCCATCGTCTTTTTTATTATTAAAAATAAAAAAAAATATTTTTTTATTAAAAATCCATTTAAATAATATAATTTACTATTAAAAAAAAAAATAGTTACATGTGTATTTTTTTTTATTCATAAAAATTAAATTGAATTAAAATTATGAATTCCTTAAACAAAATGAGACTTTTTCACCGTTTTTAATTTTTGGTATTTCATCACAAACTTAAACCGATTTTTTTAAAATTCCAGTTGGACCTATGCAACCAAAATTTGCAAGAGTGTTGCTGAAAACCGAGCAGACAAATTTGTGCTTTGAAATAAGCAAAATACTTGATACTTTCCTTAATATTTAAATATAAAGTGGAAAGTGGGCGGTTACTAGTACCGGGCGGGCTACTGGTGCATCTACCCTATATTACATGACAAGAAACATTTTCGCTGTAGTATCTGTATCTCAATATAATCAAGTGGTAGATATCGAACTAACACAAGGTTACTGTCAACATGAAACAAAACTGCCTGAAAAATTAAGATCGATTTCGATATTATTCAAATACATATATTGAAGCTAATTGATATAGCCCCGTTTTGTTTTTCATGTTTTATACTTTTTTCATTTGATCAAAACTTAATATATATAGAAAACATTTTTTTTGCAAAAGTCTACATTCTGATCTTTTTTTGATGCGTGCCAGTCATGTATTCACAGTACGTTGAAGGAAAGTAAGTTGAAAATCTTTGTTAAAAAAAAAGGCTAACAGGCTAACAAATAAAAAATGTAGAATGTAGATGCATGAATTTATTGTAAACATTTTACAGATGTTGAAAATAGATATTTTTTAAACATAGGTTTAGTTTTATACATCAAAATCTACTCTGTACTTTATAGTTTTTCTCTTCGTATGATTTAATAATTTACTGTACACGTATGATGTGTTCACATATACTTTGCAGATACTTTGAAAAAGTTAAAAAAAATTCTCTTGATTCGTGTCTGATAATAAATATTTATACAAACAACAATTACTAAAATTTATAAAATAATATATAGGTATACCTAATTTGTTGATAGCATGAAACCAGAAATTTTTATCTTTTTTCTTGTATGAAAAATGAGATTTTGAGAAAAATCAGATATTATGTTTTTATTCAAGAGAGAGGATGACTTAAGAAAAATATATTAAGAAAAAAAAATTTTGTTTATATTAAACTTCTTATTTTAATCATGAATTTAAAACTCTATATTTTATTTTTCTTTTGAATTATTTTTCTAAGTGATGACACATAAATTATTAAAGAAAAAGCCCTTCAAAAGAACATACAACTACTCTAAATTGACTGAGTATAATTTAATTCTTTGCTAAGTGAACAACTTAATGTTTCATTAAACGGTTTATCGGAATATAATCGCAATATTATTACAACGTAATATTAAAATTAAAACGATTGATTTTTATTTGATTTAATTTTGTTTTTTAATTTTCAAATTTGAATTTTAGGTTAATAATAAGCCGGTCATTATTATTATTTATATTTTAAATATTTTATATAAATATATTTTTTTTTTGCATTAACGTTAATTGCGAAATTAATTTTCTAAATTAATTAAAAATTCAATACAATTTTTAAAATAAAAAACAATTTTTAAATGAGCCTGTTTTACATTTTTAAAGGGAAATTTTAACAAAATAATCGCAATATAATTTCTAATAAACTTGAGGAATTTAAAGGTCTGTGTTACAAAGTCAAAGTCAACGTGTTACAAAGTCGAACTTTAATTGTATTATTATTCTTCCAGCTTTATTTAACGAAAAACTGTCAAAAATTTTGATAATGGAAAACTCTTTTATGTATATGAAAAATGCCTAATTTGTGAATGCAATAATATCAAATCGATATTACAATAAGAGGAATAGAAAAATTGGTTTATGCTCATTCCATATCTTTACTAAATATTTCAAAACTTTTGATTTTTTACGCTTCAAACCTTATCAAGAAAGATATATCAAATAAATTATTCATTATAGTGTGAAAATGCAATCATTATTTCTAACAATAATGTTAATATTTTAACTCAGAAATTCTTTCATTTTACCACGTTCCCTAAAAACAAGCAAAACAGAACTACTAAAATTAAAAAATTTCCTTTCAGTGAACTTTAGAATTGAATCTTTTTTAAAAATATTTAATATTCGGTTAATATTAGATAAGGAGATATGAGCAAAAATATTTATTTCAATTTTATTCTGAACTTTCTACGGTAAATAGAATCATCATTATATTTTAGTTTTACACAGAAATTTGGTATACATTTAGAATCTAGCTACAATTTGAGGACATTTCTCTGCTGTTTTTCTTTTGAATTTTTCGAAATAAAATTTTAAAAATATTCACAAACGCCTGACGATTCAAAATAGCTCAAAGACATCTTTCTGGTAAAAAAAAAGCTAGTTTAATGTTTTGGCGGGTAAAGGTTTTCTCAATATTTTTTTTCAATATTTTTAATTAACATTCTTAATTTTTTACGAAATCTTTTTAATTTATTCTTCCCGCTTTATTTTCAAATAAACTAATAAGAATATTTTAATTTAATTTTTTATTATTTTATTTATGACTTTTAATTAGTACTGTGTCTGTTTGTATTATTTTTGTCAGTCTAAAAGATATATAAGATCAATATATGTTTCCTTAAATTATATGAATAAAATTATGTAAAACAAAAGTTATTTGACAAAATAATTTAAAGTTAACTCGAACGGTTAACAAGCCCTTTTTTTGTATACTTAAAACATAAATTGGTTTGTTTTTTAATTCCAACAAAATAGATAATAAGTAAATAGTTAATAAAAAGTTCACACAAAATGTTGGCATGACACAGCCAGGCTAATTATTTTCGGAAAATTACCGTCTATAGTTTTCCATTAAAATACCAAAACGGAAATAAAAAAGAATTGGGAAAACATAAAACATTCGTTGTTCTTCATATTGGAGTTGAAAATATTTTATGAAGATATGGTCTGGTCGCATTATCTGATATAATAAACTCATTTATCGTTAGAAATATTCCACTGAATGCGTACACAATTTGATTACAATTTTAAATTTCTCATTTTAATATTGTTGTAGAAACCAGGTATATTAGAAAAAAAAAACAAATTTTAAAATATTTTTCTTAGTGCAGAAAATAATTCTAATTATTTTTTTCTACTCTCACATAACTTGTTCTAAATTTAATTATATTTTCAGATGGAGAAAATTTTTTTTTTAACATTCACTTTGTATTTCGGCTAGCTCTAGCTAGCTACAATTTAATAATTCTCTTATTTTTGAATTTTTTTTTTTAATTATTTATATATTTTTATAATGTGAGGAGAAAATATATATATTTTTTTTTTCATAATATATTCACCTTATAATATTGACTGGGGATTTAACATAAATTTTTACTATACTAACTATATTGACTTTTTATAAATTTTACTTTATTTTATTATTTTTTTGGTTTGTGTTATTTTTTTTTTTAGTTGAGAACAGAATACAGTAAGAGATACTGGTAATACTTATATTTTTTTTTTCTTTTTTAATTTTATTTTAATATTTTCCCCTTAGTATATTAAAATTTTTTATTTAGTACGGTTTCGATAAGCAAACAGTTAATATCGTATTTTTATTAATTTTTTTATTTGCTCACATTTTTTTTTCACACAGTATATAGAAAGAAAAAATTACTTAATTTAAAAAAAAAAAAAAAAAAAGAAGAAGAAAAAAAAATTTTATAAAATAAAATAAAAATATCTGTACATACTTTTTATAGAAAAAAACATAAAAAAAAAAAAAGTTGTTACATAAAATAAAAACTTTTTTTTTTATTCTTTATTTCATAAAATTTAATAAAAAAAAAATAGAAATAAAAATTATTTTTTGAAGAAATATAAAATTTTTCTATAAACATTACTTTTATCGTATAAATTTTTTTTTTTTATATAAATATTCTGGTGAATATATATTTTTATTATTTAATTTTTTTTTTTAAGGTGTGAGGCATATTTAGGAAAAAAAAAACAAAAAATTTTCCCTTCACAATTTCAAAAATTTATTTAATTTTTTTTTTTTTTTGTGTCATTTTGATTTTTCGGCTAAAAATTCTACACTGGATGGAAGAAATTCATAACGTGGCTCTCATTTGATTAATTTTTCCTTTTTTTTTTTTGTTAATTTTCGGGAAAATTTATGAAAGAAAAATTATAATTAAAAAAAAAAAAATTATAAATAAAAAAAAAATTAAAATAAATAAATAAAAAATTCCTTGGAGATTAAAGTTAACAAAAAAAAAAAGAAGAAAATGTTTATTAACAAAAATTAAAATTATAAATAAAATAATTTTTTTTTTATTATTTTATAAATAATTAAAAAAAAATAAAATTTATAATATATACATTTTTTTTTCTATTTCACAGAATAATAATTCTAATAAAAAAGATACAAATTTTACAAAAAAAAAAAAAGAAAAAAAAAAGAAAAGATAAAAAAAAATAGATAAAATATTTTTTTTTATTATTTTAACTTTTTTTACAAATTGATAAAAATATCGTATTAACGAAGGTAAATATTGAAATATTTAAAAAAAAAAATTAAATTTATCTAAATAAACATTTTCTTTGAATTTAATTACATAGTTAATAAAGGATATATATACCCACCAACCAACCCCTGTGCACACTAAAAATGAAAAAAAAAAAAAAAGAAGATAATTTTACTATGACAGTTGGTTGCATTTTATTTATTATTGATTTTTTTTTTATTTTTGGTTGTAGATCTATCAAATATTTTATTTACTTTTTTTTTTTGTTTTTTTTTTTAATAGTGTGACAGCCTTGCAAAAAAAAACAAAAAAAATAGAAAAAATAAACCAAAATAATAGTCATTATAGGAAAAATTGGAAATAAGGTGGAAAAATAAATATATTGACCAAAATAAAATAATAATAATGTTAAAAGAAAATTTATTTAAGTCACGGTCAAATTTGTGGAAAATTATTTTTCTTTTGAATTAATAAAATAAAGTATCTTTAGAGAAAAATTTGGAACATAATAGTTTGTATTAACTGGCGTTTAACATAGAATCAAAATGTTTGTTGTTTTGTTAGCTCTATGCGTAAACAATTATAAAAAAAAAACAATCAACAAATAAACTTTATATCGAAAAATTATTAATAAATAAAGTTAAACAAAACATTAAATTCATTTCAAATCAGTTAGTCTAAGAGCTCGCAACGTTTTTGTCACGTGATTTTAGCAAGGCTCATTTTTTAATATATTGTTCCATGCTACATCGCAGTACCCATAAGGGTAGTCTGGCTGTCAGATGACGTTGCGTTTACCCGTGACAGCAGATCAAGGTAGGTCAAAGAAAAAATGCAAAATTACTTGATAATAGCACGATTTCTAGTTATGTCACTTGTTTGTGCTTATATATGAAATGTTAATGCATCATTGCCAGACGGCTTCGGAGTTGTTAAAACCGTGCCAGACCTTGATTATAACAAAAAAAAAACATCAATTTCACGTCATTTTAGCAAGGCTGAAATTTTTGTATGTTATAGATTGGATCTTATATAGACTACATCCAATTTGCCAGACGGAAATACCGTTGCTAAATGGATGCCAGACCTATGTCATTTAAAAACAATCTGTTTTTTTCATGTAATTTTGCATTTTTTTTACCTACTTGGTTCTGCTCCCACGGGTAAACGCAACGTCGTCTGACAGCCAGACTACCTTTATGCGTCCTGCACCGTAGCATGGAACATTATATTAAAAAATGAGCCTTGCTAAAATGACGTGATTTCTTACGTTGCGAGCTCTTGGACTAAGTGTATATAATATCTACATAGTCAATAATATGTTACATACTCTTTAAAAAAATATCAATATTCTGAATGAAATTTATGAATGTTTGTGAAATTCAGTCTGTTGCCTACCAGATAGACAGAATCATACAATTGCTTTTTTTTTTTTTTTTTTTAAAACAATCCGCATTTACTTTATTTATCCGTCTGTCATAAAACTGTTTAATCAACTCTTATATATTATTTTGTGGTTAATATTTTATAAATCTCATTTTTGGATTTTATAAATTCAATGGAAACAGAATAATTTAGATAAGGCTTTGTTTTGCCTTATATTTTACAGAGGTCTGGAACCAACAAATCAAACTCTAACTATGATATATAAAATCATTTCTCTAACTTTAAATTCAAATATGTTTAATTTACAAAAAAAAATACAAAAATCTAAATAGCTAAAATGAGTCAACACAAAAAAAAACAAAAACTATTAAAACCTACAATTTTTTTTTTTTCAAAAAAATTTCAAAATACCTAACTATACTAAAAAAAAAACCTTATACTAAGCGTGCATATCTATTACTTTGTAAATATATATAATTTTTTTTTAACATAGCATAGTTGCAGCAAAATAATTTAATATTTACTTATTGAGTTCAAATAATGAAGAAAAAAAACTCATTTCTTTTAAGCAATTTTAATGCCAAAATTACTCTTAAAAAAAATACAAAAAAAAAAATAAAAATAAAATAAAAATTTCATAATTTTATCAATATTTACATATTGATTAATATAATATTATTTTATACTTTTCGATTATGCAAAAAAACGAAAAAGAAAATATTAAAATCAAAATATAAAAACAAATTATTTTTTTTGGGTGGAATTTACTATTATGTATAGGTAATTTAATATGAAAATTTTCTCTGTCATTGGAGAATTTTTTTATATGGCATTGCAATTTTCTATGAATGTATCTAATAATAATAAATTAAAAATTCTAAATGGATACATATAAATTCATAGTAAAATTACTATGTAAACATAAGAATTTTCTGTATAATTTTTATTCGAATAAAAATTGATTAGGTGGTATAGAGCAATGATATTTAAAACAAACAATTTCGTGTTATTTTTTTTTTAAAGAGTTTTATGATATTATTTGTATAACTTATCGATTCCTTTCTATTTTTAATTAAAATAAAAAATATAAGTATTTTATTTATTCAACTTAAAAAAATAATTAATTTTAATAATCAAATAATATAGAAAAAAATATTTTTGCCTTTAAGATTCAACTTGGATCAACCCCAAATATAATTAGTTTAAATTGTTCGACGCATAGAGGTACAACAGAATTTTAAGTAAAAATACGTATAGCTTTCATAGATTTTCTTGTGGTTGAAGTTACAAGAAATATTTACTGGTAGTAATAGTATAACCCAGCTTGATGAATGCGTTTTGTGATCTAATAAATTATATACTATTTATATATAAAGCAAAGTTTACTCTTAAAGCTATGTCTAAATTATAAATCAAAATAAAAAAAAATTTAAATATTTTTATAAAAATTTCAATTTATAGTTTACTTAATTTTGGAATTCATATTTTCATTTTGATAATTTTGACAATAACATTAAATTTTTGAGTGAAAAGTTTAAAAAAAAAATAAAATTTGACTAAAAAGCAGACATTTGGTAATGGATAATGGTAATGGATAAAAAAATTTAAAAAATAGACCATTGAAAAAAAGTATATAATTGTTTACTCAAATTTTAACTTACATAAAAATAATTCTTTATAAGACCAAAACACAAAACAGATAAATCCAATGACAGTGAAAATTTTCATATTAAATTACCAATACTAATAGTAAATTCCACCCGAAAAATAAATTGTTTTTATCTTATAAATATCAGAAAAATGTAGAACTAGAAATATACAAATTTTGAACAGATTTATTCAAGTTATCGAGAGCGTAACATACCTTTTAAATAACATATTTTATTGGTGATTTAATCTTCATTGCATACATACAGCCGCAAAAAAAAAGTTTATTTACATTACTAACTTAACTTCTTTTTTTCTATAATTTCAAAAAACAACTTCATTAATAAATTATTATTCTTGTAAGTTTTTATATCAATATGTGCATAAATTATATCAAATTAATTGTAGACAAAAAATAACGTACATAACATACCTATTTCATCGCAAATTTTTAATTGAAGAAAATTTATAATCATCATCATCATCATAATAATAAATTGTTCGGTACGACAACGCGCGACACTATATATGCAGTATGTATAAGCAGAAGTAGAATTAAAAATTACGTAATGATCATTCAATTAATTTTTTTTTTTTAGTATTTTCTATATATTTCACTGCGACGCGACGATATGTATAAAATTGATGCATAAAGTTTTGTTCTCATATTCTCTTTTAAATATTTTCAGAATTATAAAATATGAAAAATATTTGTATATTTAAAAAAAAAAATAAATAGTTATGTATAAAGTCTAGCCTGAGTTTAGAAAAAAAAATTTACAAAAAGATAAAAATCACTATAAAAATTATGTTATTAGTGTTACCTTAAAAAAGCACAAAATCAACAAAAAAAAATCTTATTTCATAAATCTAACAAAAAATTATTCTTTTTTTTTTAACATTTTCAAAAATGACACATTTATTTATTATTATGTATTTATGTTGTATACATATATGTTCGTAAGCATGTTTGTACATAATTATTTTTTGGTAGTACATATAAAATGAAAAATATAATTCTTATTGAAAATATATGTACCTACATACATATTCATGAAAAAAGGAAGCTTTAACATTTTTTTTAATGATTACATTTCACTAAAAAAAATTGTTTTTATTAAAAAATTTTAAAAGCTGAAATATAACTTTATATTTTTTGAATCCATCTTAGACTACAGAAAATATTTAATTATACATTCACGTTGACTATTATTAACTACAATTAATTTTTCTCTAGTTATGAAAAAAACATATTTTCCTGAAATTTCTTAGAATCAGATATAAAATCAGATTTTTATATTCAAGTAACTTCCAAATAATATAAGTACCTTATAGTGTATCTAATTTTCAAATTTAATTAAATAATTCTTAATGTTTATCATGAAATTTATTATTCAAGAAATTATTTTACTATTAATATCATTTAGATTGTATGTACATATTGAGAATTTTTTCAGATTCAAAGAACTCATAATTTTTTTCCACTTAATATTTTAAATAAGACATTACTTTTCATTGTTCATAATCATAACATATTCATAATGTTTTTACATAATAACATGAAAAGTAGGTATATATAAATTTATTTTATAATGTATACAATGTTTACAATGTAGGTAAATATTTTAATAAAAGTTAAATTTGACTTGGAATGAATAAAAATTTATGAATAAATCAATAATCTAATAAGCTTATACATTTAGATTTAGAACGAGCTTTGATGTGTTTTTTTTGACATCTTAATTATTATTTTGGGCACTTGAAATATTTAAATGTTTTTCCTACAAATAGTTTTTAAGAAATATTATGGAAAGTATTTTTCTAATCTTAATATGTATGTTCCTGCCTTAAGTGTTCAGCGTGATACTAAAAATTGTAATTTGTCAGTATTAACATTATGTTATTTTTAGGTACAGGCCATTGAAATATATAGTGCATTGCACAGTTTCATTCTTAATTCCATTTTCAACATTATTCAAAAACTTTGTAACAATAATGTTAAATTTCATCATCATGATCAAATAAATAGTACTTTTTGACCCCGTTTTTCGAAATTAAATTATAATAGCAAATAATATTCTGCTAAATACCAATTTTACATATAAAACATAATTATGCGAAATCCATATTCTGATTTTTATTTTTTTTTTAACATATTCTAGATTTAGATATATGTAATATGTTAATTTAATACTGCACTTGTAACGCATTAAAGAAATCAGAACTTTTCAAGTTCTTTATTCAATTTCCCTTGAAATTTGAATGCGATTTCAACTGAACTTATTAATTTGCAATGATTTAAATGTGGTTATTGGTTATATCATATATATAATCATTTCTTTTTGGTTCGGGTTTTGAAGAAAAACTTTATTATAGTAATTTAATTGTTAATGGAGGAACTTCAGTGAATTGATGTTCAATATTTTGTATTTTTATATTAATTTATTTATTAATTATTTAAGAAAAATAATCTTTAAAAATTATACCAACCCAAGAAATTCTATATTCATTCATTTCATTTTCACTATGTGGTATAAAAGTGTATATAAAATATAAAATCACCTTGCCAATCGTACTTTAGCCTCGTAAAATTATATTATTATTAAAGGAAAATTCTTCACATTCAGAACATTAAAATTATATTCTACATAAGTATATGTTTTTTTACTTATGTATTTGAGCATATCTAAATATTTATACAAAAATATATGAATGTCAGCATAAAATTAGTGAATACAACGTATATCTACATTATATTATATTTACATATATATATTATTTTATACAAATAAATTTTGGTACATAATATATTTATTTGAAAAAAGAAAGTTGTATATAGGAATTAGAATTTATAATAATAATAAAAAAAAAAAGTAAATAAAAAATTTACAATAATGTGCAGTACACTTTGACGAAAGCATGATAACATAATCTTTTTATATCATATACAACAGTATAAGTTTAGGTATATTTATATATTTACACAATTTTACTTTAATTTATAGTACTTACAGTTATTAAGTTAAATTTTGGTTATATAAATAGAACATGTGACATTTTATCTTTTGAGCTTTCAAGTTTTTAGTTTATCACATATCAGATAAAATTCATTTATGTAGGTATGTACTTAATATAAAACTAAAATAAAAATATGAACTTTCTAAAATTTTGAATAGGTTTTTTTTAAGCTCTGATTAGAAAAATTTAGTTACTGGCAATAATCGAATTACTGTATAATATTTTAAGGTACCATCGTAGTAAAACAAATTAAGATTCGCGTACATGAGGCGATCAATTTGAAATTTTGTTATGCATCCAAGCCTCACCCCAGAATAATTAATTACATTAATTAGTACTACTCCAACATTTAGTTTTTCAGCAATTAATTATGTTGAAAGATAACTATGGTATGCTGTTCGTTCTCACAGAAAGGTTGAAGTAAACGTTCGTTCTAATATTTATAACCATTTTACTGCCTTACCAATCACAATGATAATACTGCTATGTGATCAATTTTATGAATATAAAATTTTTTCATTTTATTATACATGATAGATATTAAATATTTTCTTGACTTTGTGTTGACATGAAAAGAATAAAAATATTATGTAGTAAACTTATATTGATGCAAACATTTATATAAAAATATTTTTATTTTATGTACATTCTTCTTCTAGCAATTCGATATGTACCTACCTATAAAACAATTTTTTTTTTATCCAAAAGGTGCATTAAAGTTTTATTTATAATGTCAATGTAAATTAATAATTTAATAACAAAAAATTGATTTCTATTTTTTTTTAGTATTTAATTTATAGCTATTATATAATATACAATAAACATTTCTCATTTAAACAATTTACCCATATTAAATTTAATGCAGATATTTGTGGGAATAATAGATTTTTTTGTTGATTTTGAAGCAATCATAACGTACGAATATAGGTGTAAACACAATTGGGGCGACAATGAAGGCGACAGCGATTTTTCATATAAAAACTTTTAAAAATATGTCAAATATAATATCGATTTCAAATTTTTAGGCCAAAATATCAACGTCGCGAACTCACTAACTTTATTTTTGATTAAATTGTTAAATAATACTAATCTTGACTTGACACAGAAATAAAAAAATAAATACAAACAAGTAGATCGTTTGGTAATCATCACTATGACCAATATACCTTGATACAATTAAGTTCTACGCTATACGTGTTAATATTTTAATATTATGTAAATTATTTTCTATGATTTAATATTTTTACAAAGATGTCCTTTGGATTATAACATCATTAGACAGAATTTTCCATTGCAATTCAAAGTTTCTTTTTTGTAAAGAATTTAGTGGAGAGCACTTTTGAAATAAAATTTAAATAATTATTTCTTTTTAATTAAGACATTTCGGTACTTAAATTGTGCTTAAAAAAAATAACAAAAAAGACATAAAATGTAATCAAATTTGATCTTTAATGAATTATTTAATCTCTTTAAAAAAAATGAGCTTTTAAAGTTTTCACTATAGATTTTCTTTTCCTTTTTTCCATTTGGTTTTTCTTTTCCACCTTTTCTGTTCAAAAATTTATTATTTCATAAAATATGAAAATATAATTTCGGTATATTTGGAAATTTGTTTTTTCTTTGGCCTTTGAAAAATTTAATTTCATAGTTATTTATACATGTAGCTACCTTTTTTTGTTACCTCATTAAATATTTATTTTCAATTTAGAATATTTTTTTAAAACAAATTTTTTTTTTGAACATTTGTTGCATAACACTTTTTTAGATGATTCTGAAATGAAAATTTTGATATAATGTTAAAAGCGGGTAAATTCATAATGTGTCTGTAAAGTCTATTCTATACCTTAAAGTGTGATTTGATTTGTTTTTAAACCATATTTGAATCTCTGTGCACAATTATTATAATCTTTGATTAAAATCTCATTATAGACGTATATTACATTAAAAGTAGATTGCATTAAAGTGGGATAATTTTTATTTATTTATTTATTTCAAATGCTTAATACAAGCGAATAAAAATATGATATTAAAATTAAATATATATACAATTAATTTAATAAGGGATGTAAAAAATATACAAATCAGTAATATTTACTATTAAATAATGTATCACTTAGTCTGAATTATTCAAAATAGTATGATAAAATTTACTTTTAAAAGAAGGACTTTCGAAAACGTATAACTGAAGCAGGAATTGGTATCGGTTATAAATCTTGAATAGGGAGTTAAGTGGGCTATATTGACCATAATTGGTTCTGGAAAATTGAATACAAATGACATCAAAATTTCTAAGACTTCTTGAGGGCACATTGAAAAATAAGTTAGACATTAAACAGTTACTTGTCGTTTTTCCTTCGATGACTTTATGGATAAAGCTGAACGACAAATAAGCTCTTCTATTCTCCAGACTTGAGAAATTTTGAAGTTGAAGTCTGTGAGTGTATGGAGGTAAATTCAAATTATCCTGCCAATTGAGGCGCCTTAAAGCGAAACGAAGGAAATTTTTTTGAACCGATTCCAATCTAGAGATATGAGTAGCGTAGAATGGATTCCTGACCTGGCAAGAATATTCCAATGTGGGACGAACAAAAGAAGAATATAGAAGTTTCATAACATATGGATCATTGAATTGTTTAGATTGCCTCTTGATAAAACCAAGAACACGCAGAGCCTTACTTGTAACAAAATCGATATGTTTAATAAAATTCAACTTTTCATCCAACAAAACTCCAAGATCAGTGGTCTCTACTTCTCTTGTTAAAGAAGAGGACCCAACACTGTATTGAAAATCAAAAATGTTCTTCTTTCATTGAGTGACACTTATTAACGTTTAATTGAAGATTATTTGAGGTACACCAATTGCAAAATGATTCGATATCATTTTGCAAGTCAATGCAATCGGAATAACTAGTTATGGACTTGAAAATTTTTGCGTCATCTGCGTAAATAAGAACTTCAGATGAATTTAATATATTTGGAAGATCATTTATAAATAAAATAAAGAAAATAGGACCAAGATGACTACCTTGTGGAACACCACAATTTACCAAAAACGGTGCTGATAAGAAGTTATTAAAAGAAACTTGATAATAACGATTAGATAAGTAATCATATATCCAATCGACAAAAGCTGAATGAAAGCCCATTTTGTTCAATTTACAAATTAGGGTTTTGTGGCATAATTTGTCAAAAGCTTTCGAAAAATCTGTAAAAATACAGTCGACATAATTTCCGGAAAGAAATTTACTATTACAAAAAGACGTAAAGTCTAAAAGGTTAGTGGTAGTTGACTTCCCACGAACGAAACCATGTTGTCTATCAGAAATAATAGGCTTGATGAAAAATTGAAGGTTGTCAGAAATAATTTACTCAAATAGTTTAGGCAATATAGATAGTCGGCAATATAGATAGTCGGGCGATAGGCCTATAATTCTGAACATGTGCTTTATTGGATTTTTTATGAAGTGGAATAATATAGGATATTTTCCAAATACTAGGGAAGCAACATAAAGAAATAGACATATTAAATAGAATATAAAGTGGTTCAATTAATTTATCCACACATTCCATCAAGAAAACGGTAGGAATGCCATCCGGTCCTACTGTGTTTGATTTTTTAATTTCTGGATATGTTTGGAGATTTCAGTTTTAGATATATACGAATTAAGATTTGAAAGAAAAGAATATGAGTTGACAGAGTCAACTTGAGGCGAACGCGAAGTAGAGACGGCCTCAAAAGAAGATTTGAAGAAATCAGCGAAGAGATTAGCAATAATATAATTATTGTCACTACTGACATCATTGTAATGGAGAGTTGTTGGATATGAAGAAGAACCTTTTTTTAAGTTAACAAAGTTCCAGAATTGTTTTGGATCTAACTTGAGATCATTTTCTAGATTTAGCAAATAGTTAGAATGGCAGTTAATAGAAAGCCGTCGAAAATCCTCCTTTATACACAAATATTGACCAAGTGTATATTCACTCCTATCACTACAATATGTTTTCCATAACATATTACGCTTGTTTCTGAGAGATCCAACTCATCAGTATACCACGGCGGGGAGAAATTACGAATGCGATTAGATTTGAATGGTACGTACTCAATAAACAATTTGAAAATAATAGAGTAGAATTCTTTAGTAGCCTGTTCCATGTTTTGAGAATGTAAAAAACTCCAATCGAAAAGACTGAGAGAGTTATTCATTCCTACATAATCGGCTTTACTAAAATTAAAGGAATAATTGTTTTCCACCATTAGTTCATTCGGAGAATGACCAATATCTAGACTAATAACAAGAGAAGGATGGTGGTTTTCCTCCGGCAGCAATCAATCTGCACAATGAGTAATTAAAATAGAAGACAAATTTATAGAAAAAACAAGATCTAATTGTTTACCATTCACATTTTTAACTAAAGAATTTTGTTCAAAATTGAGTGACAACAAATGATCAGTTAAGAAGGATTCAACTGAACATGAAGATGTAGGATAAAAACAGTCGCATTCAGCATCAACGAGCCAAGCAGTCGCAGACAAGTTGAAATCTCCCAAAAACAATACTCTATCTGAGTCAGAAATAATATCACTAAAAAAATCAAGTGAGTTAATCAAGCTAAGGTGTAAATTTTTTCTAGCATCACCTGTTTTAGGTGGTAAATATACAGCTAAAATATACAAACAAAAATTGGAGAGCTTAACCTTAACACATAAAATTTCTAAATCATCAGCAGGGATCAAAATTCTCTCAGAATCAAAGCAGCCCTTCACAGCTACTGCAACTCCACCACCAACTGTGGTTGCATCACTACCCTGATGACGATCGCGTCTGAATAGATTATATAATGTAGATCTTATTATTTGAAAACGCATAAACTTTGTTACTGATGTAGTGATAGATAATGCACATTCACAGGTGGTCGGTTGAGTTCAGTATAATTTCGTTTTTTCAGGGCTAACTAATTTTCTGTAAAACTCAAAATTATCATTGATTAGAACACCAAATTTAACGAATTAAAGACGGTGTAAATGCATCTTGAATTCGTACAGTTTTTACAGTAGATTATGACTTTAAGTTAACAACATACCTAAGTCCTTTAAGTAAACAATAAAATAGATGAATAAAATACAAAAAAATATATACAAAAACAGTATAATTTTTAAATCAATATGATATCATAAATCTATCATGATATATATATATAAACGATACATAATAATTTGAAACTAAGATCTCTTTGTAATTCAAGAACAAGATGTTCTTTTCTTGGTTTTATTATTTAAATTTTTTTTTTTTATATATATTTTTAGGAGTGCTAAATTGTTTTGGTTGTTATGCAGTACATTTTGTTAGCTTTTAGCGTGCTGTGTATTAGTTTAGTTTACATTACATTTGAGAAAGAAGATATTTTTGGAAAATTGAGTATCATATCAAATATAATTTTTGTACTTGAAGTAAATACATTGTATATACATACATATTTATTGTATGTATCCACTAATTTACTTACAATAATATAAATTCTACACCTACGTTGTAGAATGTAATTGTTATATTAAATATTCTAAGGTTCTTTGCTTCAGTGAAATCTTTAAAATATTTAATGTTGTCAAAAAACTTAAAAACTTATTAAATGTTATATTTTTGTTAACTTATGAGTTCTTAGAAAAACTTTATAAAATATTTAAATTATTAAATCTCTACGTCCTTGGAGCTATTTTGAATAAATCAATACATATAATTGAGACCTTGAAAAAAAAACAATATTTATACATAAAATTTTTATTTAGTAAATAATTTTTATTACTTTAATTTTTTTAATATATTTAATAAAGTTCAATCAATTGAAACTGAGATCGCTTGATAAAAACATACACATTTTCCTATTAAAAAATTTACTAAAACAACTCAATTTCCGTTACAGTTTAACTTCCAACATAAGATAAAAAACAAAATTAAAATTGTTTCAAAACTTATTTTAGGCAAATTAGAACTTTATACTTAATTTCAATGATTAAATACTTCAGAGAAAAAACTTGAAGAACAATTTTATTATTTGAATTTGAAAATGTTAAAAAAAAAAAATTGAAAGAATTTCTGCTTCTTTGGCTCTAATTCAATGCTTATTTCAAATATATGGTTCTAAATTCACTAAAGGCATAATCTGGTGTGAAATAATACCAAAGAAAATATTTTTTTTTTTTTTTCAACACTATTCTAAAATTTACAATGACCAAAATCTTAATATATCTATTTTAATAAATTTTACGTAAGCTTTCTATATAAAAAGATATTATTGTACGTAAAGTGACAATCTGAAGAAAACTAAAAAATCATTATACTTAATTCAGTTCATTCATCTCTAAATTTCGAAAGATAATTTTTAGTACTCATTATGATGAAAAACTAACATTTTATTATTTTTATTATAAAATTACTTATATATTTATATTTATATTAAATTATCATATCTATACTTATAATAATCTCTTAAATCTATATCTATATCCTATGATAATTATTTTGCATATATTAAGAGTATTATAAATACAAAATTCTCTGAATATAAACTTTTAAAAACATTTTTAAAGCTCAAAGTCCCTAAAATTTTATTAAAAATAAATAAAATTTTCTTAAAAAAAATTGTATTTTGAAGAAAAACGTGTAAATTTTATTAAACGAAGATACATATTTAAATATATTTTATAATAAACCCCAAAGTTATGTAATTATTTGCGTAAACGTTGGTTTTTTAAATAAATTTGTTGCAAGATTTAATTTTCAATATGCGTAAAATTTCTGAATTAGACAGAACTGAGCAGAGATATTTGAAAATAATTTGTAATTTCCTAAAATTTCAAATCGATAAATTGGCAGAAAAAAATGACTAAAATAATAGTAATCCTCAAGGGAATGTTTGAAAAAAAAAGTTTCCATAAAAATGAAAATTATTGCTACAATGCATGCAACTACCCGTAGTCATCAACTTAACATTTTTCGGAGGCACAATTCTATCGCAATATAGTATCATCTTAAAAAAATGAATAATAATATGAATACAATAATCAAAGTAAAAAAAATACAAAAAAAAAAACATTTCTAACAGAAGATGCTGAAAGAAAGAAGAATGGGAGCCTGGATCTATTCTATAGTAGATATTATTCTGGATCTGCCTTAAAGAAATGGCATTTTATACTATCTGCCATCTCTTTAAACGCAAATCAACGTAGAAAGCAACCAAAAACATCTATGGTAAACTTACTATATAAACAAAATCAAAAAAATCCTGAGCAACAAACTGTCTTAAGAAAGGTTGGATGATTGAATAGAGTAGGCAAATGCAATTTTTTTTTTAGCTAATTTAGCACAATGTAGATGTAAAGGATTATCTTTTTCAAATTGGTTTGGGACGTATACGCTTACAGATACTATGATCGTATTATTTGAAAATAAACAGATCCAAATTACCTATCCAATTAACATATTATGCTTAATATTTTTATGAATGATTTACTATAGACTATTTTTTTATTTCTTTTAATTCCAACGATTGAAGCTCAACAGTTTTATTTATTTTATTTTATTATTATAGTATACATAAAAGAACATCTACGTTTGTTCAATAATAAATATAGGTTACATTTTTTATATATAAATTTATCAATATGTCGTCATCATCATCGTCAGTGTAGTAGATTCTTTTAAAGTTCAAATTAAATTTTTACATCCGCCATAGCTTATCATTTTAATAATTTTTCTTGAAATAAATATTTTTAAAGAACATAATGCATTATTTAAATATTTCTTTTCACCTTAATGGAAAAGCGATGCAATTTTAAAATGGGAGAATAGTTCCGAATGTACCGCTTATACATATTTTGGAATGAAATTAACTATGAATACTCTATTTGCTTCAAAACCTCTTCTTAATAAAACCTCGTTTTTAATCAAATTCAGTCGGCGGAGTGTCTTAAGAGATCAGGGATGACAAGCAGTGCATTTTTTTTTCATTTATTCCTTCAACCGTTTTGGATGAGATAAAGATGCTTGTTGTGTGAAATAAACATTTATTTTCAAATATCTATTTTTTTTTAAATAGATAGTAAATGAAAATGTTTTATGTTAATTTATATTCTTTTTTTCTTATAAACCGACGACGACAAATGTTCTTTTTTTTTATTAAAAAAAATATTATTTTATTTTTTTGACCTGAAATTTTTTTTTTATTTTTTATATCTGAATTTAAATTGAGCAAAATTTTATTCTCATATAAAAGTAGGTATAGTTTATAGAATTTGCAAATATATATGTATAAATAAACAAATATTCAGAGAATTGCATATTTTTATAAGTGTGTTGGTCAATTTTATATATGTTTTTATGTTGTACATACAATGTATGTGCGGTTAGATATATATTTTTTATAAAATATTTATACATAATAATAGCAAGTGAGAAAGTGAAAAATAGAGACTACACGTGATTCATTTTCATTGCTCTTGTGACTTAAAAATAAAATTATTAACGAATATTATGATGGCATTCATATTTTATGCCAATTACCTTCTTCCCGGCTTTTTTTTTTGCAGTCGTCTGATCAATTTCTTCCTGTTAAATGCAATATTACAATTTCGAATATAATAAATTTTTTATAGTTTATTGAAATAAGAGCAGATAATTTTGCATTTTATATTGTATGTACATATATTGAAATGAAGTTCATAATTTTTTTACTTTTTTTTTTCAAGGGTATATATATATATATATATGATAAAAACAAAAATATGTTATGTTAAATTAGTGTAGTGGAAATTTTTTATGCGAATTACACACAAATTGAGTAGAATTGATTTTAATAGTTGCATATTGGAAAAAAAAAATCAGTTTTATTTGAAAAATATTGTATTAAAAAAGAAACTACAAAGTTTTTGTTATTAGTTAGAAACACTTAGGTGTATACGAATGACATTATATAAAAAATTAAACTTATTTTGGATGGAATTTTCAATAACTATAGTTTATCTAAGGAACACCTTCCAATTTACTCAAGCTATACCATGTCAAAACTCTGCATTTTTAAAATTTTGTATTTTCAAAATTCTATACTTGAACAATCTTCAAAGAAACACCGACTCAAAAAAAAAATTATAAAACTGGTTATTTATTTAATTATATACATATTAATGTTTATTGAAAAATTATATAAATACATATTTATTTATACATTAATATAACGTATTTAATTAAAAGGAGCTTATATCATAGAACACCCGTCATTATTCAATTAAGAATATGTTTGGACAGATAAGTAGTTACACTAGTTCTTTTTATATGAGTAATAATTGGAACATTTGAATTCGCTGTCCTTTACTGTTTCTGATGTAATAATCTTGGACATGATATCTACCTGTTACTATTTATATGACGACAATTTTAGATTTATGCATATACATATAGTTAACATTGAAAAAGCTTTATATGTAATATGTAACAATATATTGAATTTTAATTAATTTTTTTTGTTTCTTTTTTTATTTTCAGACAAAATAAAGCACAATGGCCTTATTAATGAGATATATTGACAGTATCAACAGATATATGGATTCATATAGTGGTAAGTTTAATTTAATAAAAAAAAAATTATTTTAATATTATTAAAATATTCATAATTATTATTTAAATGGCGATTTAAATAACAATTTATCACTTACCGTTTATTTGTGTAACACAATATAATAAATAAAATTATATCTGTTAATACTGAACAACATAAATGTATCTTTTTAAACTTTTTAAAGTCTGCATTTATGCGTTACTAATATACATACAAATATAAATAATTTAAATCAATTTTTAACTCTATGAAGTGTGGCACTGAAACAAATTGAATCGAAACAAATTTATAATGTAGATGTAGATTATCTTATATTTCTTCAATGAAATTAATATTTTATCTTATAGATTGATACTTTATTTTTCTCTTAGTAATCTTAATTTTCAAATTACCGTGACTTATGCAATGATGAAAAAAAAGGTGAATAAACTCACGTTTTAATTATATAATATATACAGAGTTAACAAATTATCTGGTTGTTTTCAATATTTACCGGTTTCCATGTGACAATTCCATTTTCAATAAACTTAAAAAAAAATTCATTTGTTAAAATAATAAATTTAAGTTTATAATTCTTTATATCGTCATTATTGCTCGAGAACAGAAATATTCTAATTCTCATTCAGAAAATTTATAATTTTTTTTTTTAATAAATTAAAAACTATTGTATTCAAATGAGACCAAAAAAAGAAGCAAAACGGAAGATGCGGAAATTACTTTTGGTTAATTACGTTTACGTTAACTTAATTCGAATATTAAAAAACACATCACAAAAATGGAGAAATGAGTGGCATCCATGTGTTAGACCTATGCTACAGCTACGGCTGTATTCCACTAAATAATATTAAATTAATTGAAAATGTCATATTATATCTAAATACTTTTAAGGAAAAATTAAGTTTTCTCGAGCATTAAAAGCTATTTCGTACATGTAGGTATGAACTGAAATAAAATAATAATAAGTATTGTTGTCTGTGCTCATCATAATTTTTTTCTGAGATTTTTTTGTTTTATAACATTATGTTTATATGGTTAGCTTTTAAGTCAATAATCCTATAGATGGATAAAGCATTCTATAAGAAATAACAATCCATCCTTACAAACCAATACTTTTGATTTGAGTTTCAATCAACTCTTTTTTTTATTAAGTTACTATAAGCAATATCTTTCAATGTAGAAGACATAAATCTTCACTTTCATATTTTTTACACTCTCTTTTTTTAATCAACTAATTATTATTCTAAACAGTTTTAATATAAATTTTTTATTCCCAAAAAAAAAACCCAACTGGTTTACCTGAACCCGATGAGGTAATCGCATTATTTCTTTTACTCTGTGTCAAAAAAATTAAGTGTTAATTTGTAAAATTGTTCTAATAAAAATTTATAATTGTGGATTTAATTAGGGTCCGGAAAAGGAAAATTATTTTTGTATCTGTAAAAATAAAAACCCAAATATTATCTAAAAATCTAAATTATTTAAAGTAAAAAATTTGTTTTTTATCAAAATCATATATTTACTATACTTTCTTGTCCTCTTTCATCCATGTTAAGTTCACTCCGATTCTAGTTATTTGGCAACGCGAATAATCTCATCCTGAATTATCTCATCCCATAGAAATGAAGTAATGTATTTTGTGTTCAATAAGTTTTTTCATTTCGAGTTTTCAATTATTTCAAACCGATGATAAAAGTCAATTTTCTTTGTATGTATGAGATAATTCAAAATTGAAAATGAATTATCTTATATCTTTCAATAATAATTTTTCCCACAAAAATTTTTATAAATTATCTAATGAGAAAACTAAGTAATTATGTCACTGAAATGAAGACAATAATTAATTATCAAATATAATTATTAATCTTAAATCAAAAGTAACTTACATACATAATGTAGATTGAATTTAATACATTTTTTTTTTTTTACGAAAAAGTTTTGCCATATTTTACACCTAATTATCTTTAATTATCTTTCTATTGATATATGTTAATAAATACTCAATGCCATGTTTGATTTTTTGCTCTTTGAAAGGAAAAAAAAATTAAGATTATATTTGCTATGCGTGCCAAACTTTTGTTCATGTCTAAAAAATTAAACAATTTTGTATTGACAAAACATTAAAAAAAAATATTATTTTTTTTAAATATTTGTAAAAATTTACATTTATAACCATCAAAAATTTACAATTAAAATCGAATTAACAATTATATTATATTTGATTATAGATCCTAGGACAAAGGATTGGCCAATGATGTCGTCACCGTTTCCAACATTAGCAGTTTGTTTAACATATGTATATCTTGTAAAGGTAAGTCGCATTCTAATATTTCATACAATTAATTTCACAAAAAAGAGAGAACACGATTAGACTTTACCAGTTCGCAATGACGACGGTTATAGAGAATATATTTTTTCTTCCCAAAATATACCTAGAGATTTATAATTGTAGAATACAGCCTTCATTGTCTATTAGAATTGTTATGTAATTTTAGTTGTAACATGGTTTAAATTAAGCATATTAAAAGCTGCACATATGACATAAGTACAATAAAAATTGAACTATTTATTTTATTAAACTCGTCTTTCATAAAATGTAAAATTACTTTCATTTCAACACAGATAAAATGCTCATTAAATTGTTTTAAAAATGTTTTTTTTTTAAACGTCAAATATTAAAAATAACCTGTTGTTTTTAATGAGTAGGTATATACACAGATATATGTTACAAGAAAACACATTATAACTTAAAGTTGTTAACAAAATCATATTATTTACACACTGCTTTTAACCTTCATTGTCCAGAGAAAATTATAATTATTTCGATGATTTTAAAGAATAGTTTTCTTTAATTAATCACTATTTGAGAAAATAAGAAATATTTTTATGAAATAAAATGTAAGGTAATTAGAATTCCAGAATAAAAGACATTAAGAAGCAATATAAAGAATTTGTGTACTCCTTTATGCCGTGTTTACATTATGCTAATTTTCATTTACTCGTTTAATAGCAATATAAAATAATATACGCGATTATCATAATGTGAACAGGTTATTTTGGCTCAATGTAAACACATTTAGCATGCTTTAAATTAATAAGCAGATGGAAATTAGAAAAGTTCCAATAGGAAATTATAATCGAGATGCTTTCAAAATAAGAAAAAGAAGATAGTAGGCAATAACAATTACAACAGATTACATTATTTATACCATTTAATATGGAAATTTGAGTCCATAATAATATGTTTTATTTTTTAATGAAATAAATAGTATAATATATGTAATGTAGGTATTCTGTGTACATTATGTACATTATTATGGAATTGAAATGTTCACTTAACCGCACCTTTAAATAATGATTAAATAAATAGACAAATTTACGCAAAAAAAAACATCAATGAATTTTTTACAGAATGATCATCTTTTGCTAACAACTTGAACTTGGAGTTTTTAAATATTTATTTCAAAAAAGGTTTTTTTGAAATAAATGTTTTTTTTTTTTTATATTTATATTTAATTTGGCTTTACAAATATACATAAATATATTCAAAAGTTATGTTGTGAAAAAAAAAATAATAAACGTTTTGAATTCGTAAGAATAATAAAATTTTAAATTCATTTGCAATTTTGTGTTTTCCTTATTACTTTTTTTTTTTAATTCCATATAAATTTTTATCAATAAAATAATTCCATATTTTAAATCAACCTAACCTAATGTGTTTTAATACGACTATATATTTATATACAATGACCGATAATGGAGAGATAAATCTGCTTTAAAATATTTTATAACATTTGTTTGTTTACAATTAATTCAGTTAGTTACATCTGATCTTGATTTTTAATATAGCTAGTAATTTTTTTGCACGCACAAAATATTCGTATAATAAAAATATTATTGTCGGAAACTTATCAAAATCTTGATTTCTGATTTTTTTATGGTTTTTGGTTGTAATTGGTTTTCTTTAAACAAATTTAATTCTATATATTTATTACATACTATACAATCACTATTTTTAAAAGTTAAAAGAAGTAACATACTTGATTAATTAAACCACTTTAATCTGTTGGCAGAACAGGAATTATTACTAATATTGGAAATTACGGATACACCTAAAAATGAATATGGTCGGAAACGCACAAATATTGGGAAAATAATCAGAAAAACATTATGGATAGATATAATACCAATTGTTATCTTTGTCTAAGACCTTCATATCTTTTGGGTATTCATTATGATTGAATTAAGAATTCTATGCTAATAATTATATGATATTTTGGTAGTATATAGATAGCTTATTTTAAATTTATAAAATCGAACTTATTGAAAATATTGTTTGATTACGGTACGATTTTATTATCATTAAATTATATAATATATAAAAAATAAATGATATACTCTAAAAGTTTAAAACCATCTAAGGAAAATAAACTTTCCAATGATACGGGTTTCGTCCCAATTGGTTCATTGGTTCAGAAGCTTAGAAATAGAAATTTTACACATATAACCGGGCTTTAATTTTCATATAGGGAGATAAAACTAATCAAAATCCTCAAAAATATAAAAAAATATAATAATAGAAGTTTTTTTTAATTTTCCTATATTAGATAAGTGATCATGGGAGTGAGCTATTACAAATTTTTAACTATAAAATAAAACATAAAACTCACATTTTTTTTTCATTCAATTTAATATACATTTTAAATCAGCGCTTCCAAACTTAATCAGAATAAACATTTATTTGATTTTTTGACAGTTTTTTTTTTGTATGAGATAGCAAGTTTAATTTATTTAGCAAGAATTTTATATGGTAGTGATAATTATATACTTAAATCTTTCTCCTCACCTCTTTGTATTTAAACGATTTTATATTTAAGAAAGCCTATAACAATATTTGATATTTATTTGTATGATAAAAATATTGTATTTCATTATAAAATTAGTTGAGTTTACAAAAATCTGAAAGCAAATAACAGAAACTATTCTTATTATTGGTTGGTTCATTTATTCATAAATTGAATTCATTGTTTTGTTTAATAATTAAAAAAAAAACATTTAATTTGCCAACATAATCAATTCAATTTAGTTCATTAAAGTAACATTATTTTTCATAATTTTTAGGTATATAACTTATGCACACTTTTGCACTTGATATGACAAATGGAAAACGATAATTAATGTTTGAGAAAATGTGAAAAATAAATTTTACAACTATGTATAATGTATAATTACCCATATGTTCATGGTTGTTTATACATAATAAATGCTATGTAAAAATAACGTAACGTTAGCATTCAACTGTTTGTCTGAGCAATATTTGAAAATATTCCACAAACTAAATAAAAATGTATCAACTAAATAAATACTTGATTTATATTCAAAAATCGGAATTATAACATAAACAAATTCATTATGCACAAGCATTATACTAATAATGTATATTGTGATTTACAAAAACAGAAAACTTCAGATTTATTTTAAGCTTACACTATTTTTGGTTATTCACAAAGAGTTCGAGATTTGTAGTACAATACTTTGTTGTTTGTTCCTTAATTTTATTATTCTTTTGTTATATAATTTTAATACAAATTTTGTTTGCTTTATTTTTAGGTGATTGGTCCGCGGCTTATGGAAAATCGTAAACCATTCCAATTACAAAATACCTTAGTTTATTATAATTTAGTACAAGTGATATTTAGTGCATGGCTATTTTATGAGGTAAGTAGTGAAAAAAAGAACTTAATGAAAAAAAAAAATTAACTCAAAATTAAATCATAAACTTTTATAAAAACCAAAAAAAATTTTCTTTCATCTTTTTCCCCTATACATATGTTCATTAATCTTTCAACCTTTTTAAAACAATATATTTTTTCAGCAATAAATTAATTATTCATTTTGTTCATTAATAAATTTATTTTATTATTTTATTGTATGTTGTTATCATTTTAATTTTATACAAAAAAAAAAAAAAACAAATACGAAAAATTGATTTATTTTAATTTTCTTTTTATATACATAAATATCTATTATATACCATAAAACATAAAAATAATGTATTATAAAAATTTCATAAAAAACAATATTTATAAATACTCCAAATAAACCAAATATTTAGTGTCTTATGGGAGGTTGGTGGGGTGAATACAGCTTCAGATGTCAACCTGTGGATTATACAGAAAGTCACAGTGCAAGGAGAGTAAGTTCTAACTCTATTTACAAGTACAAAAAAAAAATTAAAAAAAAATTGACTAAAGTGCGCTGAAAAATAAAATATATATATTATATTATAATAATGCTATGTTTATTTTATTTTTTTTTAACTACAAAACTGTAACGTTGATAAAATTTTTAACAGAAGATAAAAAATGATGTTCAATGTTTCTGCGGACTCTCGAAACTCTTCTACTACGTTATTTTAAAAATATCTAACATAAGACACATAAAAAAACTCTTTACGCTAAATAATAAAAAAAAAAAAGAAAAGAAATTCACTTTTACTATAATATTATTACTATAAATAAGAATTTAATTACCTATACTAAAGATAAAAAAAAACAACGAGGGAAAAATTTCAAAAACAAATAAAATCATAGGTGATAAAAAAAAATATATATAATTTTGGTTCATAGTAAAGGAAATTGGAAAAATTACCGCTTTAAGGTTGATTCACACATATCAGTCACGTCAAAGTTCAGTCACCTTCAAGTATCCGTCAATATTTTGACCTGCGTCTACACACTTCAATCACGTCACCGTTCCGTCACCGTTTTTTTAGATACAAAATAAAAAATAAAAACTTTGTTTTGTTTGTTTTGCTTTCAGTTTCAAAAATGCCGTCAGTCAAAAAAAAAAATATCGTCGGAAAGTAATTTAATTTTGACGGCTCGTTGACGGTGGTGTGACTGATGGTTCGGTGACGTGACGGCGCCGGATGGGTGTAGACAGTTCATTTAAATTATAAGGAACGATATTTTTTTCACTGAAATGACGTGCCGGTGACGTGACGGTGACTTGACTGACGGATGTGTGTGAATTGACCTTTATTTCTAAAAGTTTTTCGATTTCCAATATTTTAAAATTTTGTCTATGTTTTATATTTATTTCTTCATTTAGTCCAGAGGAGCACTTGACGTAACTATTTTGTCATAAAACATAATATTTATATCTTAATTCAAAAAAGAAAAATTCTCTAAAAAATTGACATTTTCAGCTGTTTAATGATGCGTCGCAGAAATTTACGAGTTTTTCATAAATTTAACATAACATTTTTTTTTAAATGACAATAAAGTTGTACCAAGGATTCCTCTCTAGATGAGAAAAAAATAATACTTGGGTACATGAGAAAATGTTCAATAAAAATATGAAAACAGAGATATTCCAATTTCCTTCACTACACATTAAAATCCATCCTGTTTATTATTTATAATTTATTTTACTATACTCGTAAAAATCTATATTTAAATGTATAATTGGTATATCTTACTTATTTAATTTAAATAATTTAAATTAATTCCATTTAACATGAAGTATAAATGAAAAATATTCTCTTCAGTGTTAACTGACATAAATTTTTTCTAAAAAATGAAAATGATACAGGATATTTGATGTATTAATTTTTTTTTCTTAAATTATACTATATATAGTTTCTACTACATGTAGAAGTTTTTTTTTTTAATTTTACATGTTCGAATTTAATAAAAAAATATTTACACATTATGTGTGTAACTTTAATTATTCATTTAGTAATAATATTTTTCCCTCTGTGAGAGAACTCTAAACTTGTTTTCAGGAAAAATATTTTTGAAAATTAAATTTTAATAAATGAACACAAAGTAAATTTAATATAATTTATACAAGTATGGTTTCATAATAGTTATTCAATTATTTTTCCGGTAAGAACACATGTAGCCAAAAAATATGGGAAAAAAATATATAATTACATGTATCTTATGAAATATATTTGTATTATGTAGGAATTAATTTCGTAAATCTAATGGGACTTATGAGAAGCTTTTTTCCTTTTATAAGATTCTTGTAACAAATTGAACTTGATTTTTTGAAACTTTTTGTGTTCATTTATTATAAATTTTATTTTCAACAAAAAGAACAAAGTTCTTGATCTAGGTTAATGTTTTTCAACAGTAATTTTCTTCCAGCTATAACTACTAATATCGCAAACAATAACAAGTTTAATCGAACCTCACGTCTAAATGAGGAAAATTATACAATTCGATTAAACGATTTTCATTCAATCTCTTCTGCCGAAATTCATAATTTATTTCTAATAAATACTATTTATCTAGCACATTTTCATAAAATAACATACATTAAATGCTTTTACATACACATTTAAATTCTGTATGTGGAATGTGTAATATATGTATACGTTAGATATTTCAAATTGTGAATGCAATACTACAGAGAATGGAATATGTTCATTAAATATTGTTAACACAATATAGTGCGTTACAAAACTATCATTTTTCATTATCAAAATCATTTATAAGTGATTCAGTTACACACTATATGGTTATAATAAATCATTCGGGTCATTATAGTTCTTTTATTCGAATATACCTTCCCTGAAAGTTTCATGGAAAATATTCTCAAATTTAATGATTTTTTTAATTAATAAGATAAATGGAGCTATATATCTAAAATGAAAATCATACTTTCGTAGTCAAAGAAATTTGCATCCAGAATAGATTTTTTTATACTAAATTTTATTCGCTTTTGCGCTTCCTTTATTCGATGAAATTCTGTAGAAATATTAAAATACCGCAAAGCCTAGACAATAATGTAACAATATCAGATATTTAAAATCTAAAATTAGTTTTATTAGTTTTTTGTATACAAATTGAGTAGTTACATATTTTTTGTACATGATAAACAATTCATATGATCAGAAAATTGGCTTCAATCTTCTAGGAAAATTTTAATAATTAAGTAAATGTTGTTGTCTTTAATAATTCTAATTAAACTGGAATTTATAATTAAAAAACATAGAACGTAGATAATTTTGTAATAATAAACAATAAGCTACTACAAACAAGTTGTTATTAGTTTATTACATTACGTAACTCATGCTTACAACAGCCAATGTGTAATATGCACAATATAAGGTTGCATATGTTATGTATAATTCGTATTACACGTCAGCTCGAGTTACGTAAGGTAATAGTCACCATCATAATACTACTGTTAACTAACAATAATGTAACAGATTTTTTCTCAAATGTTGTCATATCATTGGAAACCTTACGCAAGTTGTCAACTTTATATTATTTATGTTCCATTTATATTGAAATCAAATTTTATGTTTTTTCAACACTATTCTATTTTGGTTTTTTCATCAGAATCCACAATCACACATATGAAAGAAATGAAAGAGAATATTTTATTTAGGTGTCATATTCAATGACATCTGTAATAAATATAATTTTATTATTTGAATAAATTTTTTTTACAGATCGCTTTTTCTGGTTGGCTAACGGGACATTATAACTTCCGATGTCAGCCCGTTGACTATAGTAATCACCCTAGAACGTTAAGGGTATGTGGTATAAAAGATCTGAAATTTTCAAAATAACAAAAACGTTGATTTGCATCCTATATATAGTTCTTTAATTTTATAGCTGCACATTGCACAAACTATACGATATTTCATTTTTGCACTTTTAATGGAATTTTGAATTATTTTTAATAAAATACATCCACATTAGATTATATGTACATACACAGCTTGATCATTTTTGATGCTCTTATTTTAATTATAATGCACGTTTTCAAATTAATTATCTTTTTTTTAGATACACCTTATTTATAGCAAGGCATAGTGCAAATTTTAGCATAATATCTTAGAACGACACGTGAATGAAAAAATTCGGGCCAATAGTATACATATTAATAAATACTATATGGAGAAAATATGTCAGAGAAAAAATACTAAATGGGCAAAGCTTTAAATGGGAAAAATGCATCCGGCCAATCCGGCCATAATATGAGCAAAAGACTGCATGGAGATAATGTTGAATATAAATATAATTAAATAATTGTTTCCAGTTTTTTATAACATAGTATATAAATATACTACGTTTTGGGTCACAGTATTTTGAGATTCAGAATTTTGTCCAAATAGTATTTTTTCATACTGTAATTTGTGCTAACAATGTTTTGTCCGTACTTATTTCAGTGTACAGCATTATCTGACAAATTTAAAATGAAAATTTTTAAATATAATTTTTCAAAAAAAAAAAATAGACTTAAAATTTAGGGGGTGGATTTATTTTAATATGGGAGGAAAACTATTTAAATCATTCCAAATTCGCAAAAAAATATATCCCATATACCTATATTAAAAAAAAAGACAAAAATTAAAATTATTTTCTAAGTATTTTAATTATTTTACTTCAGCTATTTTAAATAGGCAATTAATTATATTTAGAATCGTAGCTTTTAAATTTTGATTTATTTTGACCTGCATGCATCCCTGTATAAAAGTCTGTGTTTAGTATTGGTAAACGGTATTAATTGAAGGAAGCATCTAAGATTGTATATTTTTTTTCTAATTAAAATTTATATTTCTTCATATGTAGTTAAAAAAAACCATACAATTAATTTATTTTCTTATAGCAAGTAATTATCGTGTAATTATATAAACATATTAGACACTTATATGTGTGAGACGATTTATTCAATAATTTAATTATTGATTGATTGATTTCATAACGCTATATCTGTTATTACTTTCAATTAATAATTTAAAAGAAATTTTAAAACTTTTCTATATAGTGATAAATAAAGTTTGTAAATATTATGACAAAAAGAAAATTTAATCATTAAAAATTTAAGTTGCATGTCTTTTTGAGGCTTGTTAATTTTTTCGTCAATTTCAAATCTATATTAAATTAAATATTTATTAATGTTTTTTTTGGTACTAAATATTGTTCATATCGTGGTTTATATACAATACTTTATTATATACAGCAATTACTTTCCACATATTATACATATACAAATATGTACGCACTTCAATGAGTAAAAACTGAAAATCAATATCTTTTTAAAAAAATTTTAGAAACGAAGTTGTTGATGCAATGAACATAATGTTGAGTACATAAAATAAAATATATTAATATTTAATTTTACTTAGACTATTCGTGTTTTATATTATGCATATTGTGCGATTATATAAAAATTCTTTAATGTCAAAATAATGATTTGTAATTAATTAAAACGTGTATAATTTTCATTTAAACTAAAAAAAAAAATGTTTCTTTGTTAATACAGAGATTATTCCCATTGTATTTTAAAGTCTAATATTTTTATGTTCCAAAGACGGATTCGCACAGATAATAAACGAGAATCTTATTTATGTTTTGATTCTCAACATTTAGTTATTAATACGTATTTCGAGATTACCTGCCTTTAAATACATGAATTAAGAAAGATAGTTGTTTTATAAAGCTTATGGAAATTTATTCACGTACTTACATATAAATATTAGAAGATAGCATATAATTTACATACAAATATTAGAAGATAGCATATAACCTAAACACAGGAGATCCTTAAATACTACAAATTAATTTTAGATTGTTCGTTTTTGAATTTTTTTTTTTTAAATAGTTGTCAATATTATATATTTTGCACTATAATATAATTTTTTTAATTTGCTATACATAAGTTTTAATTTTTATTGCTTGCTAATTATATTTGAACTTTAAACGGTGATGGTTATGTTATATGGTCATTGTTTTAACTATAAATTATGATAGTACATCATATTATATAAATTTGATTATTATACATATCTATAGTTATTAATATTATAAATAATGATTGCTTCAATAATAATTTGAAAACTAAAAAAAAAAAAAATTTCGAGAGAACTGCAGTTTTGTTAATTGTTTTATGTTTTTTTTTATCGTTGTTTTGTTATGTTTGTTTGAAGTTTAGTTATTGTAATTTTTATATTTTTTTTTATTTATAGAAAAATTATTTAATTAATAATAAATTATTTCTAAAAAATTAATATAATTTTTTTTTTTAATTTGTTATTTATTTTTCTTATTGAAAAAAAAAACCAATTAGATGGTGCACGCTTGTTGGTGGTATTATTTCTCAAAATTCACCGAGTTCTTTGACACAGTAAGTATAAAATTTCGTAACAAACTTTCAGATTATATTCATTAACATACATTAGCATTAAATATATTTTTGACGATAAGTAAGTTAACTACAATTGTGGGCCTTCAACTTTGACTACTTAAATTATTTATTATCTATGCTTCCTCCTTAGATATTACAAAAAAAAATCCTTCCAGTAAATCTTATTTCGCCTTTAATATAAAACCTGAAAATAACTTAATATACATATAATAAAACTTGATATTCCTGATGATCTGTGCTATTTTTCATATTACCATAGTCAAGTTCTTTTTTTTGAAGTTTAAAAGTTTTTATATCAAAACTGGATACATTTTTTTAGTTACAATTTAAAAACAAATAAATCGCAGCGTAATTTGAATAAATTCTTATGTAATGAATACATTTTTTTTATGTTTTTAATTCATAAAAACATAATTTGCCTAACACAATCATCAGATTGTTAAATTTTATTTCAGTTGTAAAAAATACTATAGAAAGGGTATTGAACTTGTGATGTGATGATCGTGAACTATATAAACACTGCAGCATTATAATTTCGCCCTTGGACTTGACATAATGTGTGTTGGTTTTTTTTTTTTGTTTAAGATTTTTAAGTCAAATTGTCTAGTATAGAATTTGATAATTTTTTTTTTTTTTTTTAATGATAATAAAGCTTGATAAACAAGTTTTTCGTATCTATTGGAAATACGTTTTTTTTTTATTATAGAATTATAATTTATAATATTATAATAGTTATTCAAATTCTCCTTTGATATGTTTCATTTGATCATCGTAAATTCCATTTTTTTTTTAAATCTTCAAATTGTGTTAATTTGATGTGATAATTTTTTCCAATGGCGCAATATCTTTAATTATCCTCTTCTAAAATTTATTCTTCAATGTTTGATTGTTATTCTTAGTAAGTTTAAATCCTTATGTATCTTTGTCGTTTTTTGGTTTCAATCAAATTTGATTAGAGAAGCGTATTCAAACGTTTACAGTTCAGTTCAAATCGATTGAATTTGCCATAAACTTCCTTGTATTTCGAATGAACACTTTTTGTGAATAGTGATAATGTTAGAATTTTTTGGTTCCAATCAAATTTGCTTAGAGACGCGTATTCAAACGTTTAAAGTTCAGTTCAAATCGATTGAATTTGCCATAACTTCCCTGTATTTCGAATGAACACTTTTTGTGAATAGTGATAATGTTGGAATTATTTAGACCTTGTTTGTGTTTCGAATCTTTTTTCTTTAAAACCATTTCATCACTGTATTTTTATTCTGGAAAAAAAGTCAAAACAGTATATCACACATTTTATTTCTATTCGTCCTATATCATTTAGGTAATCCTTATTTTTTTCATAAACGATTTTAAAAAGTAATATGAACTTTAATTAATTTTATGTTAAATTTACAGATGTTCTTCGTATTAAGAAAAAAAACTAGTCAAGTTTCAACACTTCATGTAATTCATCATGGTTGTATGCCAATGTCAGTATGGTTTGGTGTTAAATTTACTCCAGGTAATTTTAATATGTTATAAAATTGTATATGCAAATTATTATTACGAGATTTACTCATATTGGATGCATACACAGAAAAAAATTTGCTCGTACTAATAACTAAATAATTCGTTAAAATCAACGAAAAATTCGTTATTTTGGCTACAACGAACATTTCGTTGAAAAAAGCTCGTAGTTCGTTAAAAAAGTTCGTTATACCCCAAAGCCAAAAACCTTTCAAATTCTTCAGCAAAAACACCGCAAATACGAAAGAAAAAATTTACTAGACTAAATTTTTTTTTTTATTTATTTGATTTTTTATTTATTTCTTTTTTATTTTTTTCTTTTTTTTTTCTTTTTTTTTTTTTTTCTTTTTTTTTTTCCTTTTTTATTTTTTTTTTATTTTTTTTTATTTATTTTTATTTTTTTTTATTTTATTTATTTTTTTTATTTTTAATTTTTTTTATTTATGTTTTTATTTTTTTTATTTATTTTTTTAATTTTTTTTTAATAATTTTTTTTATGCCGGCATGTGGCTTCGAACCACTGTCCTAAACATTGCAATCCATCAACTCTGCCACTGAGCTATGAACTACATTTACGGCAATGTGTAAAATGGAAAATATAAGTTCTGTATGGATTGAAATTTTTGTTTCCCGTATTTAACGATAACGAACTTTTTTAACGAGTACTAAAAATGAAAAAAATGTTCGTAATAAGAAAATAAACGAAATTTACGTTACAAAAACGTAATTATTCATTATTTTTCGTTATCTTAACGAGAATGTCATTAACGAACTTTTTTGACGTAATAAGTACGAGCAAATTTTTTTCTGTGTAGCATCGCTTGTTATTTAATGAAATAAAAATAATGATAATAATAATAATGATAATAATTATATTATTTGTATTAAATAGTTGTGTAAATAAATAAATAAAAAAGACAAGAAATCAAAATCTAAAAATTTTGAATATTCTGACAATTAGCAGATAAATATTTCACTGATGAAAGATATACTTGACCGTAAGGCGCTCTAAAAATCCTCTAAATATATTTTGATGTAAGCAAAGAATTATTGATTATTCAGAAATTGACAATTTATTTTGTATATAAGAATTAACTAAACTTGAAAAAATTTCCAAAATAAATAATGTTTATCATCAGTTTTATTAAATTATCTTCAATTTTTTTTTTTACGTGTTTCATACATAAATAAATATACATAATCAAAATACATAATACGCAAAACAAATATATCAAAATGCCTAAATAACTTATTAATGGCACAATCAAAATCATAAATACAAAATTATTTGCGTTAAATGAAAAGGTTAATACACCGGATATCTAACTTATTTTATATTCAAAAAATATATGCGTTTTCGAAACAAAACTCCATAGTTTAATAAAAACTGTTAAGTTTGGCCACAAAATTGAGTTTAGATATAGATACTACATTAATCTAATAAATAATTGAAACCGCAATAAACTAACAAGGATTACTTAACAAGGAAAAGAATTTCCATAGTTTTAATTTTATACATAGATAATTTTTTAATATTTTGGACAAAAAAAACATAGTTATTTTTTACATTCTTATTTACGCAACTTATCGAAGGAAATATTAATAAACATGTCTAAGTCAATTTTTCAATCAATATTATTGCGCAAATTTTGAACTTAGAATTGTACTTTGGAATCGTGAATTTTTTTGAATCTCTTTTCTGTGCGGCCTTGGGTGATTACAAATCCTGTTTTGTTATTTTACGATTGTGACGACTCTTCAGGTCAGATTCCAGACACTTTACTTAATTATCGTATTTAATCCTTATCAAAAACTTATTCAGTCTTGGCTTATATATTTACATTTGCACCTTAGTGCCTTAGTAGCACCTTTTTGATCGACTATTAACACTGTAATGGATCAAGTAACATGCAAATTTTATTTGGTTCGATAATGATAGGCGTCTGCCATAGACTTGGAAATAGTAGTTTGGCAATCTATTAATAAATCAATTAAAAAAAAAAAAAAATTTTTTTGTGAACTAAGTATCAAAACATGTTGTCATCAACAAATTACCGCAAAAATATACATACAAACTGAATTGCATTTCAATTATAATAACTTGGTTAGATGTTAATTTATTGTTATAATTATAACAATTATTATTAATTTGATGTTAAGTAATGAATAGATATATAGTGTTGAAATTTTTGGAGGAAAAAAAATAACTGAAAATAATTATGTTTGTCTGTGAATTAGGTTATTTTGCAAATATTTTATTAGATAATTAAATTCCAAACGAATTTTAATTCCATAAAAAATAAATTAAAAAAAATTCCCAAACAAAATAAAATAAATTTATTGAAAAATTATTTGCAAAGATTTTTTGTTTTTTTAAAGGTCAATTACACTTTATTAATTTTTCACGAAAGGAAAAAAAAGTATTGCAATTGTAATCTTAGTTCCTACCTACCTACTCCGTACTATTTCTTCTATACTAGAATGTTTAACATTAATTGGAAAACAAAATCTAAATTCAAAGTTCTAAAGCTGTAAAGTTATCTGCATTGTACATTAAATTGCCTTTCAAGTAAGTGACATTACTATGCTAAATTTCTGCGATGTGGCTTTAAAAAGCTGAATAGACTTTTGGAAAATAAATTTTATTTCAAATTTTAACTTCGAATAATTTTTTTTATTTATGTGGGAAAAAAGTTGTATTAAATAAGAAAAACTGAGTAAATTATGCACAAATCAATATCAGAATTGAGAGGATGCTATTGTCTAACTCAGCAGTATTCATATGTGTAATTGTAATTATGGTGTAATTCTTGTTCAAAAATCTAATTTTCCTATGAAAAAAAAAAATTTAACAAAAATCCTCAAATCTTAAAAACGAAAGGCGTAAAAAAAACAAAACGCATAAAAACATAGTTTTTAATTTTTGATTTGTTGACTATTCAGTTGTATCACATTAAATTGAATCATTTATATCACACTGGTACTAAATTAAATTCGAGATATGTATAAGGAAAATCGATTCATTGTGATTTTTGAATTTCACTTTTTTATTTCACAATCATTTTTTCATTTTTTTATTTCACAAAGAATTTCGTCCAATCACTGAATGCAGCAAAAGCTTTTAACGACCTTTCCGCCCTCATTTTCCCCATCATCCGATCGATATAAGGCCTACGACTCGATGTGCAAAAAATCATTTCAATCGGATGACGGAAATTGGGTCAATTTTTTACTTCGTAAATTTGGAGACAATCAACGAGACGAAATTAATATAAAAAGACGTGTCTATCGGAATTTCTTTTTTTTGCGGGTCAAAAATTCACTATTAGACATCCCTTATTAACGACGAAAATCGATGTTTTGGTGTATTAAGTTTAATTTGCGAAATTATTTGAAAAATATGAACTAAAATAAGTTAATGTTTTCGTTATTTTGTATTATGTTTATGTACAAATTATGTTTTTCTTTTTGATTAATTCATTAACATAATTAATTAAAAACATAAAGTTTATTAATTTCATTGTTTGATTTGAAATCAAGATAAATTACATTTTAAGTGAAGTTGAAGAATAATATTGTTAATTAGCATTACAATCAATGTAAATGATTATTATTACAAAATTCAAATTATGCTTTATTGTAAAAATTATGAATTATGAGTAAAATTTTTAATTGCATATTTTTTGTTCATAGTAATGTGCGATAAATCTTTTTTACTTACATTATTATTAAAAAATCGAATTACTACATTACCATTCAATTATAAAATGGTTTTATGCATTATTATAATTATATTATTTTTTTATTTAAATTTGTTTTTTTTTAATTTCATTTTCATATCCAATTTCTAAAATCCGTTTGTTTCAAATTGATTCAAGAATTTCTAATAACAAACAGCCTTATACTTTAACTTTAAGCGTTATTATTATTATATTCTACTGAAATGGCTACGAATCAATGCATTAAATGGCTTAAAATTAAAACTCCAATTATAATCAATTTGAGATTAAATAAGTCTAATTTCAGTTCTATTGAATTTCAATTTCAATTTTTTCCACATTATATTTATTTTAACATATTTTTCTGAGTTTAAGATAATAAATTCAGAAATCATCAAAATTAAAACATTATAATAATGTACATTGTACATACTATCCCTTTGATTATAATAATAATAAGTACTTATTATTTTAAATTTTTATTTTAGTGTAACTATAAAGGTCATATTAAAAGTTCTAAATTTTTAATTATTATTAGTGTTATTTTAATATTATATACATCTATTAAATTTAATTATAATTATTTTTGATTTATTTCAGGCGGTCATAGTACATTCTTTGGTTTATTAAATACATTCGTTCACATTGTTATGTACACATATTATTTGTTCGCTGCCATGGGTCCACAATATCAAAAATTCTTATGGTGGAAGAAATATTTAACTGCCCTCCAAATGGTTTGTTTAATCAAACTAAAATTAATTTATAGTTTTTTTTTTCTAAATTATGTAATAATTCATATTGTGTAAATATTTAGTTTAAATTATGCATATATATATTTTATTTAATGATTTTTGAGGACAAAATCTATAAAAATTTTATAACATTGCCTTTCGCTTTATATCTTTAAATCAGTCTCAAAACTTCTGTTCACTGCAGATTTTATAGCGTAGACTTCCGTAAAGTAAGGGCACAAGACTACTTAATTTTTATTTATTTTATCCTATTTAAAAGGAGAATAGAATAGAACTTAACACCGAAGGAAAAAACTTTTTATAATTTGGATCAGAAAATTAATTATTGTTATTGCATAAGAACTAAAAAATATAAAATTTAACGAATCCGAGCCGAGATGTCAAATTTACATTTTGTATAACTGAATTATAAAGTTTTTTGATTTCGATTTCCATTATACAGTGAGTTTTAAAAGTGTAGGCCTATAGGGTATGGAGAGTCTTACGATACGACATCACTATTTAATTTCTGCGTCATAAGAAACTTTTTTTTCTCAACATTTAATTAAAAAAAAGATTTTTATCAAAACAAAAAAGTGAAAAGCATTATAAATTCAATTTTCCAATGGGAATTTGAATACTTGAATTATTTGAGAAAAATATATTATGTGTAGTTGTTTTTTACACTCAGTAGAACCTAGGGCGCGAATTTAAATATTTATTATTTATAATTTTATAAAAACTACAATTATACAGTACATAATATAGAAAGCCAATGATTACGGAATTAATATTCAAATTTAACTAAATTATTAGGTTCAATTTGTACTGATTATGGTTCATGCGTTCCAACTATTATTTATTGATTGTAACTATCCAAGAGCTTTTGTTTGGTGGATCGGAATGCACGCTGTTATGTTTTTCTTCTTGTTCAATGAATTTTATAAATCAACGTACAAAGCAAAACAACAAAGAGTAAGTACATATTAGAATATTTATATGTATATATATTTTTTCAGTAAATTAGTAAATCAGAGCACTGGAACAGAAAATGAAAAATATTTTTCTGTTTTCTATTTTTCGAGTTTTTGTTGTTTTATTTTACAGAAAATAAGCGGTCGTGAAAAATACGATAAAGATTTTATGGAAAACCACTACATAGTGCTATTTTCGGAAGCAAATTTAAATTTTATTTCTTTGCAGAAACTGCAATCTGCAATTAACAAATTAACAAATTTTTATAATTAAATGAAATTATTGAAAAATTGTTTAAAAAATTGAAGAAACTCAAAATTCTACTTCAATGGTGGTGGAAAGTGATCTTTTAGCTTTATCTCAGAGTTTGATTTTTTTTTATTATCTTTTTCTGGGTTTGATGGAATATTGTAATGACGGTTTATTCAAAACAATATTTAATTACACTGCGATAATGTAATTTTTGAATTATTTTATGATTTGAGTACGCATTGTTCTTTGAATTAATAGAACCAGTATCCCAAGAATTAAGTTAAAAAATCTACAGACTTTACTAAAGATTATCTTAAATTGTATTTAATATTTTTAGTTTAATGAAATAATTTATTGTTATTTTAGAGACTTCAAGCAGCTGCCGCAGCTTCCTTATTATTAAATAGTACGTTAGAAAAAAGTAAAAAAGAAAATGGTCATGTTTCTAATGGTGATGTATCACATGAAAGAAACGGCACAACAAAATCAAATGGTTATACTAATGGTTATCAAAATGGCAGCATAACGTCTGCATCTAATAGAAATAATGAAAAAACACCTGCCGAAGTTTTATTAAGAAATGAACTACAAACAGAAATAACACAAAGAAAAATACAAAAATAATATTAATTAATTAATTAATTTTCTTTTTAATTTAATTTTTTTCTTGTTCATATAAATATAATATATTAATTAAAAAAAAAATAATTTCTATTAGATATTTTTACCAAATTTTATTATTTTTAAATTCTTTTTCTTTTATTGTTAATTTCTTTCATATTGTATTTTTCATTTTTCTTATATTGTACTTTGTTTTAATTTTTTTTATTAATTTTTAATGAAAATAAAAATTATCAGAATTTATTTATATGCTATTGGAAAAACATATACGGAATTGATTATATAAAATAATCAAAGACCTTTTAATGTATATTAAATTTAAAATGTTAGTTTATTATTATTTAGTTAATATAAATTTGGAAAAATTATCAAAATTGTCTCTCATTTTCAAAATTTGTCCTTTCCAACTAGAAAAATAATTTCCGTAAATATAATTAATTGTTGATGTACACAGCCCCAAATATACAAATTATATTTGTTATTTTTAGATTTTTGAATGTCTAATTTTGAATAAGCAAAAAAGGAGCAGATAATATTTTTTTATTTATTAAATTTTATTAGTTTTTATTATCAATGAAATATTTGCCAAAAGTAGCTATATATATTTTGAAAAAGTTCGGCATTTATAGCATATAAATAATATTCAATTAATAATTTTTTTCGTTTTTGTACAAAAGTAAAAACTAAATATAGTATAAACTATAAAATAACATTTTTAGGATTATAAATAAATTTATTTGTATAAAGTTTAAAATAAAAACTAAAGAAAAATAATTATAATTGTAATTGTAAGGTTTGAAACCTATAAGGGAAAAATACAAAAAAAAAAAACTACATAGAAAAAAGATCAACAAATCCAAATTAATACAAAGAAAAAAAAACATAAATTTTCATCTTAAGCTCGGAATAAAGAAGTGGTGTTGTAAAATAATTTATATTTTAGAAATGATAATTAAAAAAGATAAATTAAAAAAATTGTATAAAAAAATTAAAAAAAAAAGTTAATGGCAATAAGGATTTAATTATTTTCTTTTATATAATGAAGAAATTGGAAATAAAAAATGATTAAACAAAATAACTTTCAAAGTAGAGCTGGAATAAATTTCGACATATTTCGTAATATTAAATTCTTGATAATAACTTGAATCAGTACTAGAATATCACACTCAGTGTTGTCAGATGTGTCGATTTCGAAAAGTGAGCAAATAATGTTGTAATCTGTTTTGTTTATTATTGTGGAAAATATTATTAAATAAAAAACACTTTCTCAAGTACCTACTAAAATTTTCGATTAAGTTTTCGGCTATTTAACTTGAAATTTCGGCCATCATGGTGTAGTGGTATTGCCGTTGTTCATACAGTGTGTTCGGTCCTGGATTCGATTCTAATCTCTGACTGAAATTTATCTCTAATTTTCAATTTGTTCACTTGAATTAAGTATTAGTTTTGTTTTAATTTCAATTCCAAATTACAAAGAATATTCTTTTAGCTTAAATTCGAGTGCATTCAAAAATACGTAAAATCTTACTGATTTAATTTTTGAAATTTAAGTCTTTAAGTTATTTGAATTGAGATAGAAATATTGATATTTAAGTTGAATAGAATTTACATAATTTACATAATTTTACATATTACAATATATTTTAAATTTAAAATAGATATTCCTAAATTGTGCTTTTAATCTGTTGAATCTGTCCTAATAATTCAAATTAGTTATTGAATCGTTAATACTTAGCTTATAGATTTTTGAATAAAATAATAAGAGCCTTTTAAATTAAAATAACTATGTACATAAATATTTAAGAATTTTCTATTTTCAATTTCTTTTTTGTTCATTTTCATAAGTGTAAAATGTGTTATACCTACTCAGTCTGAAAAAAAAAAAACACATTTTTAATTTAATCTTATTTTATTAAAAAATTGTAAATAAAGTGAAAATCGGATGTCTCTAAATGTAGTTAAGTGCGATAAAAAAAAAAAAATGCAAAATTAAAAAAAAAATAGAAAAAGTGCATCTATTTGCCATTATATGTTCAATTAAAAAACATATTTCCATTTCATTGATACATAAATCTTAATATTAAAAAAAAAATTTAAAATAGTAAATTTTTTAAACTATACCACATTGCATGTCGTTTTTTATAAAATTAAAAACCATTTCGAAATTAATTCATAACTTTCAATGTAAAATTAAAATAACTTTTTTTTTGAAATTTTTGTTATTAACAAAAATTGTAATTAGTATTTCCTTTTTCCAAAAATATGTTTTTTTTTTTAATTAGAAATAATTTTTTTTTGCCTGAATTTTATGCAAAAATCAGAGAAAAAGGAAAGAAAAAATTTTGATAACAATAAAAATTTAGATTTATATAATTGAAAACATAAAGCAAATAAATAAGACACTTTATGACTTTTATTTTTATTTAATATCAAAAGTAAACAAGTTTTTTGAGCGTAAACTATCTAACACGAAAATAAATGGAAATTTGTTGCTAATTAAAAATTTTGTTTTAATCTTATTACAGGTGCAGTAGTTTTGAATAAATTTAGCAGCAGTTAGAATAACAAATTTTTTTGTTAACGTAATTATTATCAAATGAAGTTACAACACTAAATCGATAATTATTGATAAATAATTATTTTTAATTCAATGTAACCTTTAAGTATTTTAGTGAGGTTTTTACTTCGACATAGGTTTTTCAACTTCCATAGCTTTATAAAACTCACAAGTCGATTATACCACATCCTCAAAAGCTCTTTAAGAGCACTTTCTAAAATGATAAGCTTGGCATTCAGGCTTTATTTTAACTCTGTCACACTATTAATCAACTTTCTCATTTTCTAAATCAATAATTGTATTTCTTAGGATATTTTTCTGGTTCTCTTGGGAATTATGCACAGAAATACGTGTTCATTATATTAAAACTTAAGGGTTCTTTATGAAAATATGTTTATACCATACTTTTAGTTTCACTACAGAAAAAGTTCTAATAATTCAACCTTGTTTAATTATCTCAAATAATATGGATTTGAAATCATAAATCTCTTTTCACGAGGAAGTAATCACACAAAATTACCAATATTTCAATATTAATTGTTTTCCGGAAAATGCACCGCTGAAGGCAGTTTTTCATATAGACATCAGATATTTTTCAGGTTCTAAGTAAAGGAATCGAAGACAGTGATTTGCTATTTCATAATAATAATGTCAACTTCTACATAAATTTAACCAGCTTTCGAAATTTCCATAAATAAATAAAAGTAATTCTTTTATATTTTTAAATATTTTTTTATTTTAAGCCTATTGATACTAAACTTTATTTTTAACAATAAAATCTTAAATAATAAATATTATTAAATTTCTCACTCAAGAAAAAATATACATAATTTTTTTTTTAAGTTGTTCTACCTGGCAAATTAAAACAAAAATAATCTGGTCTGATCAGTCAGTAGAGTAATTAAATAACAAGTCTTAATATTTCTGTCTTATTTGGTGCTTTAATTTATCATTTTATACAAAATTTAAGTGAAAATAATTTTATAATTATTGGTTTCAGATTGATTTTTATTTTGTTCTTGTCAGCCCTTCTAATGATCTTTTGATAGATATATTTAGATTTCAAATCATGCCTAGATTCGAAACCTTTCGCTTACCTTCATTCTACAACTAAAAACATTTATGAGAACTATAAATTTATAATATTTTTTTTTTATTTTTTGTTATCAAAGAGGCAATTTACTATCCAGTATTATTTAAGTAAAATTTATTTCCAAAATCCTAAAATTTATTTCAGGACTCAAATTAATTTAAGATTTTATATAAACTTCACTAAATAATGTATGAATTTTTAATAATTATAATTAGATAGTAGTTATGTAGTTTCTTTTTTATGAATTTATTAACTTTCTTTTTATTTGTATTTCCCATTAAAATATCTTCATTATTTTTGATTTTGTTATTATTGCAGAAGCTTATATATATACTATGTTTTGATAATGGTACATATCAATTATTTTATAAAATGAATTTTTATTATTTGTATTAGAAAAAAAAATCTTATAATTATGGATTGTTTATAGTTTTATTTACTAAAAACAAATATTTTAGGAACAAAAAGGATATTTAATTTTTTGAAATAAAAAATAACAAAACACACTTCCAAAAATATACAAGGTATAAGTTAAAAGATTTTTACGCAAAACATCTATAAAGCTAAAATGTTTGTATTTTCTGACAGGTTTTGTAATCTCAACAAATAAAATCTAAAATGAATGTTTCAAAAATAAAATGCCACTTAGACCAGTAAGATTTGTTACTTGGAGACAAAATTACAAAAACTTTTCAATATAATTCAAAATTCAAATATTCCGTTTTGTGACAGAGAATTCAAATTGTGTTTTGGTATGTTTTATGTTAAATAATAACATTTTTAAGAATTGATTATCCAAAAAGGTTGTCAGCAAGAATACCTTTTTAAATTTTAATTAAATATTTAGCAGTTTATTACATAAATATTTTATACTATTGTACGTACTTAAGCGTTAATATTATTATTTTTCTTTCATTCTTCTTTCTAATTTTTTTTCATATTGTCGTAAAAGAGCTTTATATTTATATTAGTCTAACTTTTTTCTTAAAAGATTCGGGTACGTATATATTTTGTATATTTCAACTTGTGAAACATATTATTTTCTTAGAACATGGAATATGAAAAAAAAATAGGAAAAAACTAACCGAGTTAAAAAAAATCAATCGTGTTAATAAATTTAAAAAATTATTTAAAATTTACTATACATAAATTTTTTATGCGAAAAACAATGCTTTAATTGCAATTTTATCCTGTTGATAAATCTTTCCATTGTTTTTTTTTACTAAGAATAAAAATTATAGTTTTAGCAGATAATATCTTAATTTCATCTTAATATCAATTGTTTCATATCTGATTATATTCCATTTTCTAAGTTTTCTCTTAAATAACTAATTAATCTAAAGTATTATTATCACTTTCATCAGACGATGTATTTGAGACTGATGGCGGTAGTAATTGCATTTTCGGCTTTTTACGATAAAATTCAATCATGTTCTCCAAGTCAATCAATGAATTTTTGGACTTATCAATATTTGAATCTAATACTCGTAAATTAAATTTGTATGAATGTATTTCATTTAAACTATCTGTAATTTCTTTTGCAATGACTTTCGCTGTGGTTGTCAGACCTCCATCAGAATTTTTTACAGATTTCATTGTAGGAATTTTTTTTATTTCAATCAATTGTCCATAATCTAGAACATCCCAATCACCAGATTCTATGTTCCAAGAAAACAAGATGCGACATTCATATTGTTTTCGATGAAAAACACAATCTAAATTTCGAGAACAATTAACACATTTCTTTGTAGTAACAGGAGTGATAATAGATAAATTTTGATTTATAGAATGTAATTGATCGCGTGCTGTGAAATGAGCCATTAGCATGCATGATATTGTAGAGCTACGTGGACAAACCTTAGATTAAAAAATAAATATATAACATATTAATATATGAGTTACCACGCTTGAAAAATAAACTTGAAGTTAAAAAATAATAAAGAAATAACAAAACGAGAACTTAAGTATAGTTGTTAAAATTTCACTTTTATAAAAACCAAAAGTTCGAACCAAAAGGTCGACAATTCTTTTTATCAGATTCTATACAGTGGTTCGAAAATAAGGAAAAATATTTAAAAAAAACAGTACGATCGTTTTCATAAGAATACTGTAACCAGTTTCTGTTTGCAGATCATAAGAAAATTTTAAACTGATTAAATAATTTAAAAATGTTTTATAACTTACATTTATCAACTCACAAGCCCAGTCATAAAACACATCATAAATTTTGTTGTTTTGTTGGCATAAATTGCTTATCACATAATAGGTGAAAGTTTCTAAATCAAAAGAATTTTGTGTTATTATAGCAGTATGACAGCGCAATTGTTGGTATGATGTTTGGGAAATCATTTGCATATCAGAATAACAAGATCCATGCACTTCTAATGGTAGTAGAGTGTGGTATCCGGGAGAAATACAATCATCTTCTTCACTCGTTATAACTGACGCGGCGTCGTTCTCTTCCACATAATGTCTTTTAAATTTTTTGGTGCACGTTGGTTTCTCCGGTAACTCGTTTATACCACCAACAGGCACTTCAAATACTATATCATCACGCCTCGGAGACAAAAATGGCAAAAAATTTCCATAGTGATGTGGTGATAAATTTGTTGACGACGTTGGTGAGCAGTTTCCGTTAATTTGACTACGTTTTGCTGTTGAAATTTGTAATGGAGATAATGTCCCATAGGATTTTGCTGAACTTGTTACTGCACTATTACTGCTATTAGGTGACATTAAAACTGTTGAATGAGGAGGACTCTTGCATAAGAGTTGTTGTTGCTGAATTTTAACGGGCGAACGAACATGGTGTCGTTCTGAGCTTACATTTATGACTGATGATGTTGAGGCGATAGTTGCAGGCCCGCCGCTGCCAACTGGTGATCCACACGGCGAACGAAACCCCTGACTAGGAGAAGCTCGATGCAAATGACTTGTATTTTCAAATGATTGTGATGACTGAGTAGAGAGAAAAACTGTTCCACTGCCAGTTGAATGATAGTGGCTCGCAGATCGTTGTTGTACTCTTCTTACTGTGGGATTTGAGCGTAGCTTTCGAAATGGAATTATATTCTCGGAGTTATCTTCAGAAAATTCATATTTTTTATCAGCTAGTCTTCTTTTTCGAAATGTCGCAATTTTTTCACATTTTTCTATTCCATCTTCTTCAGAAAACTCGTAGGCACTTGCAGCCGAATTTACTGAACTTGTAGACGGATTAGCTGCCTGTAAATCTATTGTGGTCACCCCATTACGAAAAGTTTTTGTCATAATACGTTGACTTCGCTTACCAGCAGAATGGTTTAGTAAACTAACTTTAGTTGATGGTTTTGAAATTTTCGATGTTTGCGACAAGTTTTGAGATTCATTGTTGTTCACATTGTTTTTATTAAATTTTTTTTTTGTTTCTTCTGTGTCCAATTTTTCCTGATTTAAACATTCAGTCTCTAAATCCATAAAATCAGCGAGAATTCTAGCAACAATACTATTTTTAGTGTCCATATTTTTAGGTATTGGTGCTGAATATAAAAAATTTGACGCAACACTTTTCAATTTATCAGAAAATGTTGAAACAGGCACAGTTGCTGAAGTGAGCCATTTTTCTTGAATAGTTGCTGAATTATGTTGAATGCTCTGAAGAGTGAATTGCTTGGTTTCTAATTCAATATGTAACATATGTATAAAGCCGTTTGCAATAATTAAAATATGCTCCGGAGATATTAAATTCGTGTAAGGATTAAATTTTGGATCAGATTCGGTAACTGAATATTTAGTATGAATTGTTAAATTGCATTTTATACATAAAGCATCACTTCGAAAAACTAAAAAAAATACAAAAATTGTACATTGTACTTAATTGTCACAAAAAATTATATTATGAAGGGAAAATATTATACATCTGCATTTAATCAAATGCTTAATACCATAAAAATAAAGACTTTAAGATTTTTTTTTATTAATATAAATGGGATCGGAGTTTAAAACTTACATGCTTCACCATCTATATCACGTAATTTCTTACAGTCCAAACAACCTAATTTAGGAACTCGCACAATTGATAAATAAGAGTCTTCATTTTCAAATTCCGACGCACCATGAACTATTAATAAATTTGGTTTCGTTAACCATTGTGTCATTTTAACAGCTTTCAAATTGTCAACACCGTGATCATCAAACATACAAACTTTAAAGTATTTTGATAATAATTGATGAGGTCTATATATCCAAAAATATAATCTACAAAATAAAAGTTAAAGCTTATTTGTTTTCGTTTTATTTTCTATTCGAACTTACGTATATTTATAATATGTACAAAAATTATAATTATTTCCTGATGAACTTTCATCATAACAAACTTTATAACTCAATAGAAACTGTCCACATACTGTTAAACCCATAAACATATGTCTAGAATTAGAAAACAGAAATAGAAACAACATTATTCACGATTGCATTTTTCTTAACTTCAAATTGACAAACAAGTAAAATACATAATACTTCTACTCGGAAATTAACTAAGGGCTTTAGCCTACTATTTGAAATCTACTTATACATTCAATATACTAAAAATTACAGCCATCAAAAGTCCGAAAACCAATCTAAGTATGATGGTCAGTTTATTAATTACGTGGTGATCTAAAAAATAAACGAAGATCACATTCTTATCTCCATTCGAATGAAAATAGAATTGCAAATCTATCTAATTTCATCAAAATAGTAATTGAAAATAGAATTAATTTTTTTAATTGAATTTAAGTTCATAATACTTGATCAGACCAGAAAAACTATTAAAGCATTATTTAATTAATAATTAATCAAAACTTAATTTTTACTCACCCTTGAAGATAGCAGTATGGTACGATATCTTTTAAGCAAAAACTTAATCTACTTGGCACTTTAGTAAATGCTCTTTGATTGTACAATGTATTGAACTTCCCAGAAAATTTTCCATTTTTCTAAAAAGTTAAAAAATAATTAATGGTTTTGTTTGAACAGTAGATTACAAAAAACACACAATGATCACCTAAAAAAAATTTTTGAGTTGTCAAAATCGATAATTTATCTTTTTACTTTATAGCTTCACATTTGTATCTACTAAGACTAAGGCATAGAATATTATTAAGTACTTTATTGGTAAATTTACTTATTGATATGAGATAATTTTATTAAATTCTAATCACTCAATCGAGATTTAGATTAATCATTGTTTGGAAATTAATTCCAAATAGAATAAGGCAAAATTAAATCACTGAAATTTACGAAAATGATGAAAAATCTCGTATTTTAAAAATGGGCAATGCGAACAAGACATTTACTCCATCCATTATCTTCATCCATTAATACAGAATAGATAGAGAAGAGAATTATATTGAAAATTTTGAACGATTTTTATTTGATGTTTTTGTTTCGATCTTTGATAGAAAATTATCTTGAGCCTAGGTATATTGGACTGGATATTCAAAAGAAAAGAGGAAGCACAAGTAATGGAAGGAAATCAAAGCCTAAGACATAAATTTAAAATATTTAAAATTTGATAACATAATGGAGAAAATCTATTTAAAAAATTAAATATAGAGAGTAATAGATTGTTAGACATACGCTGTACCCAGACTGAACATGATTAGTCTAGCTAGACAGTCTAGCTACCTAGAGTTAGAGAGCTCTAGCTGCTGGGCACTTACAATTCTAGACTCAACATACCGAGCTCAATTAGTTCTATTCTAGGTAAAAAAAAATGTACCTACAATGTAGATAGATATCGACAGATTAAAAAAGAGAAATTTTTGCAAAAATAAAAATTAAAGCAAAAAATATTTTTATTCAACTAAAGTGTTTTTTTTTTTTTTTTTTTTTTTTTCAGATCAAATAAATATATTATGTTTTCTACCTCACTATTTAATAATTTTAAAAATAAATTTTGATTTTTCGTCTCAATTCGTTCATTGAAATTTTCAGAAATTTGTGAAACTTTTCGCAAACTCTTATCATTTTCATCAAAATTAATGTCCGTATCAGAATCTGAATCGGATGAATCTGAAATTTCGTTGTTCAACAGCCTATTTTCCATTTTAATTTTCGTCGTTTTTATCACAATTTTATTTTCGATTTTTAAAAACAACAACCACACGAAAAATCCTGAAAAAAAAAAAAATTAAAAGAAAAAAATTATTTTTTTATTGAATTTTTTTTTTTTTTTAGTATGAAAATGAAAAATCGAATATTAATCAAATTTTCTTCTTGTCCCGGACGAAACAAAAAAAATAATGCAAATTTGTTTACAACAAACCTTTTCTTCAATCTTCTTGATTTTATTCTTCTTCTTATTTTTTTTCTATTGTTGAGCAAATATTTTATAAATAAATTTTTTTAAAAAAATTTATTCATCTTATAAAATCCATTTATTTTACATTATTTAAAAATCAAAAAATTTTTATAATAAAAAAAAAATTAAAAAAGATAACTTTAAAAAATAAGATTTTTTGTTGTTTTTATTTTATAACGGAAGTGTTGGTTGAAGTTATTTGATGCTGCTGCAATCCCGATTGTGCGCCGCGCTGCTCAAGCCGCAATAATATTCATAATCATAATGAGTCTGTGCTGCCAGAAACCTTAAAAACAAAAAAATAAATAGAATAATCCAGTGAAAAACGAATAAAGATATTTTGATAGTATCAAAAAAAAAATGGAGAACTTATACACTTTATAGAAACTTAACCAAACAAAAATATAAAAAAAATATATTTGAAATACTATATAGGAGCATTTTGCTTTTACAGCAGCATTTTGAATATTGTAAACAATTTTCTAGTTACTATAATGCTCGATAAACATACTATCTTCTTTCTATTTCAGACATATGAGACTTTCGTACGAAAATTATCTGTGGTGGGATGTTAAGATTTCGAAAAATTCGATATTCGACATTTGATCGAATTGCAGTATGTTATGACAAAATCGCTTCTACGTTTTCTCGATACGGTATCACAAAAATGTTTTCAAGTGATACGGAATCGAATAAAAAAAATATATGAAAAAAGAAATTATTTTTATTCAAATTTATAAAAATTAATTTTGAATAATCAAAAATTTTTTTTTTTTAATTATTTAAAAATATTATTTTAATATTTAATAAAAAAAAAAATTAATCTAAAGGTAGGTAGATAGGTAGGTAAACATTTTTATTTATAAAAATTAAAAACAATTTTAATAAATGTAAATAAAAATAATTATGTATGAACAATAATTTATTATTTACTTTTTGGTTATTTTTTTTTTTTTAACGTCAAAAATTCTTTCAGAAAATGATTTTCGAAAGTATCGAAGCGAGAAAATCTTAACATGTTGCCAAAAATCCACTCGCTTCGATGTTCGATACATCTTCGCTGTTCGAATGACAACTTAACATGCCACCACTGACTCTTTCTGTTTTTTCAGCAAATTTTATTTGCTCGATGCGTGTAAATTCCATTTAATCGCATGCGACAAATTATACTTAATTTTTTTTTTTATCGCATGAGATGAATTCGAAAATAACATTTTTTTTAAATTAAAAACGCATTTTAATGCTTCAAATTAATTAAAATAATAAAAAAATTAGACGCAGAAATAAAGCTAAAATATCACTGTCTAGGGTTGGTGATGTGGAATTTTGAATTTTTTAATTTTCTAAACAATTTTTCATAATTTCATTTAATTGTAATCATTGTAATATATTGTTTAAATTTTTGCTGGTAAATAACAGTTTCTGCATAAAAATAAAATTCAAACATAGTTCTGTTCTGTAAAATTCCATATGGTTTGTTTCACACAATCTTTGTTTCATTTTTCACGGTCGTTTATTTTTTGAAAAATAAAACAAAAAACGCAGTTGGAAAACAAAAAAATAAATTTCAATTTCGCAGTGTGGGATTTTGATAAAACATAAATATTCTTTTAATAAACATTTTCTTTAAAAATTGATCCAGCAGGACAGTATTACATTACAGGGTGTATGTTATACCTTATCTGCACTTGGACCTTAAAGCTGACCTTTGAGCGGAACTGACTTGTGAACAGGCTTTTCTCATACAAAAAAAGGAAAAAAAAAATAACTAACCTTTGCGTAATACCTTATCTGCACTTGGACCTTAAAACTGACCTTTGAGCGGAACTGACCTGTGAACAGGCCTTTCTCATACAAAAAAAAAGGGAAAAAAATAACTTACCTTTGCGTAAAAGGCCAGTTTGCAGACAAAAAACGTCGGTTTGCATACACTATAGTTGCCAACTTTTCTGCTTTTTCCTAGCTTTTTTCTGACCTATTTGATCTAAACTGCAGTTTCTAGGTTAGTTCTAAACAAAAGTTAGTTTTAAGATCCAAATGCGGATTTCGTATTAAGAGCCCTCATTGTGAAAAATTGCAAAAAATGGGTCTTAGTTTGGCTTTGATTGTAGGGTTACTACAATTTAGACTGAAGTGATTTTTTGATATGTTAGAGAGTATATAACTGGCTCCAGGGTAGGTGAGGCGGATTTTTTAAATTTTGAGTTTTTTGGCCCAAACGAGCCTTTAAAAAACTTGAACACATTTGCTTGGATTCTGAAGTAAAGGAAAAAGATAATAAAAAATCTCAAACGCAGAAATAAAGCTAAAATACCACTCTCCAGGGCTGGTGACGTGAAATTTTGAATTTCTTTAATTTCCTAAAGAATTTTTCATTAATTTCATTTATTTCTAAGAATTTTTTAATTTTTTTGGTAAATAACAGTTTCTGCACAGAAATAAAATTCAAATATAGTTTTGTGATTTTCTGGTAGAGGTGTTTTTCGTACAATTTTTGTCGCATTTTTCACGGCCGTTTATTTTCTGTAAAACAAAACAAAAAAAACTGCAAAAATAGAAAACAGAAATAGAAAACAGAATTTCAAGTGGAGGGCTCTTAACTTGCAAATGAATAAAACCATGAACTAAAAGATCTCTTATTTAATTTCAACTCATTTTGTAATTAATTCCAATAAAATATTAAACATAAAATTCTGTAAATAAATATAACTATCCTTTTTTTTAAATTTAATAAAAATTTCGATATATAAATGACAAAAATAATTTTATATATTATTACACCTAGATACAATATTTTAAACTTGAAAAAAGAAGAAAACATAATGAATAAACCTAATTATATAATGTTTCATCTTTTTTACTCCAAATCTGTTCTGAAATCAAAATTTCGAATGGAAACCAAGAAAAATGCATTTTCAATTTCAAAAATAACTTTTCCAATTTTTTTTGCCTTGCATTGGTTTAGGAAATTCTTTAGTTGTAAAGCTATTATCCGTTTTTAATTCTGGTATCTCTGGTAATGGTGGTTTCTCTGGAAATTGTGGATCAAAGATTATCCAATTATCAGGCCTTAAAAAAGGAAAAGAAATATATTAATGTTCTTAAAACTTCAATATTAACTGCTTATTGTTTTTATTTATTTGGTTTCTAAACATTTATATGTAATCTATTTATTGAGTAATGGGAACTAAACATTATTATACACATTCAAGGATAGGCAAATATTGTATGCGGCAGTTGTGCTTTTTTAGACTATAGGTTAATTTAAAATTGAATATTTTTATTTAAAAAAGTTAGAAAAAACAACAAATAAAAATTAAAATACATGATTACTGTAAAAAAAATTAAATTTGTTTGTTATTACAACGAGTTGCGTGTATACACAAAAACACATAGACACGAGTCAATACAATCACGAGACCGTTAGGTCGGGTGATATAATATTGACAAGTGTCCATGTACTTTTGTGTATATACACAACGAGCTGTATAACAAATTTTATTAACATGTTTTGTGTACTTTTTTAATGTGCATGTGAGAGGTAGTTGCAATCAATACATTTGCAATGCAAAAAATAAACAAAAGTTAAAAATGAAGAAAGTAAATAAAATTTACTTAATACAGAGAATGTAAATAAAATTTACTTAATTAAATAATTACATGTGTATTGACGCATGTAATATATACCATTTACCGAGCTAAATTTGCGATTGTAAATACAACTTACCGATCACATGCACATTAAAATTTATTACAACAGATTTTAGAAATAGAAACAACCAAAATAAATTTATAATTTCTTACCTTTCCGGTTTTGTAAGAATATCAACCCTTCTTTCAGGGAGACTAATTTTATCAATTCCATTCCTTTGTTCTGGACGTTTCGGTTCACTCATATTTAATAATACTACAGGTTTTATTGTTGAGTCATCATACTCATCTTCAGCTTCTACATCGTCTCTTAGGGGCTTCCTTGGTGTCAGAATGGGCAAAACAAAATTAGATTTCTTTTCAATTATTAAATGTTGTTCTTCTAACAGTGGCATCACAAAATTGTCATTCATTATAGTCGATTTTATTGTTGTATGTAAAGTCGCGTTGTCTTCTGTTTTATTAATTATGGATAAATAAAAGTGCATATGTTCTGGTCTTAAATATCCGTCTTTGTCAAATTTTTTGTCTGGTGTTTCTTCATTTTGTTCTTCGTCGTCGTAGTAATCGTATTCAGTATTTTCTTTAGAATTTTCGTCTTTAACGTCAAAATTTCGAGAAATGTTTTCTTTGTCACTGTTAGTAATGTTAAAGTCTGGTTCCATTTTCAACGGCAAGTGTGTTTTCGCTATGTTAAGTTCAACAAATTTAGTTTCTGGTTCGTAATTATTTCTAAAATTATCTGATCCGTATATGTTTATGTAATCGTTTTGAGTACTGTATGAGGGTCTCAGTGTTGTCGTTTGTCTAAAAGGTTCTTGATTTTCATTGTATCGAGTATTGATAAAACCACTTGCGCTATATGTTGGCACTGGGGGTGAAATTGAGACATAATGTTTATTAAAATCATATTCCGGTTTCCTATTAAATCCATTATTTAAATAACTATCGTCAAGTCCGACTGGTTTTGTCTGAAAAGTACCGCTTAATGGTCTGATGTTTAGAGTAACTGTCGCGCCGAAATGTTTATTAGGAGAATTTTGAGTGTCAACTTCGTAAGTATTTGGTTTGTCTGAATTTAATAATACTGAATTAGCTTGTCCGTAGTAACTTGTTCGGTCTACTGGATTATTATTGAGTCCAAAAATAGTTTGAAAAAGGTTTGGTCTGTTTGTTGTTGTTTCTGGTTTGCTGTAATATTCGTCTGGTTCATTTATGTAAATTATTTTCGGTGGTTTTGTGAAAGTTCCAGAATTTACACTGTTAGGTATTTCGTAGTTGGAAACAGCTTCAACAACAGGTCTATTATGACTAAAAGGGCTGGACGACTGCGTGTAGAAATTTGGGTCATTACGTCTAGGTGGCGATATTTGAGAGTTTTTTATGTCAACTTGAGGCTGGTATTTTGGTTTACTAACCTTGCTTGTTTGCCGAATATTTATTTCTATTTCATAATGTGGAGTACCAATTGTTTCTTCCGTTATCGTTTCTGTAGGCCTTCTAATAGCATTCGAATGAAATCTGTTAATAATTTTTTGGGGTCTGTGGTTGGGTTCTTCGTAATAATTTCTCAGTTCAACTGGTGTAGGTTTTAGTTTCGTCGATCTGTAGGTAGTTGTTTTGATTGTGTCTTGTAATTTGGTTTTTGTAGCAATTGTATTGTTAGCCGATTGTATGAGTATCAGTTTTCGTTTTTTTCGTGATTCGTCAGATTTCAGTGACGTTTTTTTTTCAAAAGTTGAGAAAGTAACATTCAACTTTATGTACGCCTCAACATTTTCAAAATTTATGTTGTTAGATGAATTATTATTTAATGTTTTGTCATTATTTTCATTACATTTGTTTAGTAAAATATTGCAACTTGTTGATTGTTTCGTTATCTGTTCTTTTAAGGTAAAGTCTCGTTTGGTACTACGTTCAGTTGTTTTGTTAGCACTTTTTGACGTCAAAGGAGGATTAGCTGTTCGTCCAAGTTCAATTGGTATATTATTTATAACAACAGTTCGTTTAGTGGTAGTTAATTTGATTGGTGACGTATTTGGTTTTTTCGTCCTGTTTTCCAAAATATTTTCTAAATGCGGTCTTATGTTAACAGGTTTTGAAAATTTTGAAACAAAGTCAATTTTGTCATGTACTTTTGAGTCAGGTCTTTTATGAAATCCGGTTGAACCATTTGGTATAAAGTCAACATTATTTACTGTTATAAGGCTCTCTGCCTTGTCATTGTTCACTATTCTGTCTGTTGGGTTTGTATCAGTTATTATACTAAATGAATTTTCTTTCTCTGAATTTTCTTTTTCTGAAACCTGTTTCCTTTCTGGTAGCTCAAAAGGATCTTGTTCTTTCCACGGAAGCAAGTCCATTCGTGCTAATGAGTCTTCTCCACATATTATTCTATGATTTCCAATTACTTCATGAGGTACAAAGATGTGTGGTTGAAATGTTCCACTTGCCGTTACTCGACATAAGATTTGTGCCAGAGACACTCGTCGAATTGAATGTAATTGAGCTGGTGTAAATGAATTCTCAAAACCGTTGTTTTCATACCAAAATCTGTCTCCTTTTCGCAAATTACTAAATTGTTGTGCAATTATACCTTTTAACAAAAGAATTAAAAAAAAAAAATATTAACAAATACTTTAACATAAATTTAGATCTTTTAATTTTCACATAACATATTTTATACTTACATGCAAATGTGGGACCCACCAAACCGCCTACTACTGGACGCTCTGCAATTCCACCAACAAATAAGTCAATATCATGTACAGATGAATACGCATGGCGAATTCTCTTCACTGATTCTGGACCAACAATTTGAATCATGTCGTCCCAATCAGAAACTACGCTTAATCCACATGGTTGACGCCATTTTGTGTAAGGAGGAATACCGTGATCTCGACCTCTTTGTATATTTATCGCAGCCAAGTCAAGGCCAAATGGAAAATCTTGAATTATATAAATGATTTATTCGATATTAGTGTACGTACACATATCGAATATTAAATGTACTTACTTCCACTTTGAAATAAATGATTAGTCAACTCTGGTGTTATGAATTCATCTCGTTTTAGTGATCTTTGTGCAGCTAAACCTCTCAATAAACGATGCAAGGACCCTGATGAGCCAATATCACCTCTAGCAAATTCCTCATGTAATGTTACATCTGTAAATAAAATCTACATCAGCGTTTTATAGTGAATAAAATTGCTAAATATTACTGTTATCAATAAAATTATGATTAAAGTCACATCGCATATATGACCCTTGAACGAGTGAGTGTCCGAAACGGAAGGCAGCAGCAGCAAATGAATTCGATATTGAAGGATTTGTGCGTGGATCATAGCCATTGTAGTAACCAGAATTCAACAGTTCTAAATCAAATAAACGACAGACTTCCTTGCCTAAAACTAATGGCAAAAATTCTCTGTATGTAATGTGTTGAAATAATGCACCAATAATTCGACGAGTTTCTTGATAAAATTTTTCATCACTCCAATGTGGATTTAAATCACTCAATTCAGATGTTATTCGATTATGTTCGGTCACCCAAACATGATGCAGGGCTAACAGTCCTGGTTGTTCACCACTCCGTGCATCACCAGGTCGTATACATTGATTACTAACTGCTCCACGATGACAAACATCCTCTAAAGGATTACCACGTCCGAAAAAAAGTAAGCCATTGCGAAATACTCTAGCGTTATCCGATGTTCTCGCATTCGAAGAGTAAATTGGTGACGCATCAATAAAGGAAGTGGCTTGATTAGTTTGCTCTCGCCAAGATAACATACAATCTCTTCTTTGAGCTGGTGCGGAGCGTAAAAACTCTAAGCATCGAACTTTCAGAGGAGCAAGCCATGGATCATCTACTGGCACTTTGATGGGAAAACACGATGGATGAAAATCGTTGGGACCACAACATCTTGGTACAGAACCATTTATTGATCTATTAGAAGAAATCACTGTTAAATTTTGATATAATATTAATTTTTACAATTTAATTATTTTTTCCTGTAACTATTATGCTTTTTTTTGTAGATTTTTTAGCAGAGAATAAAATGTATGTAGGTACTGGAGGAAATATATAATAATAATAAAAACTAGTTTATACCTTGGTTGTGCTGTTGAAGTCATATCGTGATCAATCAATTGTCCCCATTGTGCTAATAATAAAGTTACAGGTGCTTCACCTTCTCTCGATCCGTGAACCTGTTCATTTAATTTTCATTAAAAATTTTTAATTTTTGTTAAAACATGCTGTATTTATATAATTTATATACTTACTAATAAGCTCACAAATCTCGCTGATGATAATGCACCACCGTCTGCTGATGATCGAATGCTATCAACTCCATCACCATATTCTGGTGGTAAGAATCGATTAAATGGCATTTGTGCGGATCCCCATCTGGGTCTGCGAATATTATTACAAGTTCCATCATGAGTTCGATATCGCATAGCGGCTGGCAGACATATTGGCAATTCCCTTGGAGGACATAATCCTTCTAGAGCTGTTCGTCGAAACGATATTTTTGTTCTGGTTGCCTGACGTCCTAACTCTTCTGTTTGTCTCGAATAACTGCAATTAAATAGAATTAATACTATTAGTTTTTATACAATATGCCTACTTTATTATAATAATGAATTTCACTTCTGTACATACAATAAAATTAATATTCACATCAAATAAAATTTTCATAATCGATAAAATTATTGAAATTTTTATAACGTTAAAATAATGTGTAATGTCTATTGTAAATATTTAACATAATTTAATGTTCAATCAATATCATTATAATTTTTTTTTTAACCTTTTACGAAATCAAATTTTTTTTTAACATCATCTTGCTTTGCATATAGGTAGAAGGATTGTGAATGCATAATTTATATAATATATTTATATTTACATACTTTTTTGTATATAGCTTTAACTTTAGTTTTTCATAAATTTTTTTTTCAATAGCATATTTATTCCATTTACTATATTCTCGTTTAATGACCAAACAGTCTACCCACAATCAAATACAAAATTAACCTTAAAAGTAAAATAATGTATTATTATACTTAGCTAAGGTATACATAGTTTAATTATGAAATTAGAATTATTTGGCACAAAATGTGAAAATAAATGTAAGTATTATTCATAAATTTAAAACAAATTAAAAATAATTAGATATACAAATTGTAAATAATATTAAAATTATATAAAAGGTAAATTTTTATATAAATAAATGTTTTACTTAGAAAGAAAATATATTTCAATTAGTGACAAAACTTCTGCCTGACTATGAGTTTGTTTTCGATAAATGGAAGAAGAACTTCGCTGAACAAATCATATAAAATTGTATTGCAAGGAGTTTTAAAAGCAAATCTTCCTCATATTCTGAAAAAATTCGAATATTATGTGGAAAAAGTATAGAATGTGAATGCTGGCCTTTGACAGTGTTATACTTCTCAATCTCTTGTAAAATTGATCCAGGATTTTTTTTTAAGGTACAAAAAAAAAACAAATTTGAATTAAATTTATGCAATAATAATAAATGGTCATACCTTTTATTATTGCTATAGGTGAAATTTATTATCGCAATAACGATGATTGGAATATTAAATCATGAAATTTATATTTTATACTATATTATACATAGTATAGTGTGACATTATAGAAAAATGAGTAATTTATTGAATTTTGGTCACACAATTTATGTTTTGTTTATTTTCATTATTAATTTTAATTTAATTTTTTTTTTATTTTTAATTATTTTATCCATTTAACAATTTTTTTTTATTTTATTAAAATTACACATTGTGTTGATTTTTTATTTTAATTTATTTCATGAATTATAATTAAAATTAGCTTTGGTTTTGCATTTTGATAACATTAATTAATAAACATTAAAATAAAAACAATAATAACAAATAAACAAACAATAACAATTTTTAACAAAAATGATAACAACAATTTTTTTAATATTAAATAAAAAACAAAAATTAAAAATTTATAAAAAATTTTTTAAAACAAAAATTTTTATCTTCTAAGTATACTACACTATTGGTTTTAATTTTTTTTTTTTTTTTTTAATTTAAATAAATAATTTTTCTTATAAAGAAAATTCGAAAAAAAAAAAATAAAAAAAAAAAAAAAAGAAATATAAAGAAAAATAAAGAAGAAGAAAAATCACGAACTTGCGAAAAGGTACGTGCGCGTCCAGTTGACTTTACAAAAGTGAATTCAATATTTAACAACTGGTACTATTTATAATGGTTAAACAAAAAACCAAAAAAAAAAAAAAAACAAAATAAATAAAAAACATTATAAAGTTAAGAAAAGTGTGCACCAAGAACAAGTACAGTGTATGCATTTTGAATAAAATAAACGAAATAATATTGATAGAAGGAGAAAGTGGAAAAATTAAAAAAAAAAAAAAAGAAGAAAAACAAGAAAATTAAAAAATAAAAAAAACTTCTTGTGATAAAAAATAAATTAAAAACGACATTAAACCGTTGTGGCTTATATTTTCCACTTAACTATGAAATTTTAAATTAAGTATTTTTTTTTTCTTCGTGTGTTATTCAAAATCATTTGAGATCAAAATATCGTGTGACCTGAAGCAAAAGAAATTTTCTTCTTTTTCTTTTTAGCAGTTTTTTTTTAACAAGTTATGGGAAATTTTTTTTAATTGAAGTGAGAAAAAGAGATTTCAAACTTTCTTATTTTCATTTTGTCAATTTTTTAACTGGAAATTGCATTTAACAGATACTAGTGTATATATGTACAATTGTACATACAGTTAAATGATTTTATTTATTTTTTTGATTTTTTTCATATATTTTAATTTATTTATATACCATTAGTATAATACTGTAGATCAGCGGTTCCCAAACTTTTTCTCTATTGTACCATCAATATACTTTTCTTAAATATACGTACCACTGCATAAAAATCAGAAATTTTTAAAATAATAAACTACATTTTTACATAGTAGTTAATGTGAAGGATGAAGTTGTTTGTTGCCCATTAAATATGTAATATTAAGTTCAATTTTAATTTTAAACGTAAAGTTTAAACGTGTTTTGAAATTATTTTTAATACTCAATATTGCGGAAAATCAGACTTCACATAAATATGATGAAACAAATGGCATCAAAAATTTCAAAGCTTTATAAGAAATTGCTTCATATTAAGACCGTCGTTGGAACCAAAAATATCTTAAATTTTGCTCTTTAAATTCAAGTTTTAAATCACCATTACAAGAAATTTCTGATAACTGATCTCTTTCAACCTCTGAAAACGCATCTAAATTATTTTCAGAAAGAAAAAAAAAGTGCGAATTTTTAGAAAATTCAATTAAAAAAATTATTAATTTTTCATATACGAAACAATTAATAAATAAAATCAATTAGTTTGTAATAGAAGAAAATATTGCACCACTGGCCTAAGCGTAATGTACCACTAGTGGTACGCGTACCACACTTTGGGAACCGTTGCTGTAGATTGTTTATATATTTCGATTAGTTAAATACTTAAATTAAGAAAGAAATGTTTTTAGTTTTTTTAAACTTTGTATACCTTAATGGAAACTATGAACCTTATTACAACGATTGAGTATATGTAATATTATGTATACTCAATAGTTTAATGTGTTATTGCACTAATAAAAGAACTTAGTTTTTTTAATTCTGGAACGCAAATGTATTAAGTATATTCTGTATTAAAAGGTTTTGTGTTGCAAATTATTTTTTTATAGCAAAATGAACCAATGTAGAAAAAAAAAGAGTTAAGTGACAAAAAAAAAAATTCAAAGAACATAATGTACTTATGTATATGTTTTGGTTGGACTTTTGCGATAATTATACCAACTCATTTTGCACTTTTCTTCTAACTGTATGAATAAAATTTAGATCCATAATTAAACAATTCTTAAAAACGTTATTTTATTTTTAAATCGTCAAATATGTCAAAAGTCCAATGAAAAAAGCATCAAGTAACTTTTTATATAAATAAAAAACTGAATGAATAGTTTTTGTTTTGATTTCCATGAGTGAAAAAGGCATGAAAAAAGGAATGTATAAAACGGGTATAAGAAAGCATTATCCAAATAGGAAATATGTATAGTAAAGATATTTTCTTACTGGATTCGATATGCAGTTTATTATTTTAATTGCCATTCGAAGGATATAAGTCAAATCGAATTTAAAATCAATCAACTCACCAACAACATATTTATTTAGCGAGAAAGTCAATTCACTCAAGTGGTGTATTTAATTCATTATACACATTTTAATAATTTTCTTTTTTTTTTACTTTACTCAGACCTATTATGATAACCGTAATCAAAATAACGCATTCAGAACCAACATCCAAATAAGATTTTATAAGAACAAATTAATTAGAAACCTGAAATATTCTAAGCTTAGTACGAACTTAAGCATCAGAGTAGGATAAAATTTGAAAATCATAACTACTTTTTTGTAATCAATTAAGATTGAGATCGCATTTTTTATATCCATTTATTTTATCCCAAATGATATAATATAAGATTCGAACCGGTCTTCGTATTGCTTTGACGTTAATTTTTTTTAAATTTTGTATTATGTTATTTTGATTTACCGTTGAGAAGTCTGCTTAACTTGCTAATTATTATAACTGAGAAGTCTGCTTAACTTGCTAATTTTTCTGATCCACACTTTTTAATTAAAAAATAACTCAAAATTTTAAGTTTGGGAGAAATTATAGTAATGTAAACTGGATTACTAAAAATGGGTTTGGTGAAAAAAATGTATGATAAAATTTAAAACGATATTAACAGAAATCTCAAGAATTTCCATTTTTACCACAAATGATTTTATTTTAGTGCAAATTCATATATATATATATATATAAATATAACTCAATGAAAGTATAGATTGCCATTAATTTGCAAAATATATAGAGCACATTGACTTTTTCTCTTAAAAACGCATTTATATGTTAATTTAATGCATTCACAATAAAAAAAAAACCTTTTTAATTCTTCTTTTTTTCTTCATTTTGATGTGAACCAGGTTCAAGTTTTCAAGTGAAAGCTGAATTGAATTGAAAAACAAAAAAAAAAAAAAGAAGAAAAATTTAATCACGTTTTATATGCATTTATCCGACAACGTATATTTCATGCCGGTAATATCAAATTTTTTAATTTAAAATTTAGTTTATGTTTCAGTACTTAGGAGGCACTTAATTTGATCCATTTAAAAAAAATTAAAGTTTGCTATTGCCTAGAAGTAGATATGTAGTGGAAAGAGATGCTAGAAAAGAATTGGAAAACTGCAGCATTTAAAATGGACATCTGGTAGACGAAACTTTAAGAAGCCAATTTTGCTGAAGCCCCGCAGAAGAGGATATGCCAAAAATAAAAGTTAGAAAAAATGACAGAATAGTTAAGAAACATTCAAACTGGGTATAGACCAAAGATAAAATTTAAAACAAACGATAGTATTTTTAATAATTTTTTTGTGTTTTATAATATAAAATTTTAAATTGAGTTTAAGGTATCAACAAAGATTAGAAAAACTTCCATTTTATCATTAAATTAATTCGAGTCATCTTAAAATCTATATAAAATCTACATTCTGGTTTAAATGAAAAAATCTAACTGTAAAAATGTATAAAATTACACATATAAATAAATTCAATAACAAAAGATAATTGAGAAAACTAATTTCAGTTTTCACTAATCTTATATTAAATTTAGGTTTACCTTATATGATGGGTATAATAAAAATTAAAAGCACTTTACAAAGTATATATGAATATACATAGTCGTTATATAAATTAAGTGCTTATGGAAAATTTGATTTTCTCAATTTAGTTAAAATATCAAAAGAATTTTATCAGATTTAACAGTTTAATATTGTACATTAAAAATAAAGTTTAAGGTCTTGGTCAATAAAATAAAATCAGGTGAAATTATGAAAAGAAAATGTTTTCATAAAATGTTATAGTGCTAATTAACATTATTGTAACTGTTCGGTAACTGAATTTTTGGTCTATGGAAATTTGTAATGGTACACTAAAAAAGTTTTTATTTTTTATTTTATGCTATAAAATGAACGCCAAGCTCTAAAGAGCTATTCAATATATTAGATTGAAAAAATTCACAGAGCATTATATTTTTTAACCAATTGGTACCTACTTTTTAAGCGGCCAAAAATGAAATTGTTAGAGCTTTCTGGTTCTCGAGAGAATTACAAGAAGGAAAGAATTAATTTTTTTTTTAAATTTTGCCCCGTTGAAAATAGTTTAAATTGCTATAATACTAGCTTCGTTTGCTATAAAATTTATACTAAATCCTATTAACAAAAAAAAAAATGCTATGCAATAACAGCCATCATAATATGTTGATAATTTTATTAATTTTTTATTTTTTGTCAAAAATAAACTAGTACATATACCTAATGAAAATTAAAAAAAAATATTTTTTTTTAGTTTTTTTTTTTTTAAATAATTTATATATTATAGCAATATAGTTTATGTATACTTAATTTTATATTTTACTAACTACTTAAATTGTTAATAATTAATAAAATGTTTTTAGAAACTAGAAAAAAAGTCAAAGCTATAAATTTTTCTCTTTAAATTTTTCTATATAATAAACTTATTGTCATCCAATCTGGATATGAAGTAAACTTACTTGTTTTTTATTGTCAACAAAAATATAAGTTTATTGCACTTTTAGAAAATTGTTATTTTTTTTTACTATCTTCAAATTCAATGATTTGAATCATGAGCATACCTAATAATTGTATATGTATAATTTCATTATTCCACTTTCATTTTTTTATTTTATTTTTTTAAATAAAGTTTTAATTTAATTTTAACATTTTTATATGCGTAAGACCATATAAAAAGACAAAATAGTTAATTTAATTTGATTAGGTATAGTAGGCAGCATAAGGAACTCGTAATATTTAGAAATTAAATATATGTATCAAAGTTCATTTATTTATTCGTCTAGGAATGCGAATTTTATTAATTGTTGGAAAATCAAGATAGCGTAGGAAATGACTTTTTTTTTAATATTATTGAAGTTTTGTATATTTGAATTCAGAAATTATTAAATGAAGTTTGTTTTCAATAAAAACATTAATTGAAAATGAGCTAAAAGTAAAAAGATAGTGATAGTGTGTGTGTCTAATAAATTAATTAACTTTAATCCAGGGGGATGCATTGAAGAATTACCAGCCTTGGACTTTAACGAGTTAAAGTTGATGAACAAATGTTGGCTGAAAATTATCGTAAGAGCAATTATTTCAACTAATAATTCATTCACATCAACCTTTTAAGTGGATGAACAAAGGTTTGATTCATAAATTTATAAGTTATAAATTATAAAATAAATTTAGCAATAATTGCCAGAATTCGTACTTCTAGAATCTTACAATTCTTACTACGTAACAAATAAAAGAAGAAAAGTACTAAATACATATTGTTGATCAAATTTAATTGGATTTTCGAAAATCGACTAGTGGCAACGGCCCTTATAAACGTACAATTTTTTGTTAGCAATTTCAAAAATTATTAAAAAAAACTTTGGAAAACATTATCCGATTAATATGGTTATACTTTCTCAAACTTTGATAAGCACATTAACAAAGAGAATCAAAGACAGGAAATACTTCTTTTTTTTTGTATTATTTATTTTAAAACTTATCTTAATCCAATTTATTATCATATTTTACTTTCTTAAATCCAAAAAATTTATGAAGAAAAATACTTTTTCAATACAATTACGATTATCGCGTTTTTGTAAATGACAGTACACTTAAAAAAGAAAAAATTATAAAACTTTATCGTTGTCGTTGTAATGCAATGTCGTCAAACCATCTGTATACCTACATTACTTAATAATATTTTATAGAATAAAGATTTTTTAAAAATCTTAGGTTTGAAATTTTTATTTAAATTTAAATGCATAAATTAAGCGCCTGTCGAATACAAAAAAAAATGTATCGAAAAATAAATGAAAATAATATAAGCTTTGAATACTATCCGTGCGTAGATTTTTGAGGCGAAACTTTCACATAAAACTTTAAATTTTGTTTATAGAGCGTTAGATGGGAAATACACAACAGGTTGATTTTATATGATGATTTATTCTCTTGTTTTGGAATGGCTTGTTTAAAGAAAACTTAAAATGTTTTTCTATATCATAAAAATATTTACATAATTGGAAATTAAAATACCTACATATGTTTTATTTTTATGAATATATATTTAATTAATTTTCAGGTACAATCAGCTAGTTTAGATATTTATTTTTAGATTTAAATTTTTTTTTTAATTATTTGATAAAAATAATGCTCACAGAAATAATGAGAGAAATATTTCGTGTTTTAAAATCCAGTAATGGAAATATTGAATATGGGTATCGTTCTCCATCACGCTTTACAAAAATAATTTTAGTTCCGATACCAATATGTTCGCGGCATATCTATACTTAAAAAATTTTAAACTTTAATAATTGCAAAAAGAAAAAACCAAACTTTTATCTATTTATTTACATAGGTTTTTTGTTTGAATTTTTTAACTTTTGCTTTCCGGTATTTTCCAATCCATTTTAATTTATTTTTTAAAGTTTTCATTATTTGCTATGGCCAAGTAATACAACTTACTAATAGAGATCACTAAAGAGAAGGTCCTAAATGACTACTAGAATAATACATATGACCTTAAAATTAAAGAGAATGAAAAAAATGAAACTTAATTTTTGTGTTCATAATAGTCAGGAACATACAAATAATTTTAACTTTTGTTGGGCATCTAAATTTGCTCTATATATTTTTATTATAATTGTAAAATAAATTAATTTAACTGCAGACTTTTATAAAAAAAATATTTTTCTTTATTACATTATGCCTACATTTTTATACTTCTTGTAAAATTAATGTTTCATTGTAGACACTTCTTAATAACAAGTTATATCTTTCAGTTTAATAAATATAAATAGGTATCTATTTAATATCATGTTTGTATTATTTTACATGTATATATTAAAAATCTTAAACGCCATTTAAATTTCAAAAAAAAATTTAAGTTACTACTTTATTTTAGTGACATCTTATGAAAATTTTCAGTTCCGCATAGGTCCAGATGTGCGAACGAAATATACATTCGATGTTTCTTATTATCCTAGTTCTAAATATAGTTAAAACCAAAACCAAAACAAATAAATGCTTAACTAATATATTTTATATACTATATATATAAATAAATTTTATTTTTATTTGCTTCGAGGATAGGCTTGCCAGATAAAAATTTCTAAAAAAACGTACCCACAAAAATTTAAGTGCATAAAAAAGAAAACAAAATATAAGTAAATGTTATATAATTGAATTGCATTTAAAAAAAAAAAAAATTGAATTAAATATAGCACCATTGCAAAATTTTTATTTAATATATGACAGAACCCTTTAAATAAACAAATGGGTAATTTGGCCTTTAAACAAAAACGCTGCATAATATAAACGAGCCAGCAGTATAATATAAACGAAACTGTGTTCGTAATACGAAAATGGTAAATTTATGTTTTCCTTTTTGGGGTATTTATTATCTCATTCGGTTTAAATTACAACAATTTTTAAAAATTTGTTTCAACTTTAAAAATAATCAGTAAAAAACGTACCTTTGGGTACGTTTTCACAAATTTCGGGTATAACGTACATTCTAATTTTGTAAGCCAAAATAACGTACGGTACGTTTAAATAACGTACACCTGGCAAGCCTATTCGAGGACATGATAATAAATGATATTAAGGTAATATACAATTATATATAATATTTACATGTGTAGGGATAAAAACGATCAGATTGTCAATTCTAATGTAAAAGTTATCACATAACATCATTGAAATCAACGATTAATTTAAATAAATGGTTGAAATTTTGAAACAAATTTCGTCTTTAAATATAGGCACACAATCAGCACCGTGATAAATATTTTTTAATGTAATCAGTATGTAAATAAACAAAAAAGATATTACGTTCGATGGAATATAGTATTTTATTGTAAAAAAAAAAAACAAATTAATACACATAAATTTTTTGTTGTCACAGAAGGCAATAAACTCAAAATATTATTGAGAAGTCATTAAAAATTTTAATGGCCAAAATATTTGAATAGAAGCGAAATGTCATTGATTTAACTAATTTGCATAATATTTTCATAACAATCCAAATAAATTATGTAATAATAGATTAAAATAAAAAGTGAAATTTCATTATTTTTAATTTTGCTCTTCTAGAAAGATGAAAAAAAAAAAAACACAAATGTGAATAACCTAGCATGGCCAAAATTGATTAATTCCATTGAATTTTTGCTTTTAAACAAAACAAAGTGCATCAAATTATACAATTTGACAAGTTCATTGAATTTAAAAATATTATATGTTTACATTTATTTTGTTTTATAAGCCATTTATATCTTAAAATCGTAGAAATATGACAAAATTTTAATTTCTAGCAAATAAAATAAAGTAAGTATGTATTATGTTATTGTCATTTATTATTATAAGTAATTTTATTTTCATACTAGAATACTGTGCCTAAAAGGTAAAAGGACATTAAAATCTTCAATAGTCTTATGCTTGGTTAGACTGGACAAGACCGTGGTGACAGTAACGTTATAAACGCAAAAAAAGTTCTAATTCATTTTTTTGTTATTATACTGAACTTCTTCAACGTGTTTCGCTTGTTCACGTGGGCTCTTGATTTTCTTTTGATTTTCTACGATTGTTCTAGAACATAAAAGAGAATGCTTTGATCGTTAAAGTTCTTAACGTAAAAAGTTAAAATAGATTTCACTTTTTGCATCGTCAACGTCCAGAATACTCATTCCCATACACTTAGGTACAAACATTTTAATATTTCTCGCGTCGTTAGCCTCACGTCCGACGTCCAATATATCTTAGCGGTTATCCGTTGGGGCGTTTCAAAATGGTAGAAATTTCTTAAATTTATTATTGCTTAATAATGCTTTAATTTCCATAATAAAGTAATAACATTTTTTTTGGCTCTTTGATTAATAATGATCAGGCATTTTCAAAATTATACCAAGAAAATAACTACATTTGAAACCTGAGTATTTTTTCAAATTTAAAAGATTCAATAAAGTCACTAACTCTTACATTTAACATTAAACTACATTACTTTCAATAACATTCATTTCTGATGATTCAATTCGATTTCCTTTTTATACAGATATTGTATTGGGGTAGTTCCCACATTTTTTTTAAGTTCGAGTAATTTTCTTTTTCGAATCAAATGTAATTAAGTGATGAAGGATACTGAACCAATGAAGAAAGATCTCGAAAGATATGTATAAAAATATTGATCGTGGGCATATAACTTATAACTTATGTTTTTATTTCGATTTTGATTTACTTTGACATAAAAAATTTATGTATTCGTAACTGTATATTCTGCTTCCAGTTTTTTGACTGTTTTTCTCAGTATATTACTTTTGCATAAAAATAGAAAAATATTGGTAAGAAGCCAATTGAAGAAGGTTTTGAGATGAATGTTTTAGAAGGTATATACAAGTAATTCTGTCTTTTGTATCTAAAGCAAATTATCATGTTGCATACATAGTTGAAAATAATTTATGGAGAATGAAAATGTTGAAAGACAATGTTAAGAAAATTTAAAGGTAACATTTAATTTAAAGAGCTATGCGAACTTTTTTTAAATTAATTTTAATACTTTCACTTTTTATATGACAAAAATAAAGTAATGAATATCCCGATACAAAAAAGTATGCGATCTGGCTGAAATACTTAAAATATTTTTTATTGGAAGCGTAATATTAAAGTTATTGCGACAAACGTTTTGACACTTTGTTGTCTGAATATTGAATTGTTTCGACAGACATATATTTTTTATATTCAGTTCTTTGGATTTTGCTTGATACACCAAATAAGTCTTTTGCTCAGACTTTATTAATTAATTAATAGATATTTCTTATACATTATTTTTTTCTCGTTCTTATACGGTTCTGAAAATACTTTCAACAATATAAAATTATTTAGTAAAAATTTTTCAAGAGTTCATTGACCATTAATATATATATATATATATATATAATATATATATATATATATATATAAATAACAAAAATAAATCAATTGAATAGTTTTGGCTTTTATTGGAAAATATATAAGAAAAAGCTTGTTTAATAAAATAAATAATTACCAAGAAAAAAAAAACAAGAAACATTAATAAAGAGACCTTTTTACTCCCACCTTTATATTAATTAAAATATGTAAATTGTAAATACTTGATAAAAGATATTTATAAAATATTTTAAACATTATTATTTATGTTACTCAGATACATAATAAATTTAAAGTGTATTTGTACATTTGAATGAATTGAAAATATGAATAAATTTGTATATATTGAATTATTAACATATAACATATATATATATATATATATCTGTAGTAGGTAAAAAACAATAGGGGAAAGAAAATTTTAATGAAAATTCTGATGTTCTACTACGTTTTTTTTTGTTGATTGCCTGGTATGTCTTGAGATTTTGCGATTTATTATTAAATTGTTTAATTAAATTGGTGTATTAATAGTCCGACCCAGATAGACCCTTGATATTTTTTTCTATAAAAACCTTAATAGTTAATACAGATTCCGTTTGAAAACTTCTAAATCAATTTTCTCTAAATTAATTCTTTTTGTGCAGTCTAGCACTGGACCAGCAATATTTGTTTTAAAATTTTAAATCCAGGTATGACTTTGAAATTCAATTAAAATTAATTTAAAAATTAAAAACTTAATTAAAAAATTTAATATTCATTTGAAATATTTGATGGCTTACCTTTTTTGAAACGATTTTGTGGCTTCAATAGTTGCAAAAGCAGCTTTTTCATCATACTGAGTTGATTGTTCCGATTGTGCACTAAATTTTGATAATAATGCTGCCGGATGATTTGGTTGTAAATATTGCTTTTTTTCTAATATTGCTGGTTCTAAATTATTGTATAATTCATTCATAGCTTCCAATCCTTGGCGTGCTGCACTTTGCAATGCAACATCAAGTATTGTTAATTTTTTTGAATATATTTTTCTATAATTAATAAATTTCCAATTTTCTCTATTATTTGTGGTAGCATTTTTTGTTTCATTTAACAGATTTGAGAAATTATTTAAAGATGATGATTTTAATTCATTAAAATTATTTTCCAAATTAAAATAATTTTTCTCTGTTTTTTTTATATTTTGTATATTTTTATTAGTATTATTATTATTATTTATATTATTGTTATCATTATTATTGTTATTGTTATTTAGATTATAACTATTAATAGAATTTAAATTAACAGCCTCCAAATTTATAAACACTTTATCACCAACATTAAAGTTTTCATCAAATGTTGTTGTTTTTATTGTTGTTGTTTTTGTTGATATGCTTTCATTTTCACTGATATTATTTTTATTATTATTATTGTTATTATTTATAATAAATTGTGTTTTTACATTTTTATGTAAAGATATTAATATTAGTAGTAAGAAAAGAATTTTAAAGCTAATTATTATAGAATTCATGAGTCTGAAAATAAAAAAATATTTATTTATTTTTATTAATTCATTCATTCATTATTATAATTAATTTAAATATAAAATAATAGATATGTTTATCTTTTTCAAAATATAAACAAGGCTGCCAATGATTAAGCTCGGTATATTATTATTCAATACATTTTACACTATTTTACACTTTCAAATCTATGGAAAGAACTACAAATTTTACGATAAAATTCGTTCGGTATATTATGACATAGAATGGTTGAACAATAAAAGTATGGTAACAATATTGATGTAATTTAAATTCGTTAAAATAATCAATTTATTTTTATGTTATGAATAAAAATATAAACGATTGAACTTTATAAATTTTATGTTTCGTTTGGCCATATAATTTGAAATTAATTATTTCATTGACTGAGAATTAATTCAACGTTAATAGAACTAAAATACAAAATTGAATAATTTTTTTTTAAAATCATACCCATTGGGTAAAAAAAAAATTTTTTTTCTCCTTTTATGTTGGCCTAATTTTTTCAAGCGATTTGCTATAATAAAAAAGTGAAAGCTTTTTTCTATTAGAAAAAAATTTGACAGCCCGTAATTAATATTAAAATATTAGTTTCACTTAAAAAAATTTTGATTTATAAATTCCACACAAACTAAACAGAAAACCAAATTCGAACCATTAATATTGAGTTTAGTTTAATTTAATCGAAGTTTATTTTCAAAATTGATGTTATAATAAAAAATTTCGAAAATTAAGTATAAAAGTCCAATTTTTCATCAGAATTATGTATAATAGAGATAATAACGTAAAATTCTTACGTTAGAAAAAAATTTCATTTACATGAATCGCGTGTAACTTTCAAAAGGGGAGCAACCGAATTTAACAGGGTTTCTGATGACATGATATTAAAATAGAACATTTTTTGGTTTTTACGCATTAAATCAACGAAAAACATTTAAGTTGTCGATAATTGTGTAGTCAAAATTATAATTTGATTTATTTTACAAATTTGCAGTATTTTATTTCATTGAAATGTTAAATCGATATTGAATTTATAAAAAAAATTAATATAAAAATTATATATTTGCTAAACATTTATATAATAACAGCGGGATTAATTTACTCCTACTTGCTTTTTCCGGAAGATCCCTGAAATTTGCGTTATAGATTTCCCATTTTGTGATAGACACAATAAAAAGGTAATGCTATGTATATAGGCGTATTTTATTTTAAGTCTGTCCTTTCCAGCTGTGATCCATTGAAAATTTTAAATTAGATTTTAATGTTAAATAACTTAAAATTCTGGCATAACAAATTTTGTTCTTTAAGCTTGCCAAAATTCTTTTTTATATGTGTTTTTTTAATTAAATAAATATTTATTAAATTCTGTCCAGTTATATAAAGATAGGGACTAAAAAATAAGTATAAATTACCCAAATTAAAATCTTTTTTTTAATTACAAAAAATTTAACGCGTTTTTAAAACAGTAATAATTTAAATTTAACGCGTTTATACTTCAGTTAATCGTAAATTGAACTGATCCAATTTTTACTGAGATAAAAAGGCCTTTCCAATTCATCTTAGAAATTCAGTAAAAAAAAAAAGTATATATATAGGTATAAGAAAGAAAGAAGAATGTCACTTTTTTTCTTCTTTCTAATAATTTTTTTTTTTGTAGCCAGAGGCCAGTTTCTTTTTTCTTTTTTGTATATCCATGAAGTCATTTGCATATGATTGTCGTGCTTTTATTTTAATTTGAATCCAAAAGATATATAAATATTTTTTATGGTTAAATAGTGACAATTTAACAATTTACTATGATTTTTTATAGATTACGTTAAATATTTTAAAAATCAATTTATGTGAAGAAAAGATATTTGTATTAGAAAAACGTTGCAACAAATAACAATAGTTGCATAAAAAGGTTGAATGTTTAATAAAAAATAATCATGAATAATCCATAGAAAAATGCAATCAGAAGGACTACGATTTTAGGCATTTCGATTTTTAGGATTTTTATTTTCGGGATTTTGAATTTCGGCATTTTGGGAAATTTTTGGGATTTTCAGCGTTCGATATTTTCGTTTTCGGGATTACGCACGGATTCCTATAATTACTTTGTGTTTTAAAACGAAAACAACATATGAAAAAAAACCGAAAACGAGCACGGAAATACTTTGTTTGTATCACCAAAGATATTGAAATGAATATTAATTCAACCGTGTAAGGTGCCCTTAATAAATGTTTGCATTAACTTTTAATATTGTATGTAATAAAATAAAATCTTTGATTTTTGTATAATACCGTAATAAGAAAACGAACTTGCAAATATATAAAAACAAAGTATTTCCATATATAAAAACTTGCAAATGTATAAAAAACTTTTAACGCCGTTTTGTTCAATTTATAAATTTCGCATAATTTTTAGGTGACCATTGAGGGAAAATTATTAATAAAAAATAATTTAGAAAAATAAAAAATAAAAAAAAAATAAATAAAATGATGGCAAGCATTTGATAGTGGGTTTTTAGTTGAACATACAACTATATATAAAACGTAAATATTTTTGTGGCAACTATTACTTACAAAAAGGAGAATCAGGTCGAGTTTCCGCCTTCGTCCATCAGAGAAGTTACAAACATTTTTCGTAGGAGCAAACCAATTTTATTAATTTTTTTTTTCTTTTCAGTTAAAATTCTCTAGATTTTAATTTTTATAATGACAGATATAAATGATGTAGATGTGAGTAAATAAATCTATTTGATTTTTTAATCCTATGTTAAAGAATTTTTGTGTTTATTAATATTAAAGACGTTCAATATTTCCTAATGATTATGGAATAAAAAAAAACTAGTTTCTTTTCATTTAATTGCAGTTCACATCATAATAATAAGTTTTTAAGCCATCATATTAATAAGTTTTTAGGCCAGAATGCTTTTTTAACATTAGTTACTAACTTGGTTTCTGTCTAGCACGTTATTAATTTCATTTGTTGCAAATACTTTTTTTTAAGTTAACGTTCTCCCAATTTAGAAGGAATATTTCAAATACAGGTTTATGGATATTTCGCAAACATAATCTAGTCCAGACGTAAGTCTAAATGGTGAATTTCTTGTTAAAATCTTAAGTGAGATAAAATAAAGTTTTAATTTTGAAATTGTAAAATGTAAAATTTGTAAAATGCAATAATTTTTTTTTTTTATTAAGTACATTGATTTAAAACTTTTAAAAATAATACTCACCTAAAATTAAATTATTACACATTTTTAAAAATAAATATTCGTCCACTGATTACATCACATTTATATATAACTTTCATTATAATATTAATTCTTAAAATACATATTGTTAATTTCTACGGCCAGCTCTGGCCACAGTATTACGGGCTTTTTCTTTTTCTCTTAGTTCTTTGATGGCGCCAACTGATCCAAACATTACTTTTGCTGTAACTGTAAGTTAAATACATATATATTTATTAATTGAAATTTAAGAAGAAAAAAAAAGTATTTAGCATATTAAAAATAATATTATCAACGTTATAAATCTATTTTACAATAAAGTACTAAATCTATTATAGGTATTGAAAAAATAAAATATAATCTTGTAAATGGTTAGTAATTAAATTAAATGTTAAATTTATTCAAATTAGACACTGTGATCAATTAGATCAAATTAGATAGTTAACTGTTATTATTTGTATGTGTTATAAAATTATAATTACCTATAATGCATTAAATATGCATATATGTAGGTACGTATATTTCATATTATAAATAATTATGTTAAGAGTTTCACTGATGTCTTGTAAAATATCTCACAAAGACAAAAAAACATATTTAATTATAAAAGCCACTTCTACGGTTTTCATATATTTTTGCCATGTCACCGCATTTAGTATTATACAGGTGTTTATAATTGGAACTGTTGCATACCAAATACATAGTTTGGTTTACAATTAATTATTCGAAAATTATTTGAAATTTTCATTTTCTCCTAGTTTTCTTTTTAATTAAAATTTCCAAAATATAAAGAATAATTAAGTAGGTAAAATAGAAAATAGAAATACTAAGTTTTCTTCTGCTTCGTCTTCTTTATTAACAATCGAAATTAAATATAGATATAAATGTTTTTCGAATCTATAATCGAAAATGTTTATTTGTTAATTCTAATAATTTTCTACATATTTTCTATATAATTAAAGTTTCCAAATTAAAGTTTCCACGGCTTCCGTTTTTTGGGATAATATTTTTTTCATGGAAGTTTTGAAATTAGTTTTTTTTTTATAATCAGATTATTAATTGCCTATCTTTGTATAAATATCCATCTCCAACTCCGTATTTTTTTACAAAGTACAAATTGAAGTTGTAGTACAAAGTACAAATTGAAGTTGTAGTAGATGTTGATGTTTTTCTACATTTATCTTTTTAATTTAAGGCAAGTCCGAAGATAAGTGTTAAAACCCCATATGTTCTTACTACCCATATGCACTTATAGAAAATATTGACAAATTTTAATTTAGCTTACCATTTGCTGTTGGACCATCCATAGCGGAATTATTTGTTGTTGTTGTTGTTGTTGATCTCGTATTATATGACATATGCTGATGATGATCATTACTTGTATGATTTGCATTTGCATTCATTATGTAATTATTATTCATATCACGACCGCAACTTCTGCATTGATTAGACATTATTCTGTCTGACTTATTTTTTTTTTATATATGTATAATTTTATTCTTTTTCCAAATGTTACAAAATATAAATTTAAAGAAATTTTTTTTTTTAAAATAATTTGCACTGCAAAATCACAGATTAAAAATTATTTTGTTGATTCACCTTTAAAACCATAAACAGAATTGATTTGTTTTTAATTTTTTTTTATTAAACAAAAAAAAATAAAAAATAAAAATTTTTTTTATTTTTTTATTTAGCTTTTTATATATGAGGGCATTTTTATATTATTTTTCTATATAATATATAAAATAATAATAATAATAATAAAAGAAGAATCTAAACAAAAATAACAATAAAATCATTAAAGATACGTGTCGTGGTGTTGTATCTTATTTTTTTTAATGAAAAAAAAAAAGTTAAAAGTTTTATTTTTACTTGCAAGTAAGAAAAGAGAAACCAATCAAAATATAGCTAGTGTCAGCTTAGTGATATTATGTTCATCTTTCATCATTGATATAAAATTCAAATTCAAGTATATTTTATTTAAGGAATACAACGTCAAAATTTCGGTTTTATAGAAAATTAATAAGTACAACCGAAATAGAGAATTATATGTAGGAAAATTCTCTCTCGGTGTCTTAAGATTAAAATATAGTAACTTTAAAAAATAATTCCTAATATTCAAAGTTAACACTTTAGAGCCAAAGGTGCTATATAAAGTCATTATTCACCCAAATTTACATTGAAATTTTTGTGTGTAAAACTTTTCGAACCCAAATCGTCTCTGAAGTTTTTATTTTTCGGGTGCGCAGTAGGATTGATTATTTTAATCTTTTTAGTCCAAAATTAATATTTTAATGATTTTGAACTTTTATTTATAATAAAGTTTTTTTTTGCAAGAGAAAATAGTGTGAAAGGTACTAATAAGATTTCATGTGATTTGTAATATTTTTACATAGTATTTTGATATAGAAGCGGGTGAATGGTATTTTGGATATATAAAATTTTTCTTTTCAGTATATGCGTTTTCATGTTAATTTATAAGATTTTGTTGTTGTTTATTTGTAGTTCACTCGGGCATTTAAAGTTCATTGTGCCAGAAACCTCTCTTTGGGGATAAAGAGTGAATGGTTCACGTAACATTCTTTTTTGGCATGTTTTGTTATAATGCCTGAGAAAGCAAACAATCTTTTTTTTTGTTTTTTGTTTTTTGTTTTTTTTAATATTGATGCTTTCAAACATGAACTTTTATGTAATAATTTCATATAAATTTACAATGATCACTTATGATGAATAAAAAAAAAAAAAAAAAAAAAAATAACATCGAGAAAAAAATATCAAAACACTTAAAAAAGCTTAATTTTTCAAATCAGGTATTTCCAAATAAATATGAGTATAAGTTGTTCTTTGGAAGAAAATAAAAATTTTTGGAATCAAGTATATTATTGAAAATGAGTATTTCATGTTTAAGTGAAATATGTAAGGAAAGTGTTACATTACATTTTCTTTCTTTCTTTTTTTTTTTTTAAAACTCATTTTCTTGTTTTGTCTACTGAATAGTTTTTAAAGCATTATTAAAGCTTAGTATTTATAAGTATAATCATATGAAATAAGTAGAATGTAACCAGAAAAGAAAATTTTTTTTTTTTTTGCAATAAAATTTTTCTCAATCAAATTTACTAGGGTACTCTATAATTATTGTACATTGTACTTACCATATATTATGTCTGTATAATATATAAAAAAAAAAGACGAAGAGAATATTTTTTTGATTTTCTTTCTTAGTTAAAAGTAAGGCGACAGTATAATTTGGTAAATATAAAGGTTAAAAGTAGGGCGTGAATGATGTTTTAAAATTAATCCTATTATTTTTTGCATTTTTTGTAAAGTTTTAATTTTATAAGTCATTTTTTATTTTATAATTCGTGTGTGTAAATTTTGACAGCTGGAATTTGCTGACCCATCAAAATATTTCTCTGCGAAAATTATATTTTTGTGTAATAGCTTAAGAAAAATCTGAATTTGTTTCGGAATCTTTATATGGTTTTCGCTGGCTGAATCATTCTTAAGCAATTTTTAAGCAAAGAGAAAACAAATTTAGCCATCTGAGTATATCATTATCACAAAAAGTATATGGTTAGAATATTATGTAACTAGAATAAGACAATTTTTTATATTATAATTATATGTTATAATCTTATTTTTTATGAAAGTGAAATCTCTTAAAGACAAAGAAAATTTATATTTTGTCTTTATACAAATCCTCTGAATACAAATATGAAAGTTCTTTCGTGGCAATATTCACTATTTTCGGTATATACATATATTTGTAAGTATTATTATTATCGTATAAATTTACAGTCAAATTAATTATTATTTTTATTTTAGGTTCTAAAATCTAAAATGTTAAAATTATGAAGGAAGTTTCTTTTTATGTCAATAATTTAATTTTTATATTCAACAATTTGTTATTATTACTTTAACTTATTGATGAATTTTGTAACAAAAATTAAAATTAACTATAGAATTTCTGTTTAAATTTTATAAATTTCTTATGAAAATTAACATATTTTCTATTTTTTTAGATCCATAAATAAATATAGAAATGAAAATAAAAAAAAAAAAAAACAAAACTTGTGTATATATGTAGATTTTATGCGGAGAAGTAATTTAATAAAAAAAAATAAATAAATATAAATAAACAAAAATTATAAATTATAATTCAAAAAAGTAAAACAAAAAATTCGAATAAATTCACACCACGTTTGAATTTAAACTAAAACTCTATAAAAAGCCATAAGTATGGAATAAAAAATCGCGCGAGACATCAGAGATGCACATGGAAAAATGTTTATTTTTTTTATTATACCTACATAAATATTCTGGATAAGATTACGTCATCGTTAGAATAGTTTCCAAATATTGATCTGTACATATACATATTTTGAATTAACTAAATGAAAAAATTATAAAAATATTAACCAATGTTTAGAAAGTGTTAAAAATCTTCGTTGAAAATACGAAAATATAAAAATAAGACAAACTGATCGATTTTTTACATTTTCACCCCTTTTTTTACACCTTCAATCAAGATTTTCACACTTTCAGTGATGAACAATAGAAATAAAACAAAAACTGAAAATTAGACTTATGGAAAAAAATTTTTTTGTTTTCAAATATTAACTTAACAAAATGTTGTACATAAAGAATGTCCCTTTCAATTAAAAAAAAAATACGTATAGAACTTAAGAAAAATTATATTCTATAGCAGGGGTGCTCAAAGGTTTATGTATGGGGAGCCATATAAAAAAAATCGTAAAATACTGTAGAACCGCAAAATTATCAATGCAAACTCAAATTTAAATTTTATTATAACTAAAAGCATTTTTTTTTTAATTTTTATCTTTCAATCAATTTGTAACAAAAAAAAACTTCAATATGTAATACATACATTTAAAAATTACTTAAAAAATTTGTGCACGAAAATCTGAAAAATTATATTAAAATTGTATAATAAAAAAACAAAATTTCAGTTACAACTTAATAATTTCTTGAGCCACAAAAGAAATGCCAAAGAGTCGCATGCTGTTTCTATAGCATAATTCTATAACATTTTATAGCATCATAATAATTCAATAAAGTAAGTAAAGGAAATTTAATTAGAAGAAGGAAATCTTTTTTTGTGAAATGTATAGTATGCCCTGAAAGTGTTAAAAAGGCGAACATCACAATTCTGTTTTTTTTTTATTTACGAAATAACAAATATTTCGGAGTTTCACATATTTCACTAATAATGTATTCTGGTTACAAAAATTCACTTATTTTCTAGAATATTGCATAGTATAGAAATATTTTGGAATTTTAGATATTTATCTAATTTTCTAATAATGCGAAGACACAGTAATCACATATAAAATTGTTAAAAAAATTCTATAGCCAATGAGTACTAAATAATACCATACACTGAAGATACAATATGTATATTTTATAATGGAAATTTCATTTTGTTGTTGTAACTACTCTTGAGCTTTTTTAATTTTTTTTTTTTTTATTTTGGAAATGAATATAAGTATAATGGGTTTCATGTGTTAAGAATTTTATGTTTATTATTGCACCTGTAAATTGAGAAAATAACATAAATTTTTTTTCATTCAAAAGAGATTAGAGAGAAATTTATTTTTCAACGATGCAATTCGAAATGATCATCTCAAAAGTTCTTTGTAAAGTTTTCTCTAAAGAAATTTGAAAATGTACAATACACACAAAATTTATTGAAAAACATTTTATTATAAATTGGCTAAGCTTTTTATTGTGTCTCATGAGATTTGCTTAAAAGAGTTAGTACCTATGTATACTACAAGTTTCTTTTTTCAGTATCATGATATAAAAATATTACAGTAAAAATATTATATTTTTAAATATCGCCGTAAAACCAATTGAATTTAAAATAAAATTTTAGAAGCTTTAAAAGAAATTAAAAATATTTCAACATTATTAATTTTTCTAACAATTGATATAGTTATTTATAACTGACACTGTATAACTAAAAGTTTGAAAACTATGCATTTCTGAGGAGGAATAAAATTACATTTTAAGATGTGTTGATTGATGTTTCCATAACGTACCATAATGTATCCATAATAATTGAATATTGCTCAAAAGTCAGAACTCTAAAAAACAGAATCGCATCTATTTTTGGAATAATTAAACTCATTTGTTTTAAACATTTTAGTGGTGATTACAGAAAATTTTAATTGCGAAAAATAAAAAGAATAAATTAAATCTCTAGATAAGTTCAAAATGATTTATTAGGACTTCAAGATAATGAAACGAATGAAATATTTTTACATGAAACAGAAATTATTAGTAATAATAATCCTTCATTGGCTAGCTGTAGCTTAACTATATAAACAAACAGCAATTTTTGAACTTTTATATGATCATTAAATACCATGTTGTGTGTAACTATATAAAACAATAAGTTTTAGTTTATGAATTCATTAGTACTACTTGATTTATGGCAATATTGTTGACGATAATATTTTATATGGTTAGTATTTAATTAAAAACTTTCTAATATATTATGTTCATGCACATATTACAATTCTTTTTCGGCATAAGTTCTCCATGAACGATATTTGATTTTTGAAAACATAATAATATCAAAAAATTAAATTAATCGATAATTAGAATTTAATACCAAAACATCAAAAAATTACGCAGTAGGATCCAAACGAAAACCTCCCTTATAATGTGTTCACAACCGAATTTAAAACTATACAAATGTTTATAGTTATAGTTTAACGTCGCACTTATGCTACAGTCTAATATAGTGCAAGTTCGACAACTAAAAGTTTATTTGTTATATTTTATGTATTTATATGTTATTTTTTATGTGATTGAAAATAATTCTCTCCATTTGCATAAAATATTCCGTGATTTATTACAAATAAAAATTCTTGCATACCTATTTAGTTTTATCAAGTAGTTTAAGTTTAAACCGTTGTAACAAATTGTGTAACAAACTACATAATTTAAACTATCCAATAAATGTCACTGGAAAGTCTTACAAAAATGAAAAGGACATTACGGAAGATAAAAAATAAAAGAATTAGAAAGAATATAATTTTAAGATTAATGAGAATAAAAACATTAAAAAATTACTGCCCATGGAACAAAAGACCTTTCAAATGTGAATGTTTTTGGGGTTTTATCTTGATTTCTAAATTTAATTAATAATGTAAGTCAATTATTATTGTAAATATTATTGTGTTTGTATTGGTATGATGGGTCTGAAACTCTGAAATTATAATTATGTATCTTTTATCATTGAGTAATAACATTTATAAATTCTGCACCTCTGATAAATATTATTAATCAATGTTTTTATTTAATTTATTAGTGTGAAAATTGTGTAAGTAAGACGATGAAGAAAAAATTATTTAAAAAAGTGTTAAAAAAAACTTTATATACTTTTAAACTTTATATACAATTTAAATAATTTTATAAATTTTTTATTGGAAATTTAAAAATTTTTACGATTAACTTGCTAGATTCATTTATTTAAAATACGAAATATCAAAAACTTTTTTTTCTCTTCTTTAAATTGAAATTAGATAATTATAATTAGTATTATAGTTATCGCTGTATGATATGGAGTCATAATTATTTATTAAATAATTATTTATATTAAATTAGGTATTATTAAAGAATCTAATGGGAAATAAATTTTTTCTTTTGTAAAATTATTAATGACATAAATTTTATACGTAGGTATAAATTTATGTGACCAAATATTGAATTTTTTATATTAATGTGAGTATAAATGATTTTTATTAGTTTAATTGCAAATCGCAATGGGATATGACTACTTAATAAGTTATAATTTGATTTTCACTTATATATAATCCAACAATATTTATATACATGCATTTAATTATTATTAAAAAAAACTACTGACATTGACGTAATATTTTAAATCTATTATGTCTAATGTAAATAAAATTTCGTTTCATGTAAGAAAAACTAAATTTTCTATATAATTTAGAACTTAAACAGAGTTATAAAATTGGAAATGCAATCAATTTATTTTTCCATAAATTTTAATATAAGGGTAATAAATCAGCGGTGATGACAAACCCTTGGATTGCGTGCCAAAAAATGAACTTACTTGCATCCAAAGGATTTACCATAACTCGATTTGACATCAATAAAATAAACAATAATAGAGAAGTCAAAAAATATACTATAGTCAACATTTTCTAGAATCTTTTATATACATACTTTTTCACATTTTTTATTTAAATATAAGCAAACTATACTATAACTTTTTCAATCATAGTCTTTTTCTAAGAAACGATAAAATTGAAAAAAACTAGATTATGAAATAAAAATTTTACAGCAAATTAGTAGATTTATACTACACATACCTCTACCTACACATAGTACACAAATTAGGTATTTATGTAGTTATATAAAATTTAAATAAATAATGTGAACATTATTTTTTCATTAACTTTTTTGTGATTTATGAGATCACATGAATAATATAGTTTTTTTTTTCTAATAAAAATACTTATTACTTGGCTAACAACATAAAGTTTTATTTATTATTTCTATGTTATATATAAATTTTTAGCATATTATTCCATATCCAATAAATTATTTTGAAATTCGGGAAGTATTTATTTATTAGTGATCGATCCGGGAGGGAACGTTGTTTGGCAGCCTAGTTTTTATTAATTATAATTAAAAAAATGGTGTATAGACCATTTACGGAATATAACCTTTCCAGTAGTAACGGTTTCGTTCCAATCGCTATATTTTTTAAGACCCTTGATGTACATGGTGAGGATTTGAAACTTTGCAAACTTCATTGATTTTACTAACCTTTAATTTACACTTATAACTTTTTCGAAATATATTTTTTTTTATTAATTTATAACACCACTATGCTGCTATAAAAATATTTACTTTTTTTTTGAAATGCAATAAAAAGTTTTTGCATTATTCAAGTAATAAAAATATTCAAAGAATTATCGAAACATAAATCAAAATGTTTACGCAGTCAGAAAATTTCCCGCAATTTCAGTTAAATTATTGATTGGTAAACAAATAAATGTCACAATGTCAAGAAAAAAATGTCTAGAGCTCTAGAGGATCTATTTCATATGTTTAAGTACTATATTTCACCTTGTAAATATAACCTCAATGAACAAATATAGTAAAATAAAATTATGATTATATATGGACGAATTTGTGGTACAAAAAATACTATATTTATTTTACAATGATTAAGTATAACCATAGATTAAGAATACACCAAGATGGGAAGCTTCATACAACATTATTTTTGGTATTTTTAAGTCAATGTGTTAGTAAAACAAAATAAAATACGTGATAATTATTAATGTATGAAAAGAATTTTATTTAGTTTTACTAACACCTTCACAATAAAATACCAAAAAAGACTGAAAAAATGTTGTATGAAACTTCCCATCTTGGTGTATTCTTAATCTATGGTATAACCAAAGAAAATAGAAGGACTAAGAAAGGAAACGCAAAATAAAAATAATTTTAGCCTTTTCTTTTTTTTTTGTATAACTTTCTTTTAAAAACCAGAATAAGTTAGAAAATAAAAATGATTTTTGATATTTTGTAATTGAAGTACTTTAAGTAATATAGATTTAACATCTATTATTTATTTCTGTATTGCAAAGAAAAAATAAATATTGAAGCCAATATTACATTCATTTCAATAATATATTTATCTTTTATTTAAATAAAAATAGTTTGCATACAACCTAAATCCTTGAAGCTTTTTTTTTCCAACAGAAATAAGGAATGTCAAGTATAATATAGTGGGATTTTTCACTCATAGAACTAAATTATGTTGAAAAATATATAAATAGAAGCCATTACAAGGACTCTATAAATGAAAGGGTATTGTAATAATAAAAAAATAATAATAACAATAACCACAAAGATTCTTTGATTTGTACACTAATAATAATTGAAAAAAAAAAAAAAAAT